>VXAB01000648.1:0-37633 GCA_013399175.1 Odontophorus gujanensis | reverse complement strand
AACCGCGGCACTGCCCCTCCCGAGCTGGATTTTATGGGAATATCGATAGAATTAAAGTTCCTTGTAATTCTGTGATGAATGGGGTGCCTCTAGTAAGAAAGATGAAGTGCGGTGCTGTGAAGTTGTTTATCTGAAAAGTAATTCTCAGAAACCTGACTTCTGACACTGGGTCATATATTAAACCGGCGTCTTGAACGTTGTACTTCAGATGCTCCTTTCCCCCCCCTTCCCCTCGCGGTTTGCTGTTTCTAAGACTTCGTAGGTGCGGGTGAGTCGCTGGGTAATTTTTCACCGACTGTGAAAAGCGTCGTTTGCAACAGACAGAGAATCTCTGCCTAGGAAATAGCACGGGGAGAGCGGGCTCGCGAGTGGGTAACATCTGACTGTGCCATTACTGGCACAAACCCGCGTGGCTGAGCTGCTGCCGGCAGCCAGGAGGTAGGGAGGGCATGCTGCAAGGCGAGCAGGATAGCTTCACCTAGACGGGATCGTGGAGGTGATTCTGCAGAGCTAAAGCACACTGCTGACGGCACGAACATAGTTCTGCACAGCCCCAAAGGCACACGTGCACAGAGCCCCGTCCATCTGCAGGGTTTATCTTAGAGACTGCAACTCGGGTTGGCTTTCCTACTCAGAACCAACAAAACTTCCCGTTCCCCCAGGACGGCCCCGTTCCCCGCGGTTGTTTTTCCCCGAGCAAGATGAATGCGGTACTGTGTATCACTTAACCTGCTCACCTGTGAGAGGCGTAAAATGTGTGCTGATGTTTCTGAATGGGAAGGTTATTGCTTTTCGGAACGCACACTCGCAGTGTTTCACTCACACGAGTGATGGATGTGTGTGGAAATACGGCTCCAGCCCCGTCAAACAGTTTATATGGACGGGTGGATTCCGAGTGCTCCGTTTGCAAACCAGTGAATTTCTGAGTAAAAGTTGAGACAAAGAGCACAAATTTGGGTGAGCTGAGGAGGAGCGACTCTTCCTTGACACGGATGGGAGCAAGTGCAGGCAGAGCTCTGACCTCCAGAGCAGCACTGGAATTACTGTACAGCATTGTTCTGGTGTGATTGTTGCAGAGCTGCCGCCCCAAAACGGCACGGCGTAGCAGAAAGGATTATTAGCAATTTTTGGATAACCTTCAGAAGCAGCAACGCTCTCCTCCCTCCCCTCTGTAATTCTCGCTGCAGTGCTATTTTTCCTTTATTATTTGGCTATTCACTACGGGTGTCTAAACATTTACAGTCCCCTATTAACAGCGTTTCTCCCCTAACAGTCGCACGCTTTCATTTCAATTAGAGCTATTCAGGCTCCAGTTCTGCCACCAGGCCACGTCCCAGCCCTGCTCCCTTTCCCAGCACCGACCCAGGCAGTGCTCAGCCCGTGTCCCCACACCTCCTGCCCCGCTGCAGGTTAGGAGCTCAGACCACGATGTGTCCTAACTTGGGTGTGGATCAAGAACAACACATTAAGTACAGTTACCGCTCCCTTTGTTTGCCCGCTGTCTGATTTTATGGTGCAGAACTAAACAGTGCCCACTGAATTTGACTATGGAACCGGGCAGATTGCTTTCTGAAAGACTTCTTCGGAGCACAGTGATAAGGCACAACCCGCTCCTAGGTGCAGCGCCAGATAAATCCTTTTAACAGTCCTCAGATCAGTTAACAGGGTGAGTAAATCACAGATCGCTGTTAGCAGATTTATGGGAGAGAATTAATAGAATCAGACGAGATAATCTGGCGGGGATAAAATTGCTGAGGAAACACTCCTGCCTTCTATCGGGGGTATGGAACAACGCTCCGGTTGCGGGGAGTCAGCGCGGGTCGGGGATTCGGAGCTCAATTGTCGCGGCAGTAATTCGTCATTTATTAATTCTTTTCTCTTTAAGCGACTCGCAGATGCAAATAAAAGCCGCGCTCTCTTTGAAGACACGTTCTTTATATATTTTTATTGGATGTAATTTACTATTTGCATTACCTGTATTTACTTCATAATTGAACATTTTGCATTCAAATTTATGTAACGCGCTCTGCTCGAGAATATATTTCTCCCCGATTAGCATAAATAGTCACTTACCTCATGAATTACTAACAAAGTTTATCTGAAAATATAGGTGTCTTTTTATTAAGTGGAGCACCAACGTATGTACCACGAATCCCGATTTGCTGGTGGTGCTGCGGCGTCGGAGAAGAGGGAACAGAAGCAGTGGTGAACAAAGTGCCATCGATTAATATCTGTATGAGTGTGACAATAATTGTTTCTGTCGATGCTTTGTTAATTGTTAATAAAGAGACGGTCACTCAAAGTTTCCCGCAGAAGGAGCAGAGAGGGGGGGAACCTCCTGGGTGGGTTTCCTACTTTACTCGCTGATGGCTAGGGCTCACTCGGGGCTCCCCACTCACTGCTGGGATTGTTTCTCTCTCCCCCTTAATCCTGTTTTTATGCTCAGCTTTAAATCCCAATAGTGGATATGATTTAGGCCCATCCTGCAGTTTTAACACGACCCTACTTAGAAAAAGGACACCCAAACCCTATCGACTGCCGGGTTCAATCCTTCATCTCATGGACGCAAACAACAGAACTTGCATTGATTTCAGTGGCAGCAGGATCGGGTCCTGGATGGCAGCACTTTGTGTCAAAGGGCCGGGGCTGCAAAAACCGAGAGCAGTCAGCTGGCAGGCAATGAGGTCTGTTCCCCCAGAGGCAAAATTCCCACTGACTTGTGGTGGATCTCCTCCACGAACCGGGTGCTAACATACACGTGTGTTTTGTCTGGGTGCACAAAGCAAGTCCTCAGATGAGCACATCCCTAAGTGTACCACAGCAGAACGAGCTGCTTTCAGTGCTCTCGCTTTTCCCCAGCCTGGCGCAAGCCATGACTGCAGCTTGCTGCCCCATCCACGTCTGACACTGCTCTTTTATTTTAAAGCTGAGAAAATCTTCCTTTTAAACTCACGCTGAGCATCAAATTGGACTCCACTTGCAGCTGAACGTCTTGGCTGCCTCTTCCCCAGCCACTCCGGTATATTTTATGTAGAATTCTCTCTGCTAATGCAGCTTGCTTTCCCTCTCTGTTCTCTTTT
Source organism: Odontophorus gujanensis (assembly GCA_013399175.1). Classification (NCBI taxonomy): domain Eukaryota; kingdom Metazoa; phylum Chordata; class Aves; order Galliformes; family Odontophoridae; genus Odontophorus; species Odontophorus gujanensis. The sequence goes on along the minus strand of VXAB01000648.1, from coordinate 34,553 downwards.
CAGTTTCACAACGGTGTTGCCGAATGCATCATTTTCCTTGCTTGCTTGGCATGTTTTCTAAAACACTCAAAATATCCCAAATAACTCTACATGATCCAGAAAGGACTTCTCTCTCCAACTGGAGGTTGGTGCCACCAGGTTTGTGCTGTGCTCACCCTATGATGCATATCCCACTTGACTAATTTTCATGAATGGCTTGGCCTCGACGTGAGAATCAATACAGAACTCCCTGATGCCAAAAACCTATTTGTATAAAAGATATAAAAAGTGAAATTGCAATAAAGATTTTTATCAGGCTTTATGGTAGAATTTGTCATTTATAACTGGGATGATGATGTTGGTTTATACAATGTGTTTGTTCTCAAATTAGCTGAAGTGAGTAAATAGAGGATCTGGTAAAATCTGGTGCCCGGGTTGATCTCTACAGAACACTATTATTAGTTAAAGGAGGAGAAGAAACCGATTACATCAATATCACATCACTGAGCTGTCCCGGCAAAGCCCTGTGATATGCACGAGGTGTTTGCATCTATTTTAGCTCTGAAAAATCCTTGCTGCTTCTCTCTCTTCTGCTCTGCATTGAGTTGCTTCAGCAGCAAGGAGCAATGGCAGCATGAAATAATACGTGAATTTTATGTGCTCTTTCTTCCTCCAAGTCAACTGCCAGTGAGTGCTGGGGGGGAAGAGGCACAATTTGGAGGTGATGCTTTGATGTGTGACTGTGAAGGGTGAGACGGTCACTTCTAAAAGTGATTGACTTCAGTAACTTAAACAAAGCTGTGACTTAATGTCTTGAAGCCCGAGATGTCAAAGGCTCGTGAGTATTTGGCATGAGTGCCGTGTGCCAGGTGCTGGACTTATCCCATGGGAGGAAAGCATAGAAATGCTTGGGGTTAACAATGGGGTCTTCAGCAGCACAGGGCTCTTGGCTTGCGTGGCCTTATGGCAGAGAGGGGCTGTGCCAACAGGAGCACATAAGGATCTCACGTTACCTCCAACCTTCAATTATTGTGCTGAATCTGGCCTAACCTGCTTATCTCCTGAGCATTACTCACCGGGTTTTGGCAGGAGGAGGTGACAATGAAAATGAGACAGTTCTGGAGCCAACATAGCTGCCAGAAGCCAGGGCTTGATCCTGGGCAGAGCTGGGGACGGAGTGTTCCTCTCCCTGCCATGGCTTCAGCTGCTCTCACCACCAGCTGCCTTCATCAGGTGAGCTCTGCCCTCCCATTCCCATTCCCATCCCCATCCTCATTCCCATTCCCATGCCTGGCCTCCAGCTCTGGTCCCCACATTGGAAGTCCAGCAGCTGGAGCTGTCTTCTTGACTATAGAGACGTAGCAGCATCTGTCAGAAAATCTATGTGAAAACAGCATGGGTGCCTGCAAATCGGAGCTGTAGCTTTCTAAGCAGCTACATTTGATTTGGTTTGATATGTTTAACTTTGCCTTTTTTTCTCCCGCTATTGGCAAATGTGTTATTCTCCCACAGAACTGAGAACAACCTGCATTTTCCAGGACTGCTTTATAGAGTCTCAGTACAGAGGAGCGCATGTTGTGATGATATCTGACATTGTTCAGTGGCATTCATTGTCTGCACCAAGCTGGAATGGAAAGCTTCATGCCCCATTCCCTTCCTGCTCCCCAGCATTAGCTCACCATTNGCACAATTTGGAGGTGATGCTTTGATGTGTGACTGTGAAGGGTGAGACGGTCACTTCTAAAAGTGATTGACTTCAGTAACTTAAACAAAGCTGTGACTTAATGTCTTGAAGCCCGAGATGTCACAGGCTTGTTAGTATTTGGCATGGTGGACTGAGTGCCGTGTGCTGGACTTATCCCATGGGAGGAAAGCATAGAAATGCTTGGGGTTAACAATGGGGTCTTCAGCAGCACAGGGCTCTTGGCTTGCGTGGCCTTATGGCAGAGAGGGGCTGTGCCAACAGGAGCACATAAGGATCTCACGTTACCTCCAACCTTCAATTATTGTGCTGAATCTGGCCTAACCTGCTTATCTCCTGAGCATTACTCACCGGGTTTTGGCAGGAGGAGGTGACAATGAAAATGAGACAGTTCTGGAGCCAACATAGTTGCCAGAAGCCAGGGCTTGATCCTGGGCAGAGCTGGGGACGGAGTGTTCCTCTCCCTGCCATGGCTTCAGCTGCTCTCACCACCAGCTGCCTTCATCAGGTGAGCTCTGCCCTCCCATTCCCATTCCCATCCCCATCCTCATTCCCATTCCCATGCCTGGCCTCCAGCTCTGGTCCCCACATTGGAAGTCCAGCAGCTGGAGCTGTCTTCTTGACTATAGAGACGTAGCAGCATCTGTCAGAAAATCTATGTGAAAACAGCATGGGTGCCTGCAAATCGGAGCTGTAGCTTTCTAAGCAGCTACATTTGATTTGGTTTGATATGTTTAACTTTGCCTTTTTTTCTCCCGCTATTGGCAAATGTGTTATTCTCCCACAGAACTGAGAACAACCTGCATTTTCCAGGACTGCTTTATAGAGTCTCAGTACAGAGGAGCGCATGTTGTGATGATATCTGACATTGTTCAGTGGCATTCATTGTCTGCACCAAGCTGGAATGGAAAGCTTCATGCCCCATTCCCTTCCTGCTCCCCAGCATTAGCTCACCATTGTGGTGGGACTGGGCAAAGCACTTCACATTTGCCTCCATCCGGAGTCTGGGTCATTGGGAAAAGCTAATCCTTAACAAAAAGGAAATGATAAAAATACCCATGAAATTAATTTTCACACCTGCAGTCGATAAAAGCAACTGGAGTGGCATCCTATTTCAGTTCCCTGGAGGTGACTAACAGCCCTGGCCTTGAATATCATACCAACCACCAGAGGAATTCACTGTCTGAGGGATCCACCATGGAAAACAGTTGATCCCCAGAGCTACGCCTGCACAATGGAAAAGGGCTTTAGTCATGTATTAGTCATTTTATCACAAGATGGTATTTCTGCACTGGGGCGTTTGCCCTCTGATATAAAGAGAGCTCAGAACAGAAGAACAGCTTTTGACTTGGTAATTTACACACAGGTTTTCGTCATGTTTTCTTTAGAAGGATGCGTGTAAATGACAAAGAGCAATAAACTTAGTCTTCTACAGGTTTATTCATGCAAGTTCCACGTGCACCTATTACCATCCATGCTTTACAACGGTCCTGCACGTCCCTGTGAGTGGCACTGGTAATTCACCGACGTAAGGGAGCAGTCCTTTACTAAAACATACCACTTGAATTTTCCCCAGATTCTGCTTTTCTCCCTTAATTGTGAGGGACGAAATGTGCTGAGTGCCTGCTTCCCCCGGCTGGGAGTCACCACACTGCCACTGCCATCCCCAGCCTTCAAAGGTGACATGCAGCTACGAGCTATAAAGCAGGCAGCTGCACGGGGGCTCTGAACTGCCTTCAAAAGGCACTTACCTCTAGTACAGCATTAGTAGTTCGAGCAGGACAGGTATGCACTTGAATCCTTTTGCAGAGCCCTCTTGCAGAAAGAATTTGTCTAATGATGTTGACTTAATCCCCCTCTAATGGACACAAAGTGATAGGTGACAGCATCTGCTTTATTTTTTTCAGCTCTCATAACCAGCTTTGCTCGTGCCTTGCAGAAAGCCATTCCCCGTGCCCCACGAGTGCAGAGTGAAAGCACATCTGCACGAGGTTTGCAGCAATCGTGGAGCTTATTTATTCACACAGCACCAGAATGAGACAGACAGAACTGGAGACACCGAACTGTTTCCCTGTGCTTTGCACAGAGCTTTCAGCCACAGCTCTTCCCTTTCCCTTCGGAGCATTTGCTGCTGTAGTGCAGCTCGCGTTATTCCCCGCGGAGCAGGAGACGGGGAGGGCAGTTCTCTCTTTATTCTTTCCCGTCCCCTGTGCGGATTTACACTTTTATAGCTGTTCAGGTAACTGCTGCACTGCTTACAGCAGTGGCAGGCTGGTGCTTTTTGGTGTCAGTTTGGCTCCAGCAGGTTTAGATTCCGTCTCCTGCCGTCTCCTCCAGCAGCGATCGTCCTTTTTTAATCTACCTGAAATTCAAGGTTCAGCTTCAAGCCGATTCCTGCAGCACGTGGCTGTGTCCTTTTGCATCTGATGAGACAAAGGAAAGCACAAGGAGCCACTAATAAGAGGGGTGATACACCATAAGGTTTTATAGTTACCCACACCACTCAAATAGCCTGCTATTAGTACCTCTAATCCTGCAGATTCAAAGGACACACATCATAGCGCCGTTTTCCATTCTGCAGATGGAAGCGCGCTGCCACAGTGAGGAATCAGGATGCCAACCTCTTCCTATCACCAAAATTAAACAGGTCAGTGCAAAAGGTGCACTGCAGGTCAGTGCAAAAAGGCACGCTTAGCTGTACACAGGTCATGCAGTGCCTTCAGTCTGGGTCAGGCTATCACACGTGAGCCCTGCTGTTTGGCCACTCCGAAGCTACATAACATTTCTAGTATTGGAAAAAACTCTGCCCCACCATGTCAGCTCGCTACAGCAGTTGCCAGCTGCAAAGATTAATTTTTAACCTCCTCGTTTTCCAGGGTTAAGGCAGATGAGCAAACACTCCCCACCAGCCCTTAGCTGGGCAAACTGTTTTTAGGTCGGTGGAGGTGACAGCTCCTGAAGTTCTGCCCTCTCATTTCTGACTGCTGGCGTGCACTCCCGCAGCACCCGTTGCAGCAGAGGTGCAGTAGAGCTGCAGTCACAGTGCCAGAGCAGAGCTGCTACAGGATTTCCTCATGGAAAAAAAAAAAGAGTTCAGTTTTAGGCTTCTTGTGGCTTCTCTGAAAGATAACGGAGCTTTACATACATCGTTATCTGGAACTTGATCTTGGGGTCAGAAGTACAAGCATGTAGAGTGCCTGCTCTGCATGGGAGGGAATGGCTGGTAACCCCCCTCACTATCTTCCCCATCGCCTGCTTTTACCAGCATCTGGGCCCTCGTTCTTTAGCATCTGCCAGCAGCTGCCAGGGCTAGAAGCCATCAGAAGCACTGGCTTCTTTGTAACTTTAATTTTAAGCCCACCACTCGTCCTGCACTCAAAACTCATCCAAAGGACCTCTGTCTGCTTGGGCCCTAACTTCTAAAGAAAAAGTGATTCAAGCCTGATATTATTTAATTTCCAAAGTTGCAGTCTTGCAAAACTGGGGTGGAAGTCCGAAAGCCGAGAGCCCCTTAGGTTGCACCCAGAGTGTAAATCCGATGGCTGTAACCCAGCAGATAACTCCTTTCTCTTAGGTAGCAGGTAACTATTTATTCATGCCACACAAGATTTCTGCCTCAGCTGGGGCAAATAAAAGCAGAGTGAGTTCCTCAGCATTTGTGCCTTCATTTGGGAATTTCAACTAATAACTTTCTGTCCTACTGCTGTTTCACAGGTCCCCTAACTAATATACCGGGATGTGTGAGAATATTGCTGTGACTCATAATCAGAGCTGCACAGTCCAAACCCAAACTGGATTTGGAGTAGTCGGGGCAAGGGCAAAATTGCAAAAATAAAGACAGTGAGAAGTGGAAGACTTGCTCCGAGGAGCAAACGCCCACAGCAAACCAACGATCTGCATCAGCAGCCAGGTAGCAGCAGTCACAAGAGGAGTGCCTGGTCCACCAGTCTTTCTGGCTAGGTGCAATTTTCACTCTGTGCTTGCAAGGCAATAGCACAGAAAAATAATATCACAATATTCACTGTTACGGACAGATTCAGCTGTCCCAGAATCCTAGCAGGAACCAGAGGGATGGGACTTCAGTTGGCTGTATGGGCAGCAGGACAAAGCTGAGAGGAAAGATATTTTAGTTTTTATCACTTGGAGCATACTTTTCTCATGGTTCACACTGATAATGACTATATATGTTTGCAAAATCTAAGAGCTAGATACAAGAAAAGACTTACATGCTGCCGAAGTTGAATGGCTTTTCCAGGTGGTCTGTCCTCAGTCCCTCGTGCACAGCAGAAGAATAACACCAGTCTTTCTGCCATGCATGTCCAGCCACGTACAACTCAGGGACCTCCTGGTAAATGTAACATCTATAATACAAAACAATTAGTCATTCCACCACAGCTGAGCTCGGCTCATTTACCAACAGTGTGCAGCAAATGTTGTATCAAGACTGTGATGATCCCACGGCTTTAGGAATAAACCTTTCAAGGAATAGAAGACATTGATGCAAAATTGAGGTGCCACAGAAAAGGCCAGATGTTCAACTTTTAGGTCTTTATAGGGCATGCAAATTTTTTCTCATGAGTGAATGTGCACATTACCCATTGATGCGATCACTTATGCATCCAGCTCATCATCTGAATAGGCAAATATCTTCTCTTCTGCAGCAACCATACTCAGGATTTAATGCAAAATTCATTCTTTTTGAAAATCACTCCCCTAGAACACAATGGTGAATCATCCAAGATAAACGCGATATGAAGAGAAATGCTGCACCCTTCTTCTGAGGCCTTTATTTCTTTTCTCTAGAAGAATGTCTCCACCTTCCTGCTGAAAGACACAATTATTTCCTCGTATTCACACTGTGTTACTGCTCAGTAGATCACATCATTGATTGGGCTCTATTATACTAAATTCTAGAACGGCCAAAGAGCTAAGTATAAAGCAGGAGACAACAGATACAAAAATAGATGTGGACCACGAGGTAACCCTGCAAACTGGGGTGAGTCAGTCCAGGACAGGAGATCACAGAGGATGAAGAGCTAGTAGTGGTTCTCACATCAGTAAATTACCACCATTAAAATACTTGTCTCACTCTGTTGGACACCACAGTATCTTTCACACAGTCTGTGACTGAACAGCGTGCAAAAATAAATAATCTGATTCACAGAGATAGAATTACTTATCCTCATTTATTTTTTCTCTGAATAAAAGTTGCAGACTCCCAGCCATTCTCAGTTGTGCCATAGCATTCTGAGTTCTGCCTGGCCTACAGTTTCCAGGCAGATCCAGCAGCTATCGAGTGCCTTGCTTGTTTCCTCTCCAACCATGTGATGTTTACAGTTGTTGGGCTTGAGCAAATGGAGCAAATTCTATTGAAGATGGTATGTAATATAACATAATATAAATGAAATGAACTTCACATTTATATATCAGCTTGTTAGCAGGCAACTGACCTTAACAAGAATTGTGTAGACACGTATCTCTAGGCACCAGTACATGTACATCTGTTTGCTACAGAAATATATTCTCTGTTCATATTATGACCCACTGCATATGAGAGAACAGCTAAATACAACAAGAGATATATGTAGAAAAGCAAACCTGCCACAATCATCGTTCTCTAAAATGAATGGTTACTCAGGAAGACAAAATACTCTTCCCCTCCTAAGGAAACCCACGCTATAGTATGTATACAAAAAACATGCCCCTATTTTTGGTGCCATAAAGCATAAATCATAACGTAGCCCTCTGCAGATTGAACTGTTGGGCCACATTCCCTGAGGTCCTCCATCCTGGAGCCATGAGCAGGACTGGAGGAGGTGGTGAGACTAGTGGTGCTCCCAGGCCAACCTCTGCCCCTGCCGCCCCACATCAGCTCTACGAGCTTGGGGCTGAAATCCAAGCATGTCTTTGCAGGTGATGGCAATGCCATGCCTTCTTTTCTCTTTTTGAAAGGATTATAGGAATTCTGGACCTGTCTGCGATCCCCAGTGCGGAAGGGAAAAGGATTTTTAATGAAAACCAGCTCCAGTTCTGAATATTTAATACTGTGCCCAAGTGGTAACAGGATGATAAAGTTTTGATAGGCCTGGTATTGGCTTTTATTTTTTTAAGGGGGAAACTTCTCTCTCACTAACAGAAAAAGCATTTTTAATGCCAACATCAATATAAAGCGCTGCTGGGACTTTTATATCATTTCAATATCAGGCCTGGGTTCAAGGAGCAAAAATAAATGCAGTGTTCGCAACCATTTGATATTATAGCTGAATGGCTTTCAACAAGCTCTTACCATTTTTTTATGCACAAAGTATGATTTGGGGGTTTGGGATGGAAAATGAGGGACTGGAGGGGAGGGGAAGCAGTTGTTAATTTATAGGCATTAGCTGGAATGTTTGAGAGCAATCTTACAGGGGTCACACCACTGTGAGTACACCAGGGCATTTTGCAAATAGCAGAAATTCTTTTTTTTTTTTTTCTTTGCCTTCCTTTTTGCCTCTTCTGGCAGCATCAATAAATTTGTTTGATGCACTTTAAATGTTTAATTAAAACATGATGTTAGCACATTTACTGTAAGTGATAAAAACACTTCGGAGGTGGTCTTAAAGCAATTGGTGGCTCTGGAATTGCTAGACATGCACTAGTAAATCAGATACAAATTCCATAAATTGGAACGATTCTCTTTCAGTCCTGTGCCATTTCACAGATATTAAAGCTGCTTAATTTAATTCCTCCGTAATGTGGAATGTGTACAGCAGCTGATGTGACTTCTTCTGACTGATTGTTTAAGGTCAAATAAACTCAGGCCCACAGAGCACTGGATAGAAATTCCCTTTTATATTAATACTGTTTATAATTCAGTTCTCTTTCAATCCCTTAATCAGAAAAGAAATGTTTATTGTGTGATATTGCTATAAAATAAGTAGGAATTGTAATGAGCATTTGAAAAAGTTGAAAAAATATACACTAAGTCACAGCTCCCAGTACCCACAGTCTCATCTATTTAAGCAGGTTTATTCAACTTACTTAAAAAGAAAACTCGCTTTTAATGCAAAGCAGACACTTTTATATGTCGAATGTAACTCTATTTTATAAACTACAAAAGAGAAAACAAAGCTACTGTGAGCCATCCCTCAGAAAGTAACACCACTCTACTTGCCACCTGAAATCTGTACCCAACTGAAGTCAATGGGAGTTTTTCTGCTTCTTCCCATTAGAAGGGCTCATGTTTTTAGGAACTGCATAGGTAGCATCTTTATAGATATGCAAGGTATAGCATCTGCTGCTCCACTGCTGTTTTAATACCTGCATTCAAAACACAATAGTAATAAAAGCTTCAAAACAAATTATTACGATTGGCTTCTTTGCCTACGTTGGAGATCTTTACTGAATCAAATTAATACAGAATATAAATATCACAATTAGATTTTGCCAAGATGAGCAAATAATGAATCTTTCTTCTTCAGATAAGAAAGTAGATTTTCTTGAGAAATCTCTGAGTCAGCATTTCCTGCAAGATGAACCTTTTTCCCCTTCCCCCACCAATGTCAATAGCTAAGAAGTCAATGATTTCCAAGGATGTCACGGATAGCTTGCAATAGAAGAGGTAAAAGTTCACTCATTTTGATGTGTACATAACTTATTTCAGTCATTTTTAACAATATGTAACATGAAATTCTTAGCATGGAAAACTTGGCTACATGTCATGTTCTCCACTCATAAGAAAAAAAAACAGGTAGGGGACGTGACATTTCTAGCTCTGCTAGAGACATGACGGGAGCAGCAGAAGCTCTGCAATGGGAGCCACTAGGTAGGCAGCTTCTTGACGTGAGGCCTTCCAAGGATGTGAGTGCTTCTGTTCTCTGCAGTGTCTAGCAGCATGCAGCCCTGACTCACAGCTGAGATTAATGCCATGCCAAGAGCAAAGCAACGGTGTACAGCACACGCTGATGTCGGTGATGTCAGAGAAGTGTGCTGGTGAAAATGATACTGTCTTCTTCAGTTTGTTTTTAATTCATATCTGCCCTCTTTCCTGATGAAACCATGGTTTTACCACCAGCATGAGGTAGAATGGATTTTTATCTCTCATGCATCAACGAAGTTATCAGCACGTTCTAATTACGCTGTGTTGTGAGAAGCAGCAAGAACACAGCTGGATTTTCTGATTCCAGCTCTGAGGTGTCTGCAAAGCAGAGTTTGAGAAAATAACTGGATACTGAGGCTCATTAGACCATGTAGCACTTAAACTAGGGTTGAATTTGTCTCGTGAACTCTGTCCTGCGTGGTCAAATTCCAACTGCACGTCTGCCAGCCCCACTATTAATCACTTTTTGGATTAAGAAACAAAAATCACCTCTCCAACATTCTTAAGCAAATGTGTATTTCTTCCATAAACAAACAAAGAAATCAAAACTATTCATCTTAACTTGATGATTTGTCCAAGTTATCTCATACCAGATCCAATGACAGTCCCAAATAGTAGCAGGAAAAATTATCTTTAACAGCTGCACCTCTTCTGAAGCTATTGTTTTCCTCATTATTACATTGTGCTGGTTGCACTCTTTAATGGTTAAAAAGAGGAACAAAGAGGCAAACCCTGGACTCTCTCACCTATCTTCACCTGAACTGTCTGAAAAACAGAGAAACCAGTCGGGTCCATACACAGGGATGCCTTCATTGATAAACTGTCAAAACCCTGTTGAGCATCGAAATCATTTTCAGCAGAAATTAATAGTGTATTGTAGATTTGTTTTCAGAAGAAATTAACTGGGTGCACTGGAGTAATAGTGGCACCATTTCTGAAAGGAAGAACATCCAGATCTGCATTTAGCATGAAGAATACTCATAACCAAGGAGGAAAAAACCCAAACAAAACCAAAATAGATTTTTGCCAGTTCAAGTTCAGCAATTGTGCTTCTCATGAAGTAAAAACGTTTAGTATCAGATAAAGAGCTTTAAAGTACCCATATCAGGCAAACGTTGCAAGGTGTTGTCACAAGTCAAGAATATCATTCCTAGTTACTGTAATTTTTGATAACCTATGGCATTAAGTTCTTCTTTATGTTTGTCAAAGGTCAGAATGCTCTATTAAGCATCCCTGTTTGTAAATAACTGAGCAGATCAGTCCTTAAGGTATGCTCAAGGCCCACAAGTTTTTTTCTTCCTTTATTTTTTCTCATGGAAAACTACATTTTTAAACAGTTTTTATATTTCATAACATAGCTTGTGACAGGGCTATTTCATCATTCACTAACGTGGGCTGCAGTGTCATCACAAAGTCCCTAGCACTGTGTCAGTGTGAATCTATGGAGAAGACATCAAGATGTCAACATATTCTGAGAGGGGAAAGAGTGTCAGTGCAAGTCTACAGAGACATGGTGGCATGTGGAGAGGAAGCAAAACAAAACTGTATCCGTGGTTGTGCAGCATTGCCAGACAAAGGCACGTTCAGCCCAGAAGCTTTTTTAAGAAACATGTAGCACTGTAGGGGGAGCTGCCAAGTAATTGTGGTATTTTCCAACATTAAGGAGACTTCCACTCTAAGTAACTCTTCTGTGCAATTTAGCACAGAGCTATAGTGAGAAATCTGATAGACTGGAAAATAATACAGTAGTGTGCTAAGGGGACAAATGAACATCTCTTGGAGTATGCCGTGCTGTCCTCCTCAGGACTTTACCCTAATGTCTTCTCTTGTAACCAGAGGACCATATGTGCCATAGCATCAGTACACAAATAATGCAGTACGTAATCTGGTACCTACAGATTTCATGGAGCCAGTTTTGAGCTCACTGAAGACAGATTGAAAGGTTCATTTATATTTAAGCAACTGGGCAAAGCCCTCAGGGATGCACAGCTCCACCAGTCTCTGCAAGCGTTTATCTTTCCTCACCCCTACAACATTTCATCAAATATTCAGCCCTGCAACTCCTCTTCCCACATGCTGCCTCTCCTCCTGGCTGAGCTGAGCATCATGTATGTTGTGAATGGAAGGGCTCCTTCTCCCACACACCCTAGGGAAGGCCATCCCATCCTTTCAGAACTGCAATTCTATGCTCAGGTTTTACTTTTTAGCCCAGACACCTGGGACATTGCTACAACACAGATTAGTCTAAATTATTTTTTGTGTGATTAGCAGGCAATAGGATGTAATGGTTGACCACACATGATGGAGTTCCTCCATCAACACTTACACACCATGGCAAAATAAAGGGCAGCTGTGACCTGAACAGAGCCAAGTTTCCAGAAGCACTGCCATATTTTAGGAATGGAAGCTTCTTTTCTTCAAGAGTTCTTGAAAGGCAACTGCCTGAAGTGACTGAGGCATCCAGAATTCAGAAAACTTCAAAATCATAGAAAAACCATTGAGGCTGAAAAAAGACGTCTAAGATCATCTAGTCCAACTGTCCACCTACCACCAATACTGCCCACCATATCTTTTAAGTACCACATCTACACATTTCTTGAATACCTCCAGGGACGGTCAGGATCCAAAAGCACCTGGGTAACAGCACACTTGTTACAATAAGGCTCTCAGCTGAAAAATTGGACTCCGGAGGCCACATCACACTACTGGCTGTTGTTAAAATAAGAATGAAAACAGAACTGTAAGTTCTGCTGCATCCATTTATCAGCGCAAAACAGCAAACAACCCAGGGTTCGGCACAGCAAAACAGATGAAAGATGCAATTGTCCTGACCTTGCTGTGTTTTTCCCCTTTTTGCAGTGTGCTCCGTCTTTCCAATGGGGGACCTTCGCCATTCCCATGGGCAAGGTCAGTGCATGCAGCCTGGCGGGCACGTCGCTGCAGCGTGCACCGAGCCACATCCACCGCGGGTGCAGTGCAGCTCCACCAAGCCCTACAGCAGGGACTAATTTGGCCTTGTGTATTTTGAATAAATTGTTAACTCTTCTCGGCATGAAGAAGTGATTATTGAAAAGTTTGCCTCCACATACAAATGCAAATGACAGTCGAAGAACACGTGAATGTTAATCTTCCAAACCAAGTACGTAGACAAATGCTAGTCATTAGAAACATTTCCGTGCATTTATATTAGGCTGTCCTCTAAAAGACTTTTCAGACAAATATGTCATCAAGATATTCAAAACCATGTAATCTTATCCAAAGTTTCATCTATCAACAGTACAGTTTTCATCTCTCGCAGCTGTGTGTCAGAATGTGCAGGCAGATTAGCCAGCTGATAGCAGGGGGGGCAGGGGAGAGAGGGACTCTGTCCTCATCAAGAAATGCTGCTAGGGAGAAGAGACTCTTGCTGATGATTTTCTAAAAATCTCCCCACGAACCCTTTCCATGCACGGATGCAGGGGACCTTTGCAAAGATGTTCATTTTCTGACTGGAGCTGGTGCTTCAAGTCCTCCTCCCCCCATTTCCCCTCCTCTGCAGAGGACTTCTCGTAATCAAAAACATCCTGAGCACAACTGTGTATGTGGTGGCTGGGGTAAAGCATCTCCCTCCACAGCAGATCAATTCACTAGATTTCTAGTGCCCTCGTTGGCCTGGGGAGAGCTAGATAAAGCCCAAACCCAGAATATTTTGAACTCCAGCTGCACCTTTCACCTTCCTCGAAGGGTAAATCCCCACTCCAACCCCTTCTACTTAAAGCCAAGGGGATTATTACTATTATTTCATTTATCTAAATGTACCTCACTACTTTCAGAAAGCGAATTCTGTATTTCCCTTGTTTCACGGAGGGAAATGAATGATGATGACATGTACAGGCTTCTGATAAAGATGCAAAGAGATAGGACTAAAACATACAGTAAATCACAGTGAAATGATTCTCCAGTATGAGGTTTCATATGCTGCCGTGGTTGTCTATGAGATAGTTTCCATGAATCCATGCATAAGAATCTGTGCATAATCTTTGAGTGTATTCATTTTCATCTACATTCTTTAAAGCAAATTTTAGCATTACTGAGGAGCTCTAGCTTGATGGCACTTGAAGACAATGTTTTCAAATCTGGGGAGAGTGGGAAAGCTTTTCAAAACCCCAGAAGAGCAGTTAGGACTTAACACCATCAAAAATAGATTCTTGCTTTTCTTGGTATCTCTGAAATCTCTTTTTGAAGCAAAGCCCTACATCTTGGTGCTTAGCAGCTCTAAATGAAGTGCCTCCATTTTCAGAGTGGCAAATCCAATTTGTGCTGACTGCGCATCTCTGTAAACCAGCTTCATTTTTGGGGTTACCTTCTACCTTTGTGTTTGTGGCATGAAGATGCCTCCCCATGGGATGGACAGAGCAAGAACAGTGCTTAGCCATTTGCCATCAGCTCCAATCTCAGCTTCAAGTGGTATTTCAGCACAAAATTATCTTGTTTTTAGTAGGGGAATCCTATCTTGAGGACACCTTCCAGCACCACGGACTGAAGCGAGCTAGCATCAGTGTAGCACCGGGGTGGAACTCACAGAACCTCTCATGGAGGGAGCACCAACAGCAAGAGGAGGCAGAGCTCTGTGTCTCTCAGTATTCCTCTGAGCGTATCTGCTTCCCTCACTTTAATACCAAATCAATCCTTTTAATGGGAGCCCAGGGCTTAACTCATTTCTGGACCTCTTCCCTCAGCTGTGGGGTTGTACTTTGTAGAAATAACTGAAAACACTGGAGCAGAGAGCAGGAGCCTGTTGGAGCAGATCTGGGGGAGTCCTGTGAGGTGGAGTCAGGAGTTAGATGTCTACTAACAGCCCTTAAATGCAAAAGCAAAATTCCTTCCGTTTGAACAAGCCTGGAAAAAGGAGGCCTGGTATGGTATTCCTTACAGCTTCATTTACCAGACCAATTTTTAACTCAAAAGCAATCGTTAAAGCTTTTAAAACATTCATGTCTTTAGCTCCTTGCTTGGAAAAACACCTTTGTCTCCTCCCAAGAGAAGTGGACAGCAGGATGGGAAGGGAAGGACACATTATTTGATGAAACAGGACACTACTCCAGGCCTGGGGCTCGCTGCCTTGCTGCTGGCCTGCTCCTGGGCACACGCCTGCCTGCCAGCCAAGGTCCACCGGGTCAAAATCTGCTTTACAGAAAGTGCCCTCAGCTATTGTTTACCTAGAGGAACCATTGCAACCTATCAGGAAGTAATCTGCCTTTTTGAATGAGCTTGCATGCCCAACTATTTATTTTCTAGTTAGATGTTAATGGCTCTAGAGCAGCTGTTATGGTCTTCTGGGGACAGCACACAACTTGTACCGCTGCACGGGACACATGTACCAGATGAGGTATTAATCTGGTTAGTTGAAAACCTACAGCCTGTCCACAAATCATTAATGCTGACTACAGTAAGACACACTTAACAGAGGTACTTTAAGGACTGTCAGTCACTCCAGTCCCACGTTACAGATATTTAGCCCAGAAAGTTCTGCAAGAAGTCCATTCCCAGGCTCGTTCTCTCGCTGGCTGGGCTGCCAGACCAGTAGAAACCAGCACGAGGCACGGGACCATGGGTGGAGGCTTTGGAGTTATGGCTATAGTAAGAATGGAGGAGGAGGGAAGTCTGCCAAAACAAGCATGGGTGGTATGGCTTCAAGAAATGGGAACCCAGCAGCGGGGAGTAAAGCTTGCTGGAGTGGTTTTTAAAGACGTTTTAGGAGACTGGCTTTGATTTTAACAGCCGGTCCTACCAATGGAGGCCAAACTGCCTTTGGCACTGCTCCATCCTTTTTCTTTGCCTGCATGCTGCCATAAGCCACAAAGCACTCACCAAGACTCTCTAATGAACTCAACTTCAAAAGACCAAAAGCCACAAAAAGTGTGATGTCCCCATAGAAGGGAGCAGGGACACAGAAAAGAGGTAGCAGCAGTGATTTCCTCATCAGTTGTTCTATAGAAAGGGAGAAGTGGGCAGCCAGGAGGTTACACTGCACTTCCACATCTTCTCTCAGTTCCCTAAGTCTCTCCTGCACCTTGTAAGGGCTCTCTTATGGGAGTTTCAGTGATGGGTTGATAGCTGGATTACATGATCTTAGTGGTCATTCCAACTTTAACGATTTTATGACTCTAACTAGAAATTTTCCCAAGGGAACACAGCATTGTGCTGTGGACCCAAAGCACCTGTGCTGGATATTTTCACTAGGCACTAGGGACCGACTTCTGTTCTCACCAGAGCACATCAACAGAAGGGACATCCTCAGCAGCAGAGAGGACTCACTGCTAAGGCTGGTATTTCCGTTCTTTGTCTTGTCATCAAGCTTTATTTCCCAGAACGGTTGGAGTCAAGGATGTGGTCTTGGCTTTATCTTCAAATTTCCTAGCTTTTGTCATCAAGCATGTCACAAAGGTGATGTTATTAGCCTGCCTCTGCTGATAATGACATGGAGATTTTGCTGCTCTTCTCAGAGGCTTATTAGAAAAAAACTGCTTACACTGTGATGCGATTGCAGCGTGCATTCCCTGCCCTGAATTTGCCCTTGGGGTGCTCAGATGGTTCTTCCAAAGCAGAAGTGATCACAAAGGCCATGACTGAAGGGAGGGACATTTTCCCCCACATGCAGTTTCACTCTGCTGCCAGAGCCTGTCTGGCACAGCACACTGTAGGCACAATGAAAGCAGCTTCCCTCCTAACTCACAACAGTTACTGTTGCACAGAGGTGGGTTTACCATTGGTTTGTTCCACTGCACAACCCAGACTAAAAACAACAACAAAAAAAAGGCCACCAAACCCCAGTCCGGCATGCAATCAGGAGCTGTGCATCCCACACTAGACATGCCAAGTTATACAGAGATAACAAAAGTTCAATACCTACTTCAGCAGATTGAGCTCTTGATTACTGCAAACTATCTGCTTCAAAGAGCTGTCGTCTTGCCAGCAGGGATGCACTCATCCAAGCCAGCAAGCCACCTCTGCGCTGCAGGCTTGGAGCTCCAAGCACCTTTGGGAGCCTGTGAAGGTGCTTTAGTCCTGGTGAGGATGGCTGGAAGATGTGGTGAGCTCAACCTGCCTTCAGAAGGTTTTCCGGGCCAATAGAGGCACCTGAGGACGTGGGGGAAGCTGACACTGCCAGATGGCATGGACCGAGGAGAGGCTGAGATGAAGGCTGCGGGGGACGCGCACACTGATTTCTCCAAAGACTTATAACTGTGATGAAGGAAGAAATAGCTCTGCCACAAGAGAGTCTGATGAGAAAAGTCATTTGCTGCTGAAATGTAATTTGAAAAATGTATTTAATACCAATTAACAGCACAAGGCTGTAATATCCACTTATCTAAACTGCTCGCGGATTACTTGCTTTTCACTTGCTAACCTACCCACTAATTTCCACAAAAAAAGTGAAAATACAGGTCAAGCTTTTGCTACCAGATTTAGTTATTTTATCACCAGACAAAGATGAGCCAGAATGGTTGTCAAGAAAAATAAGGAGGGGGTCGAAAGAGAATTGGGAAATCTTAGACATTGTATTAAAACAACAGTTTTTAGGGTGTTTGATTTACTATTCAAATGTGCACAGCTGCTGCTGTGAGAAATAGGAAGCATGCCAAGGGAAAGAGATGGGGGAAAAAAAATTAAGGAGTGGGGGAAGGTTTGCAGAATCAACTGGTTAATGAGATATGAAAATTGTTATGAGTAAGCCCCTGCTGAAAAGCACTTGTTTGTTTGGACCAGCTTGCTGCTCATTCACTGACACGGCAATTCAGGTGCTCTCTCCAAAGGAATTAATCACTGAATGTGAAATTTAGATGGCACGTGGGTTTTCATGCACCAATTTAGGTCCTCTGTGTTTCCCTTTCTTAACCTTGGAGACATCTAAAACTTGCTGGGGCCTTGTCACACGTTATTCCCTCTCCCCCCTCAAGGAACACTGCAGTGCTCTGCACAAAGGGGGACATTTTCAATGGGGAGGGCAATAAATGATACGTCCTACAGCCAAGCACTAGGGAAGCTCAGAGGACACGGTGAGAGACAGAGGTTTGGATTCTACCACATGCAATGCCATGAGCAATAACTCTCAGCACCGTGCCCTGCTTTTCAAGCCTCATTATGGGGAAGGATTCAGGGTTCAAGTGTCCATGGAATATCTAAGGTCATGGGCTTTTAAAAGAAAAATTTCTCTCTGTAGTCCACAGGAATACCCCTAATTCTCTCCCTTGGAATTTCCCATCAGATTGCTTAGGCAGTCTCCTACTGACCATGCCACAAGTAGGAATCCCATTCCTGGGCACTGAGCTATTTTCAGATACTTGACCTGGCAACCTAAGCACCCAATTCAGGATTATGCTTTCTATGAGGTATTTAAGCATCCTAAATTTAAGAGCTGCCTTACTGTCTCTATCTCTTTTGAAATAAACTAAACTTGGTTTTGTGGTCCAAGTGAAAAAAGCCTCTCTAGATCAGTCTCAGCTTGTTTTTAGTATTTCCTCGGACTATATCGTTCAGTTCCTTCTACAGGTCATATTTGCAAGTGCCTTTGATATTTTTTGTCATTTGTTGTGTTTCTGGTGTTCTTTTTGAGTGGCTAGTCTCAAAAATTAGTGTCCCAAATTCTCCATAAACAAAACGGAAACCTCACAGCAGAGAACTCAAGGAGAAATGACATTCTCCATGAGAAAGAGAGAAGAGATACCACCAGAAGTTCTGGCTCTCATCTGGGTTTACTCATTGGTGAAAATCTGCTGCTGGAGAAATTTTTCAACCCAAAAAGGCTCATTTGCAGTTGATCTATATACTCCTGAAACCATCCTCTTCGTGCCATGTAGATTCAACCGTATCTAAAGCTAGTAGGCAGCTAATGGTCCTGGCTCCATCCTACTACTAATAATATTAAAGAAAGGTTATTTTCTTGAGCCTGTTCAAATAACAGGCACTTAAAAGCAGCGTGGAGTGGGCTTTTAAAGCAGTGTGCCTTCAATGCCCTGGTTTGCATCTGCTGCCCTGTGAGAAGCTCTTCCATCATGGCACTGCTCCAAAAGTCCTCACTGCAGAATATGAGACTTGAGAAATCATTTCTTGGGCTCTTATCTCGCATACCTAATTGAGATGCCAGGCCACTACATTTAAACTATAACTTGCAGACTAATTAAAGGCAACATCTTAGTGCTTACCTAGGGATTCAGGGAGATTGCAAGATGACCTGCTTGTGTTGTAAAAGGAAGATTAAACAGGCTGAACTAAACAATGTCTTCATTTTCCTGGTGATGTCTGATCCGAGGGTGTAATCCCCCTTTATCCCCACACATAAACCTTTCTGTTATTTAGAGGTAAGTAACCCAGAGTTGCCTTTCAGACCTTTACACCTGGCTTTGATGTCCTTCCCCTAAACTGTTTCCAAGCAGCTATATGGTCAGTGGGAAAGCCTCACTTAATTTTTACTGAGAAAACTACACTTGAAATGAAGCTTTATGTGTGATTTGCTTCCATTTATCTACATACCCATATCATCTTCTAACTCTAGATTCTAATCCCTGCCTGTCAAGTTGTACAAAAATAGACAAGATCCTTCTGCAAAACAGCAGACCTGAAATGGCATTTAGAAGCTCCGGGGTCACTGGTGGGACAAGAGGAAGCAGGAGGGAATATTCCTGTCTTCACGAAGATGGTAATGAAGCCTCAATTCCACATGGTGTAGAAGGAGGCAGGCAGGCACTGAAGAAGGAGGAGTTTGACAGTGTTATGGGGAGGCAAACATTTGACACTGACATGCTGGAATGCTGTAAAAATTTAATTAGATGGGTACATTAGTCATAGTTGTATTAAGGGGTTCATATACTACATGCAAAAGTGCATGCTCCAGTACAAAAGAAATATTTAAATCCTTCCTGTAAATACCATTTCCCTCATTACTGGGAAATGTGGTCTCTGTGGGACCATTGACCATGTCATTGTATTTACAGAAGTATGGTTAGAATGAGATTAACAGCATTTATGGGAAGGGTTTTCCTACACAGAGAAAGATGCCCATTATATAGGGAAGGTTGTGCAGTTGAGTTGTAATGAAGTAGGCATAAGGTCTAGTTCTGTGCTGTTAAGCCATCTTGAATAGCCTACTGTTTGTGAAAACAAGGGTTATTGGTGCACTGAGATGTTCTTAAACATGTCAAGGAGGCCTATTGCTATTTTGCCCCTAGAAGCCATTGGGGAACGCTTTATGGCTTCACAGCTGCCCAAAGAAAAGCTTGACTGACTTGCTTGCCTAGTCAGAGTAGTTCAAATGCATTTCCACAAATGAATTCTCATCAGGCCATTCCTTTGGACTAGGTTTACTCAAGAGTTCACGTGAATCCAGTGCAGGTTACCCCACAGTGAACAACAGAGAAGAAAGACTGGGGGTTTTCAGTTTGGACCAGCAGGACATAATGCACTACAAATCTCTTGTAATATTGATGGGTATTGTTTTCTGTGTTTTTAAGCTACTACAGCTGTTTCCAAAATCTTGTGGGGAGGATACCTAGATTTCAACAGCCCTCATCCAGTTTGTGGCGAACCAGTAAACCAATTTAGTCCAAGTATTTTCCACATGCTTAATATAAAGAACTGAGTTACTGTGGGGCTGCCCCAAAATCTGCAGAAACCAAAGTCTTTGCAGAAAAGCTTTAAACATGGAGAAAAAGGGGTTGGTTCCAAAACATTGAACTAGTAAACCTGTTAGAAAACATCCCTGCCTCACAGAACACGTGTCTTACCATGGGTAATGATTCCTTTTTAGAAATCCCTTCAGATAAAGAGTTGGACCCTTTCTTTTATTTTTCTTTCCCTTCAACTTGACAACATTTGGAAAATAAGATAGTGTTTTCTTTTGGCACTATTCAGTTAGTAGTAAATTAACAAATAATTGGCCGTGTTTTATTTTTAACAGCGCTCCAGTTGTGATACCACGTGTGATATTCAAATGCAATTACAATACTGAGATACTGGATAGGAAAAGAATGAAAACAAAGGATGATTCAAACTAAATCAGCTAATTTTGTCTTAATCAGTGTTTGGAATGTTCTGATGAATTATGATATCAATTCTACCAAAAAAAAAGGAGAAGGCGGTGTTGGTGATAGGGTCATTTCCCAGGATTCACTGAATTTGCAAAGAGGATGCTGTAATCACCTGTAAGCACATAAACCAGGAAGACGTGCAAGTTTTGAAGCAGCTAACTGCGACAAAAGTCAGAGATAGGAGTACCAGGTATGCATCTTATGTCATTTACTGGCCACCAGCTCCCACCTACTCTGCCATTTTTGGAGCCCCTTCCAAACTAGATTTATCATAACTTTCAGACATGGTGAATCAACAGAGAACTTAAACAGAAAGAGGGCTTTGGGGAGGAGAAAATCTAAGACTACTTATAGAAATTAATGAACAGCAGCCTGTGCCTTTGAGCACTAAAATATGCAGCAGAACTAACTTTCAGATGAAGAAGTCACCTCAGATGTGCTCACAAACTTTAGTGTACTATTTACACAAGTTGTAAAAGGTGTGCCGCACTGGAATAAAAAGAAAACGAAGCCTAAAACCACAGATCATATTAAGAAGAGCCTTTCCTTTCTAACTCCCAAACTGAAAAATCACAACCTCAAAGACTCATCCTATATCACCATTCTTTTTTGCTTATGATCACTAGATCAATTAGACCAACTGAATTGCTCTGTTGTAAAAGTTAAACAGACAAATGACCACAAACTGTCTGCAAGGCAGATGCAGAAATGTTATTTTATTAAAATAGGGAAAAAAAATCACCTTGCTCTAGAGCATCTGTTGTTGCACTTCCCCTGAGCTGCTACAGTGAGAAGCTATTTGAGGCCTCAAGTATATTTTATCATGGGCAAAGATATCAGCTGATAACTGCCTGTAATGTAGCATTGATGTGAGTATCACAACAAATCTGAAGGATCTCTACAGGAACAATGTCAATGGGTAATGGTCTCAAGCAGTTGCAAGGACTTATTGAGGCACTGACTGCTCCACTCAGCAAATGACTAAGTGGGATTTAATTCTGATAGACAATGGAAAAAGTGAGTCAACCAGGAAAAGCAAGAGAAAGAATGAAATTAAACCAAACATTCTCTGGTTGAAAATCTGTAAAATTTCTATCCCAAAACCTATGATGGTTCACTTGTTCTGGATCGTGCTCCCTTGCCACTAACACAGCTGGATGAAAGCAAGGTCCTAGCACACAGCTCAGCAGTTTACCTCTTTGCTGGTCACACTGATTTAATTTTTAGCTCAGTGGAAACTAAGACTCCCACTAACATCCCCTGCTGCAGATGTAAAATAAAAATTTGTAAAGGGCTTTAGTGACTTAAGAACGTAAGTTCCATTTGCAAATGTCTGACAGGCGCTTTTGAAAATTGGATTCTTAATTAGTAAACCAGACAACCGGACTCTTAAGATCATTAGAACGATATTAGGTAAAAACTTCAAAGTCAATGGGATTTATACACCTTAGGCACATAAGCTCCTCTGAAAATTTTCCTTCATGTCAATCTGCATTCAAATAATTCTTCTCGCACTTGGCTATAGTGTGTTTGTCGTGACCACCAAGCATGATAAATCACATCTCAAAAATCTGGTAGTAATAGGAATTAAATGAATGTCTCTTTAAAACATTATACTTCCCAGAAGGCAAAAGAAATTCTGCCTGATATATATGTATACTAGGAAGGGGAAGGGGGGTGGGGTGGAAATAGCTTGCTAAAAAAATAAAATTAAAAAACAAATAATCAGACTGAAGCAGTTTCAGCTCATCCAAAGCATGTTCCCAAACGAGAGCTGGAAGATCAGGAAGCTGTGACTAGCAGAGAATAGGCTAAAGCAGATGTTGCATCCAGAGTCCTCTTTGTGAAATTCAATAGCTGGTTTGGTTAGTCCTTTGAACTGGCCACTTGGGAAGGCAGTGCCAGCTTATTTTGTGGCAAGTTTGAGCAGTGAAGTGTTCGAGCACAGTATCCACCTCTTACTGGAATAAAGAGGCTGTGTTTGTAAATAAGATGACAAGTTGTACCGTATTAGGGTCTTTTGCAACTGACAAAGATTCTCATTTTCCATAGAATAGAATCATTTGACTAAGTATAAATACTATCTGGCAGTATTTCTACAGCCATGCTTCAAAGAGAAATTTGAAGCTGCTCTTGTATAACGTGCCAACATTAATCATCAAAAGGAAGATTCTCATAAACGAAATAATCCAAACCAGGAACACAAACCCAGTTCTGTCTGAGCACTGATCACTGCAGAGCACACAAAAAGCTGGGTCAGAGCTGGCAGAAATCAGCCTGGTCCCACTGCCCAAGGACCAGCCCATGCCTTTGCATCTCAGAAGAAGAGCTGAGCGCTGTTAAAACCTCCCATCTGTGCAATCCATGAGCACAAGCAAAGGGATACAAACTACAAAAATAGCATCAAGGAAGCAGAGAGAGGTTTTAGTGCTGGACCAGCAGAATAAATGGCTGTACTGTAGGGCTGTTACCTGAGCAAGCTGATCAGTGTTATCATAGAATCATTAGAGTTGGAAAAGACCTCTAAGATCACAAAGTCCAATCCCAACCCACCCCCACCATGACCACATTCCTCAGTGCCACATCTCCAGGGATGGTGACTTCACCACCACCCTGGGCAATCTGTGCCAATGCATCACCACTCTTTCTGAGAATAACTTTTCTTAATATCCAACCTGAACCTCCACAGCACAACTTAAAGTTACCTCTCATCCTATTGGTGTTAGGTGGGAGAAGAGGTTGAAACCCACCTTGCTACAACCTCCTTTCAAAGACCAAGTCAATCTATGTCTCTGCAAGTATAGCAATAGTTGAATGATGACAACTCTCTGGGTCCTAAGGGAGACATCCCTCACCTTGCTGGAAAGTAAGAAAGCTGCTGCTGGGGTCAACTTTTGTGTTTCTGGTCCCAACCATAACGGCATGACTGCCATGCTGACAGCCCCAAATGCTGTGAACACACAGTGCTTCCTGCTGTCACTTCAGTGAAGCTAATACTTACATCTCTCCCATCCCAGCTGATCGTTTGAAAGATGAGAGAGACAGAGAGACACTGCCAGCATGAGCACATTTAACACAGCTATCATTGTGTATGAGGAAAGCTGGACTGGAGCAATGCAGGGTGGATTCTGGTCCTGCAACCAAAACACAATGCCTGTGATACTTTAGCAATGTGTCTGAGCTGCTGGGACTCTGCAGCAGATGGAAGAACGAGGGGAACTATTTTCAAGCCCATTTAATAGCCCAGTCTGCAAACAATCTTCTCCTCTCTTGCTGCTGTTCTACCCTTGTCTTTCCTACTTGGCATGGTGCCTTTCCCCCCCCAAGCAGCAGCTGTGCACACTTGAATAGTAAATCAAATACCCTAAAGACTGTTGTTCCAAAATCTCTTCAGATCTTTCTCTCCTCTATTTCTGTTCTCCTTTTCTTGCTAATGGTTAAGGCAGTTGGCTTTTCCTTTCCTTCCCCCCACCCCCCCCTCCCAAATCTGGTATGAAGTAATTTTGTGTTGCAAACAACTTGATGTATCACAATATCTAGCATGGAAAGGAACTGAAAGAAGCTCATCAACTTCATCTCCCATCAATACTTTAGATATGTGTGTGGGGCAAAGGGAAGCATAATTGTAGGAAAGACATAACATGGGGCTTCATATTGCCTTTGGGAGCTGGAGGCCCCAGACCTTGACCTATGAAAGGACAAGGAAGATGGTAAAAGTCTGGATCCCCAGGTGATAAGCATCAATGAAAATACACTTCAGTCAGCGATGATTTGCACTAACCAAGAACCTAAGTCCATGTCCTAAACAGCATTTGTTTTTTACAGTTTCAAGACTATTTCCACAACAAAAATGCCTAGAGGATTAATATCAGCGACAGAGAGATGAAGAAAGGACAATAAAATACCAAACAATTAGCACCATGTAGTACATCATATGCTTTTTGTTGAACTCATCATCCATCATCCTGGGGGGGGGGGAAAAAATGCATTTTTTTTGTCCAGAAAGTTCAGATTTACAGAAGGTAACATGCTGCTATTGAAATGCCTAACTCAGACCAAAAAGCCTAGCAGTTTAACTGTCCCAGTGTTTGAAACTATTGCAAGAAATTCATGCTGAACATTTAAAATTATCTAATTTCAGGAAAATAAAACCTATCATTCTATTCCTACCCCTTTTATTTGCACAAGACACTTAAATCTATGCATATCTTCTCCTTGTAGTTCATATGTCTGTGAGAGTGTCGTGATGGGAGAGCTTTGGCTGTGAAAATACAATGAATGCTTTATTACAAAGAAAACCACAGTTTGAAAAGCAGGGAAAACTCTGATTCACCAGCATGACTCACACATGCAATGCAGAGCCTGCGATACCTTCAGCAAAGATGCAAACCCAGCAGCATGTAAGCACTTGCAGAGAGAACAGATTTTACCTAAGTGAAGGATTTTTTCTAAGGCCTTATCTTAATCTTTCTAAAAATCTCTTACTGGACTTTGAACTAGATTCTTAAAGACAAGAGGAAAGTCAGTGGTAGACACTATGTAGATAGCCACCAAAACCAAATAAAAAGTGACTCAATGCCACTATCATGATAGCAGGAGGTGGGAAGTCAGATTTCTGAGAAGGGTCAGGGAGGACCTGTTACATTAGCCAGCATCTGATTGCAAGTAGCAAAGCTGAAATTTTCAGGAAATGAATACTTGAGGGTCCCCACCTCAGGAGATAGCATTGACAAGTTCTCAGTTTCTTCATGCTCTTGAAAATATTAAATGCTTTCTGAAGGTTTTCAAATGTCTTAAAAAAAAAAAAATGAAAACAACTAGACTGGAAGGTGTAAGCTTGGTTGAAGGTAAAAACTCAGTTGACTGCAGCATAAGGCACTTCAGAGGAATTTCATGCTCAGAGATGATTTTTTTTTCCACTACTCCAGATCTCAAGACCAGTAGTGGTCCACCTTATAATAACAAAGTGTAATGCTGGGAGAATGTGGCAAAGAGTCAGGCTCAGCATCGCCCTGCAGCCCAGCAATGAGATGAATGAGATCAGTTTTGGGTGTAAATTCATTTTTTTCTGCCGGTGCTGCACAGTGCAAGAATATCCATGGGCCTTAATGGAGAAACCCCATCTACAGGTGAATTTAAACATGTTTCTTCAACCTTCCTGAGAGTCATACCTGGGGCACTCATTTTTCTAGAAGGTTTCTTCTTAGCATATTACAATGTTGAAAGAACAAAGCTATTTCCTCAGTTTTGTTTCCAGCTTCTTCCTTGTTTCAGGATGGGACAGTTTAACTATGTATTGAAAAGTCTTAGTCCGCATCACCACATCTCAGTTTATCACACAAAGATGCTACATTCACCATTTTCTCTGTGTTTCTGTGGCTGGGTTGAAGCCACTCTCTACCCTGAGTCTCTCAGAAGCCATTAGTTCTGTCATACAAGTGTTGTGTGCATTCAGCTCTACCGTTTGTGAGCTGTATCTCTTTATGGGGTCTTTTCTGGTTTTGGACTTCATAATGTTTTCTCTTCCACACAAAAGAACCATGAATTAGCTGAAACCTTGGGTACATAGCTTATGCCATGGGAGTATTAGGCCAGGGCTAATGCTGCATACAGTAGCTTGGTGTTCCTCAGCAGATGAGGCAAGGCGAACATAAGATTAAATCAACTCAGATCCTGTACACTCATCTCCCAACCAGGCAGTGCTCATATGAAAGGTCATCTCAGCCCCATAAACTCTCACATCTGTACTTCTGAAACTAGCAAACTCTTTGGTTTTCAGAGCTGCCTCTCCACTCTGGACTTGCTTAACTCTGTAGCCAGCATTGGTCATTAATGAGAAGTATTCCTTACCACTTCCACACCATCAGCTAAGTTGGCTTTGGACTTCAGTATGTTCCACATCATTTCTGGGTAAAAACCAGAAATGGCCCTCTCCATTCGATAATGTTAGGTGGATCTACAGAGTTCCAAAAGGCGGAATTGGAACATATTTATCTTGCTTAGAAAGAAATGCAAATAGATTAGTGGTTGTATATGAATGCATATTAACGTTCATTACTACTTGAGCAAATGCTCTGTGCACAGAATTAGTAGGAAACACTGAAAAATTGACCTTTAGTATTGTCTGCAAAGAGAGATTATTTTCCTCTTCATAACAGGTTAAGCATTTGCTGAGTATGGGAGACCACCCCATAGTCTTTTGATATCATTACCCTGATCCAGCATCCAAGGAATGTAAAACAAAAGCTTTCCTCCAGTGGGAAGATCGACTTTTTTCAGTAATTCCATCAAAAGATTCCTCTCCCACATCTCTGTATAATAAACAAATAAAATATAATAACAGGGATCTTACTCAGATTGGCTTCTGCATTAACACTACAGAAATATTGGTTACGAGGTCCCTTCCAACCCCTGCAACTCTGTGATTCTGTGATATGGATAAGACTATGTGTTCTGCCACACTGAGCTGGATTGTATCTCAAAGTCATACCCCAAGAGGCAAGAGGGACATCTTCCATCCCAGGACAGCACATGCACAATTCTTCCCTGTTACCAATTGCAAATACTCATGAAGCCCTCTTCCTACATGGACTGGGTCATACTGGGGTACTGCAATAGCTGTTTTTGGCCTTTCCCTACTCACAAGTTTGTGTCTGAGTCCCATCTTCCACTGACCCATAAGCATCCAGCCACTCCTCTTCCTTTCCCTGAGTTCACACTGCACACCACAACCCAGCTCAGGTACATGTATTTCTGGGTATGGCTTCAGGGGAGTTATGAACATGAGTCTCCACAGAAAGAAAGGGCAGAATACACAAAGAGAAAGCATGAAAAACAGCAATGGCAAACATTTAGAATAAATTCCAAATAGAGGTGTGTAATCTGTGGTTAGAGAGGCTGAGTGCTTGTTATTACTCAGTATCACTCACCTCTTTCCTCCAAACATACATATGAAAGCCAGGAACAAATGATGTTTCTATAAACAGGGAGGAGGTTTTATTTTCTAAATTAAGTTACGTTAAAAAATAATCTAGGATGACTGACTGAGATTGTACCTATGCAGAGAAAATTACTATACAGCCAAGTGAATCATTAATCCAAATATAATATATAACTTTATGGCAAACAAAAGCCAGACATATTGAGACTGAATTGTTTACATATTAAAATACACGTATAATCGTAACCTTCTGTTAGCACCCTCTTGAAGAAAAGAAACACTAGTTCTAGGTTTTAAAATGCTGCATCTTTACTACGCTCAGTGAAGACCTCTGTATGTAATGACAGCAGTACACACGAGGGATTCTTGAAAGGGAAAAAAAACAACAACAAAAACTAGATGCTATGAAAGTGTTTAGCAGAAGTGGCTCCATCTTCATTTGCCTGTATCAAAAGAAATCATTGTCATCTACAAAGACAAATTTTGGGGCGGGAGAGGGGTTAGAAAACATGCTTTATTGAAAGCAAGACATGATTTAATCTGATCTCATCAGAATTTCATTCTAGCCCTAGGAAGGTTGCCCTGGTGACATCACATTTTGCTTCATGTCCTCAGCCCACAGACATCCATTGTAAGCCCTAGAAGAGACTTGGCATTAATGGGAACTGGAGAAATGCACATATTTTGATATACTGATCAGGGAGAGCAAAGGCATCTTCCATTCCTGCTACTAGAAACCTAGTGCCTTGGCTGGGCCTTACACTCGTTGTTTCCACCACCACAGACAGAAACAGCCCAGCATTTGCACCAAGCTCTTTTCCAAGAACTAGGGGAAGTACTTGATGGAGGAGAGTAACTTGGGTCTTCTACCAGTTAACCAATTCAACCACCACAAAGCACTTCTCAAGGTAATATAGGAAGCAAACAAAGCAAGTTTGTAGCTCCCTTTCCATTAAGAAATGGATTAGAAAAGCATTCTCATCACCCATTAGGCCAGAGGGAAACAAGAACACAGAAAGAGCAAAGAAACCCTTGAATTATATATGCTGATTTAGCTAGTGGGCTTTTTCCCTCTACAAGCCTATGGTAACAAATGCCATGGCTCCGTTCCACCACAAATCCCCTAAACAGACATATGCATATTTTTGTCTTCTCTGTATGCTCATATAAGTTTGGCAATATAGCCAAAACAGAACTGCTTTCCCTGTCCCATAAAGATTCCCTGTTTCCCTCAAAGTGAAACCACTTCTCCTCAAATGCAACCCCTGAGCTGGAGTCCTGCTGGAGCCTGTTGGGTGGGAGCTGGGCCCCGGCCCCGAAACCCAGCTTTCCACATTGTTCTTCCAAAACCAGCAACCCACTTACAAGCACGGAAGAAGATGCCAGAATACACCCAGAAAGATCAAGTTGGCTTCACATTCTCATACCCTGTGCAGTGCATGCAGTACATGTTTGTTATCTAAGCTCTGTGAGCTTCAGAACGTCTCCTGTGACATCTCTGGGGATATGAGAGATCTGGAAGCCAGGGAATACAGTAGTTCAGAAGAGACAAGGAGGTGCTGTTCAGAAACAAAACTCCAGCACAAACCCCAATGAATCTGCAAGATCTGCCAGGCAAATGACAGAAGCCACTGTCAACACAATAATTGTGTACATCACACATATTCACATTTCATTACAATTTCCATGTAATCATATTTCAATATTTTCCATCCCACTGAATAAATAGGTTGGAATGAAGATCCTTCAGACTATGTAGAGTGCTAGTTTCCCAAGACACAACCATTTCTTACTCCCCCTTTCCTAGAGCCAAGCACAGGAAAGCTCCTCTGCCAAGTACCCTGGGCAAGGGAGAGACCCACCCGTCATCTCAACGAAGACAATGAGAAAGTGAAGATTGACTAGCTTGTTATCACAAGGTTCCCAGCTGCTGTGCACACACACTGGGAGGATAATTTCAGAGGAGCTTTGTTGCAAGTGCCCTTCTTTTCCAATCAGTAGGCATCATCACTGCCGAATAAGAAGCTAACACAAACACTAGCATTCAAGTCATTACGACGACTTGTAATACTACAATTTTCTGGGCTATTGATTATTGCTGTTCTGGCACTGTAACCCAAAACACTGGAGGAAGTCTAGCGAAGAATGAGACGAGGAGGATTTAGCATGCTGGTGAGCTGGTTAAAATACCTTTGCTGAAAAAATTCACTTCGTCAAAATCATAACTTCTGGCCAAAAGGTACAAATTTTGAGACAAAGGTTTTGCAGGTAGTTTGGGGATTTTTGTCTGGGTCTCCAACCTGTTAAATTAGGTCCCTAGTCACCAAGCTATCAATTAGGCTCTCTCAGGTTATACTTTATTTTATTTTAGTGCAGTTTCATTCTGAGCTGCATCACAACCAAATTTTTGAAATAGATAAAAAAAAAATTAGTGCTTCTCTGTCCCTGACCCCTCCTTAGAGTTCAGACAGAGGGAAATAACTCTATCATAAACTCTATGGGGAGCTTATTGATAACATAAAATGGTACACTGTGCTTTTCAAGACATTTCTTATTATAGTCAAGAGAGGATGTGAGTCAGAGGGTTTTTTTTCTCAGTTTCATTTGTTTTATTTATTCACTTGCTTTACTGAAACCTAAGTAGCTGTTAGAACTAGGAGTCCTGAGGTTCATGTGTTCTTTATCACACAACTTAATTTCCAAAACAAATAATCACAGAATTATAGGGATTGGAAGGGACCTCAAGAAATCACCTAGCCCAACCTCCCCAATAACTGCAACTACTTTTCTGATTGTCATCCTTCCTGAGAATGTCTGATGGATATGCAGAAAGTTAAAAGTCAGCTGCAGAGGAGCTGTAGCATTGGACTGCTCTTCAGGGAGGTTCATCTTTTTAACCACCACTTCATTTCCTCCAGCACTCGTTTCTATATCTGAATTCATTTTACTTTGCTCCAAGTGAGCAGATGACAAAACAATAGTCTGCCATCATCTATACCAGAACCCTCCTGGAAAAAAACAAAACAAAACCAAAAACGTGTGCATTGAACAGATCTCCATTAACATCAGATGGAGCAGGGATACTTCAGTGAAACCATTCACACAGGTAATGTCTAGAGGTGATGAACGGTACAAGTAACTTCCAAGACAGCAGCAATGTTTCAGATAACTCATGATGCTTGCCAATTTGGGGACTTCTTATTGGCAAGACATCATTTCTGGTAGACTTAAAACTAAGCCAAGAAAGTTTTCTCCGCGCTCATGGCACTTGAGATGATAACTGTGCACCCAACTTATATTCCTCAAAACAACCAAACCAGTCCACTTGTATACCAGGACACATCTGAACATGTAATTTTTCCCTGTGTGCTTGAATAAAAAGTGCTTGAATTAAAGTACATACATACTAATGAAAGATTTTAGCCATGCAGTTCAAGCATCAGTTACCCTCTCATTTCCCCAATCTCCACCACACAGCACTGCAACATCCCCCCACCAGCACTTCTTCCTTTAAAATGGGAAACTGAACTTTTAAAAAGAACAGTAGATGAAAATCAATATCAGTAGTGAGCTATGACATAGAACTTTGTGCCAATACATGCTGAATAATATGGATTTCTCTGAAATATATCCTCGTGAAACCAAGCCCTTGTATTTTGAGCCATTTTTCCTTTTGGATTCTAAAATCTTTGCTTTCTGTAAAATCCCTTACTTGCTCTGTTTTCTCATATTTGAGGAGTGGGTGTTTGGCTCTGAAGACCCACATGAACCTTCTGATTGCTGGCCAGAGAAGAGGCATGTTTCAGGAATACTACAGGATCCTTAGTTCCTTTCTGTAAGGACACTATGAGGATATAAACTGTTTGGTGACAGTTCAGCTGTTTGGACAGAACAGTCTCAAGTTCTTCTGGGAAAAAAAAAAAAAAAAGAAAATAACAGAGTTGAAGATTTTCTCTTCCTTTTCTTTACTTGACCATGGCAAAACAGCTACATCCATACTGCCTACAGGGGAACAGTTCAGCAGGAGAAACAAGAAAGGAGAGCTAAATACCTGAATTAGAATAACAGCACAAATACCAAATCATATATGCATGGTACATATTGTGATTCTTCCAGCATCGCCCTGCACTCATCATTTCTCTCTGCCAAAATCTGAGGCCTTCTTGTACAACATAAAGCTTTCCCAGCGGTGGTGGCCTGGGCAGCATCTTATTTTTTCACTGCCAACAACTATTTCTGAGAAGGACCAGAACAGAGCGTGCCAGAGTCTGGAATTAGATATGAATTAATTGCATGTAATTACTCAAGAGCATCAAGTATCTTTTCAGGATTTTATACTTATTGTTATTGTAATGATGTCCAATTTGCAAATACAATCATTGTAAATTACCCTATTGATAACTTCAGCCTTCTTATTGTGTGTGATCACCTCATCAGATTTCTTGTGGTCTCCTGAAATGAGTTCTTTTTAATCATGATGAAGACCCAACTAGAGCTGAAAATTGACCGCTCTTCTCACAATAGCTGTCTTCTATTCAGAAGCAGCAAACTCATAAATTATTAGCTTATGATTAAATCAGAATGTAACTGCAACATCTAAGAAGTCAAAATCATAAAAACTTGATTTTTGTCTTTTACCAGAAGCTTGCAAGGAAAAGAAAAAAAAAACCTAACAGTTAATTGCCAGTATTCTTTAGACAACGCAAAAAATCTTAGCAATGTTACCTCTTTGATTTGACTTTTTTATTTATTATTAATTTTTTTTAATCCACTTGGGTTTCTCTCATCATTTCATGTAAGCTAGGACCACCCATGCTGCAGGGATGTGTTGGGAAGGTTAGTATGATGATGCTTAAAAGCCGTTCAAAAGCCAGTTTTTATGTAAAATGTGTAAGATTGGTTAAATGTTTTCCTTCTTAAGCTGCCCACAAGGTATAAGTAAGTATTAATATGCACAAACGGAGACAGATCTGAAGAAAATTATGTTTTCATGCACATAAGATTATAAACATAGCTACTGGCATTCAACTGTAGTCAGTGGTGCTTATTGCTTGTATGTTTGGCCTCAGATATTCCCTAGACATGCTCGTTCTGACAATTTAGTACATTTGTTTGGTTAATAAACCTTACAGAAGGAGAAAAGGTATGGCAGCTAGAAGGAGGAACACTGAGCAGCGTGGAGAGATGAAAAAGAAAGAAGTTACAAAGAGGAGAAACAGGAAAGGGAAAATCATTGAAAGGAAAATCCTAGCTGGTCTTGCTCTTAAATAAGAGGATGGGCCAGATAACCCTTTCAGATCTCCTCCAGCTTTATGGTTCTGCTATTCTTCTCATCAGTTTGGGGTCTAAGCATATTTAAATGGCTCAGGGTATGCCGGTGCTTAATTAAAACTTTACAGTACCAGACAAGTAAACCTGTAGAGACTACTTTTCCAGGGTCACTGCGCTTACATTCAGAAAGGTGCTGACACAAGCACACATAAACACACATGATGTTGTAAGAGGTGCACTCATCATTTATTTATGAAGTTTATAATCTGACACTTAAAAAAAAAAAAATGATCCTAACAGGCTCTAGCATTCCACAGTTGTTGAAATGTCACCTCTCAGATACAGATATTGATTTACAGTTTGAGACCAAGTACATTGCATTCTGTGCTAACAAGCCAGTACAGCTCTATTCAACATTTCTCAGAGAAGGAGAGGACTAAACCACCAATGGTGTCACTGTCAGAAATCATTGAGCTTTGTGGGTGTATTTTAACAGCACCCCCTGAACTGGGCAATCTGTAGACACAGGTCTGTTCTGCCTGGGCAACTGGACCTGGTGTCACAGTGAGGATTAACGAAAAGACAGTGTCAAATTTTCATTTAGAGTTTGTAGGACTGCAGACAGCGATCCTGAGGGAAATAGATAGGGCAAAACCATGGAAAACAAAAGCTAAACAAATCCTGGCCACTTGGATGCTTCTCTGACTTACGAAGAAACAGTTTTAGTCTCATTTCTTTTATGGCTATATTAAGATCTCAGAGCACCTAACTCAGAAATTGACAGACAGTTCCTCCAAACAAATCTTTTTTGAATAATCACTTGAATGATATAACTGAACTGGAACCCACATTGTCCAACATACCAAAAATAAGAGTCATATGTCCTGGGGAACATATATACTGACACACAGAACGAAGCCAACACTGATGGTGGACAACTGTTAGAACAGTGTGATAACTACATAGAACACAAGGGCTCAGTCAACGAATAAAACAACCCAAACACCCAAAACATTAGCATGGAGGTAATTTCCACATCAGAAAGCCAACATATCAGTTCCAGCCAAGCCAATGCCAGAATTCCTGTGGGTGCTGTAGGGACCAGTGGAAAAACTTTCAAGGCTTAACTTGAGCGTAAACTTCCAAACATGAAATCCCATTAAAAAATGGTATGTTTTCCATCACATATTCAATTACAGTTTATTCATACTGCAACAGGTACCAGACACAACTGCAGTTGCTGCAACACCTTAAGCAAATCTGCAATCCTAGAATCTGTCTCTGTCACTAATTACTGCATACAACTTACAAGGCACACAACAAATTCACAGTGCTTAATCTCACGTCCTTCAACTACAATATCAAATAAGAGACAGACTCCCCTTTCTTAGGGTCCTGGCTATGGTCTTCAACCTGCAGTTACTCTCACTGTTTTCCAGAACGTTTAGGCCTTGGTGACTCCCTTATAAAGAGCTGCACACTGAGTTATTGTTGCCCTCAACTTTAACACAATACAAGTATTTACTTTTGTGTGTTGATAGAAGAAGAAACCACACTACGAAGAACAAGTTGATTCGTGGTAACCAGGAGGTATTTAGTAGTTATCTTGAAGTATCCTTCTAGGCCACTAACTTAGCTGTATACTTCAATTAAAAATAATAGAGACCCTTTAAATACCCTGGTCCAAAATTTCTCCTGCTTGTACAAAAAAAACTAATATAAAATATATATATATAT
>VXAB01000647.1:0-16790 GCA_013399175.1 Odontophorus gujanensis | reverse complement strand
TAGGCCTATATAGATTGTATACACACAAATGACAAAAGAGGGTAGCTCACCTTTGTGATGATAGAGGCTTGCCATTGACTCCATGCAGGAGGGATCTCCAAAAAGAGATCCTTCTCTGGTGGTGGTCAGCCCCTAAATGGGGTTTGAGAGAGGTGGAGCCAGGCTCCACCCCTTCCAATCACACAGGTATATCACCTTCACCTGTGCCCCTGTGGCTGCCTCAGTGCTTGCCTCAGGTGACCAATCAGGCCATGATTCAGCAGTTCCCATACAGTCACTTTGTCTTGATTTGTTGATTTCTTCCCTTCTCCATAGAACATTAACTCAAAATTCAGGTATTTCAAGAGACTTTTTAAGAGTTTGAAGAGTGATTTCAGAGTCCCACACTTGATCCCAAGGGGCAGTATTGCACTCAGATTGAAGGAACTGTCTCTCAACAGTAGCTGGTGATCATCACCAGTGCTAGGAAAAATGGGACTTGACATTGTTGAAAGTGACAGTTAAACTTTTCTAAATCAAATTAGATGCCAGTTGTTCTTTATTGTCACAATACCAGATGTGGTAAAGATTACATGAGTAAGCTAGAGGTGTCACATTTGGCAGGCCAGTGAGTTGGTCCCATGCTCTGCTTGTTAAGAGTGAGTGGCCATCAAAAATTTAGTTGAATGAGGGTGGCTATTTTGCAGTTACCTTGTGTTTCTTGAGTGAAAGATTAGTTGCTGGTGCCCCCGATGATCGTGGAATCTGTGTTTTGAGATAGTAATGGGGGTCAGTAGAGCAAGTGAGTTATTTTCTCCTTCCCTATGAAGGTGGTCAAAATAAAGAAGGATGTGATTAGTTCTCATGTGATTATATGGTCACATTCATTTGTCATGAAGCTGTCAGAAAATACTTTCCTGTTCTTCCATGGTAGCGTTTTTCAGTACTTCCCTAGTGGGCACTAAATTACTTGTGCCACTGAACTGGGTCATCTGGCTGAGAACTAGTCCATAGCAAAAATTGTTCTCTGTAATCTGTTTACTGTCCAGGATCGTTATGAGGTTGTTTGCACTAGTGTGTGTGCTATGTGGATGAGATTGAGCTGGGATTCCCCTCCTTCAGCAGGGCTGCTGGGAAATGCTAGTTTAAAAGAACTGTGAAATCACAGGCTATCTATCTGTACAAGGATTCAGGAGTGAATCCGTGCACCATAATGACAAAGGAAGATTTCTTCCTTGTATTGGGCTCTGAGTATCAGCTGGTAAAGATGCTGCCTGTTAAGTCCTTGATCTGGAGCAGATCAATAAATCAAATCTTTTGTCAGGAAGTACTTGCTTGGATAAATAATTACAGAAGGGAAGAGCCATTCCATTAGCATGCTTTTCATTACAGAAGGTCATTATTTATGGGTAGTAGAGTTTAGGAGGTGTCTTAGAGATCCCAAAGCCAGACTGCAAGCAGTTAGGAATTTATCTTCAAGATGTAAATTTTAGTATGTAAAGAAAGTTCGGTTTTTGATCATGGTGTATTCATACTTGGTTAAAAGTTCCTTACAGAGCTTCAGATGTTAGTCACCAAGATAACCATCAAACTGAGAAGAACAAATTTCCAAAACTGATAAGAATATATAGTGTGGTACAACTTTTGGACTCTTCTGGAGTAGATATTGATAAATTAACAGAATGTCTTGGGATGAGCATGATTTCATTACTGAATAACCATTATTCTGTGACCTTTCTGTCTTAGCAGTGGGGAGGGAACTCAGGTCTGGTAACTGTTTAATTGTAATACCTAATAATAATATTGGTGAAAATAGGGCAACTTTCCATGTCCGTCAGTTCATGATTGTAGCTACATTTGCCTAAATGTTGTTACAATTGCAACACAAACAATTGAAAGGTCTTTTTAATGTAGATTATTTTTAGTGGTTGTTCAAGCCATGAAGATGGGAAGTTAGAGAGAACCATGCAGTGAGGCAGGAATCTCAGCAGATGTTACAGTCATGAATGGATGGAACAGAAACAGGTACATAACCACTACCTACTGAACACAAATAGTTACAGGAACATTTGTAGGGGTGGAACTATGGGAGAGGGGGGAAATGCAGGGTTTTCAGAGGTGAATCTGTGTCCTGCATCAGTAGTGGGAGAGACTGAGGGGAGATGTTTATTAAGGCAGCAGGAAGGAGGATGGGCTGGAGTGCAGAATGATGGGTGGATGTTAGAGAGTAACCCAGCAGTGGGGAAGGTGAATTGGTCTGTGGCGGTCAGGCCCTCTTTGGATTGCGATGTGGGCAGAACTTGTTGGGGATATCTTCTCTGCTTAACATTCTTCTGTGTTAAATATTAATATTTAAAACCTTTTCATAAGACCTATGCAAATATAGTTAAAGAAAAAGGGCCCCATAGGTCAAATCCCATGCACAGAGTTATGAGTTGCTCCTCTGTGTGCCTTGGCAGCTGGTAACATGTAGCAAACTGAAGAGCCTGACACCATTAACTTTCTTCTCAGTGTGAGTACAGTGCTAATCTCATTATCTCTAGAATTTCTCTTTGATAAAAATGACTATGAACCCCTGCACTCTTTAGTATAAGGCCTCTTTTGTTGTCCTTTAATCACATTCACAGATCTTCCCTGAGCTTTCTTCACACTGTCACTATGATGCTTGAAGGCTCTGTGTAAATACCAGACACAGCATTTGAACGATGATCGTATCTGTGTCAAACACAACCAGAAAATCTCCCTGCTGCTCCTTGATGCAATTGTTTATGTATTAGCTGCTCTAAGCAGCATTCTACTGAAAGCTTCTGTTCAACCACCTTCTGTCATTACCTGCCACATCTCCCTAGTTTCTGTCATCAGAGTACAGGATCCTTGAATTGCATGCTCTGTATGGCATGCATTCTTTGTTCCTGGGTATGCATTTGCTTTTTATTCTATTGAAGAGCACATCTGCAATCACCGTAAGCCTACCAGACAGCTCACTGTTCTGTGTAGTGACTTGTCATTTCCAGTACTTAACTAAACTCCCAGCCTTTGCTTTTATCTGCCAATTATAGCNCAGACAGCTCACTGTTCTGTGTAGTGACTTGTCATTTCCAGTACTTAACTAAACTCCCAGCCTTTGCTTTTATCTGCCAATTATAGCAGTACACACACATACACACACACATATTTTTTTTTTTTCAGACCATATATATATATATAAAAACATTCCAATAGCATATGACCAGTGCCAGAGGCTTGTGAGATGTAACAGAAATCTGATATAACAAATGAATTACCTCTTCTCTTGCTTGAGATTGCTGTTCCTTGTGCTGAAAGCTGTTGAATGGGCAGTATGTCCTGAATTGTCCCGTTTCACACCTGCCATTCAAAATCAAATAGATGGTGATATATGTATTTATATTAAAACATTACACTGTAAACTGTGGCATCTGACTGACAGACACACTGTGTACTTTTCCAGCTCCCATGTGGACTGAAGCATAGGATACCCACAGCTAAACCTAGCAAACTTGTGGACAAGTCAATGACAATGAACACTTATAGTTAAAAATGTATCTTGGAACTTTTATTTTTTAACTCTTAATTATGCTTAAAGGTGCTTGATTGGTTTTGCATTTGGTTTCTTAAAGCACTGGGTGGTGTGCAGCGTGTCCAGGGGTAACGTGTCGGTATTGCTGTCTTTATCAGACAAATTTTGGGCTCATCAAAAGAATCGTTTTGAAAAGGTGTGTTGTTGATTGTGATTGGTACTCTTCTCCATTTGACTCTTCATTAATCAAATCTGGTGCTCATTGTCTTGCTTGGGATTGGTGTGTAGCTGAAAACACTCTGATTTCCGCAGTCATCCATTTGGAATACTGGAACAACTTTACTTTTCTTTTGGAATTTCTTGAGTGTTCTTAGTTTGCACTTAAAGTCCTGCACAGCACTGAGTGGGACAATCCATAGGACTGTTATCTTAAGGTGCCCCGTGTAGCAATGAATTCACAATTTAGAAACATTACTCTACTGGTATGATTATTTCATTACATAGGGGGTTTTGTTACACTTTAACCTCAATTAAATTTAGGTATGCGGGGTAAATTATCATTAATAAATGTCTCAGCCGTGTGCATAGATTCAGTGTTTGTGTATCTTTATTGCTGCTTGAAGGTCTGTTGGACCTCCTAAATCTTTTCCAGAAGATGCAGTGTCAGCAAAGTAACAGCTGGCCAGTGTAGCTATGCCAGCAGAAGCTTCCACAAATGTTTAAGCTTCTAGCATAAATGATAGTTGCATATCTTGAATGCATGTTCGTCAACAAAGATGTATCTGAGACAAAGTACTGCTACTTTTCTCTGACACAGCTATTTTTATATGCAAGTTAAGATGTTAGTCTGATAACAACTTCTTTATTTCCCAAGTATGTCAAAAGAAATACTATTTATTATGGCTGTTCTCCCCTTTGTAGCATCTCACTTGCAGTTCCCTTTCTCTGCACTTCCAGTTGGCATGTAACTATACAAACAGCTGATGCATCATTCATCACAGAGGAAGGGGAACAAAAGAACGGAAAGCTGGAGGTGAAGAAGGAGCTTCCTCAGGCGGTTCTGCTACAGCTGAAGCAGAGCCTTTTTGTCAGCCCTTTCTGCTGACACTCAGACTGCTGACATTCAGCTGCTTTCACTCTCCTTTATGCTTTGCTCCTCACCCATTTAAACCTTGTGCCTTCAGCTGTTCTAGCTGGAATGTTTCAGGCAGTTCTCTGGCTGTAAGGGATGAAGATAACTACTTTTTGACTGGCTCTTTTCTCAGCATTGATTACTGGTTATGCTGCAAGGCAAGATGTTCAGCCCCACGTGCTGGCATCTTCATATAAACAAAGCTGTGCTCCTGGTTATGTTACTTTCCATATTTTGGTTGCAATACATTATGCTAGTGAAATTTATGTATGTCTTTGTATATGAGATTTTACCGGTGCAAATATATTGATCACAGTATGTGCCTCATTGCATTTCTCATTTCTTACCAATATAATCATGTCTGTGGAAGTGTCTACAGATGCTTCAGCATTTAGTGCACGCTTACTACACATATTTGGAGGATGAACGTCAAAATGTGATCATAAAGGAATATTATATGCTGATAAATACTCATGTCAAACACCATCGTTTTCTTACCTGAGATTCCTAAGGTCTGACTAAATACAAAACCAGGTTTAGAAGGCGTCTGATCCCATTGGATATTTAATTTCTGGAAGCCTGTTGATCTGACTAATTTTTTTCTTTTTTTTTTTTTCTGCATTTGTTTTATTCTGAAAAGCTTTTTTGTTAAGCTCTGCTGATGGCAGTAATGGAACAGTTAACTGGAAGACTAAGCAAGCCAACAGTTATATTATCAGCAGAATAAAGGCTGTTGAGAAGAATGGTGAGTTTAGGTCATAAATTTAAACCCCGTGTTGGTTCAGTCAAATATGCTTTTAATATTACTCTTGCTTTTTCAGTCATGTCCTTCTTTTAGGAGTAAGGTGCTATTTTGAGGTAAGTAATTTGGAAGATTTTGCATTTCTTCAGTCTTCTAAGCATTCACAGACCTGTGTGTCTATGTGAGTTCTCCCCAACTTTTCCTGTTGCAGCTACAGCTTTGCTTGAAATAATGGCTGTGTGTACACCTAATATTGCGTATTCTCATATTGCTGCTGTTTGCTTGGAAACACCTCTGCAGTTTGCTTAATACAGTAACTTTTCTGAAACAATTAAGAAGAATACTTGTGTATGCATACCTAAAAAGACTATTTTATTGTCACTTGTGAAAGTATACCTAGGATTATTATAGCTATGGTACACTAGCTGAGAAAGACCTATCGTCGTTGCATTATAGGTAGGCCATCTGAATTGGCCCTCAAATCAAGTTATTTGGGGGTTTCTGCTAAAGGCAACAGGGGAAAGAACTCACTGAAATTTCTAGAGGAAGTGTCCAAGTGTGTGGGTTTTTTTTTGTTTTTTTGTTCTCCTGAAAATCATCAACATACCAACTCTAAGAAACATGGTGAATCTTCAGAAATTTCTGTGGGCTTGAGTCACCTGTATCTGATGTGCAAGCTCTGATGTGTGGATGTTAACAGCTCCTGGTCTGGAGGCTCATACAATCCTAGCTGAATTCCTGACCGTGTCCATGCTGGAGATCTCTACTAGGCAGCTGGGGCTGTCTACGTGGTTCAGAGGAAGTGATGTCTGTTTTCCAAACTTCTGTTCCTGATTTTTCCGGCCTTTCTGCGTAGATCTTGGAAAGTCCTCTAAGGGATTCAGAAACAGGAAAGAAAAACAGTAACAATGCTGTTGAGGTGTGTGGGACTGCCTTTTTTTTTTTTTCAGTTAGTTTGGTTTTTTTCCTATTAGGGATCTGTGGTGATCCCATGTAATATAATTAATCGTGGGTTTTAAAAGCCTCTTAAGAAAATAGCATTTCATGCTTCAGT
This sequence comes from Odontophorus gujanensis, assembly GCA_013399175.1. Taxonomy (NCBI): domain Eukaryota; kingdom Metazoa; phylum Chordata; class Aves; order Galliformes; family Odontophoridae; genus Odontophorus; species Odontophorus gujanensis. The sequence goes on along the minus strand of VXAB01000647.1, from coordinate 10,345 downwards.
ACTGGAAAGCTGTGATTACTTTAGTAAGCTGAAGACACATCAGGTCCCTTTTGGTTCTGAAGGAAGTTTGCTGGGGGAAAAGAGGAGAGCTTTTCTGGCAGACAAGGAGGGCAAGAACTTTGTAATTCTTAACCTCCAGAGTTGTGTCACTACAATGAATCTGACATTCTAAGATGTATTTTTTTTTTTCCTTCAAAGAAGCACTTTTGGCCTTTGTGCCTGTATCAGTGATCTTAAGGATTTTCACTATGTTTACCTTAGCAAGAGAGAATGTCTCATGGCTAGGGATGTGCAAGTATTTAGTGGTGGCAATAGGTTTATTATCAGATGTAAGAAGTATATTGTTTCAATCGTCAACTTCTGGTTCTATTAACTTTCTTCCTTTCTCTAACTTTAACTTATGGAGAAAATATACATCGTTTTTTTTTCTGTTCTTCCTGTTTGAAATTGATCTTCACCACAGAGTCCAAGGACCAGAATTGGAAAAACAGATATTTGCCACATTTTCATCCAACCACTGTATTTTTCTCAGCTCTTCTGCTCTGCGAAGAATCTCATTAATGTCATAGGCACCCTTCCAGCTTTTCTTGAAAGAATTCTGAAGGAATTTTAAGTGTTCTTGTTCTATTTGTGGCCTATTCACAGAAGTGAATGCGGAAGTGTTTGGGGCCATTAACTTACTTTAAATTTGAAAATCAAATACATGCGTTTCTATGCTTAAGTCTTCATAATTAAAATTACAATAACTGGTTTATTAACCAAAAAATTGTAATGAACTATATTTAAATTCTAAGGTCTAATTGAATTATTTTCTTTAAGATAAAATCTTACCAGCAATGCTGTTCAGTACTGTGTCAAAAGGAACTTCTAAAACTGAGAAAGAACAACTCCAATAAGCAGATTATTACACAAACAAGGGATCGTGAGTACGACTGACAATTTTCTGGTTTTGTATATATAGTTTTGTATAAATTAGTAGGAAAATAGCTGGTTCTTACTTCAAGCTAGGCATCTAACACTTCTTAACTGTAAAAAGATCCTGTCATCAATCCTTAGAAGAGAATTCATTATTTATGGTGTCTTACTGAGGCAGTGATGTTTAATGGAAATTTTCTGGCTGTGGAATTTGATCAATAGTGTATCAAGAGGTTGAGACTATTAAATTCTGCATATCAGTCTGAGAGACTGGGATGTACACAGCATAGAGGTCTACAGGGCAGATGTTTGCTCTCCTCTCCTCTCAGCTGTAGTGAGTGGAGATCTGGAGAGAGCAGCCAGGAATCTAGGACATGATTAATCTCATTTTACTGGAGAAATCAAATTAATCAACCCCTAGTAGCGTCTGTTTCTCTTTGCTGACTATAAAAGGAGCCTGGCTGACTCAGTGGTGGATGTTGTTTCTGTAGGCATCTAAAATTAGGTGAGATAGATTCCACAAGTAGTACGTGGTACAAGGGGTGGAATGTCTGTGATTAGTAACACTAATTAGTAGTGTTTCTTTTAAGTGGATCTCAAATGAGAGGATCAGTATGAATATGAGTCTGAGGAAACTTTAGCAGGTTTAGAAAATTGAGCTTGATACAAACTTCTGGTATTTCTTGCTCATTAATCCAAGCATTGAAATTAGCTCTTTCATCTGCTAGGAACTATGAGTTTGTTACAACAACTCCAAAATCTCTTTGAGGATCCTCTTCCATAGTACAGTATTGTCATGCTGTATCGCCTCCATATGTAACTTCTCCTACAGTTTCTTTCAGTGCAAGCAGAGCAGGCACAGTGCATCACTGTGTCTGTGGCTTATCTTTATTGACTGTTCGTGTAATCCTCATTTAATGTACAACATTTTTCACAGTGATTGATTCTTACAGGTCAGCGACTTGAATAATAATGTGGACTGCTAATATAACCTAGAATCAGTCCTGTTGAGATCCTGTGAGACATCTGTTACATTGGTATTCTCCATCCATACTTGAAATTGAAACTTGCCAATCAAGTGCATTTAATGTGTCATTTCTAGTTCATTAAAATATACCTGAGTAAGGTATACTTCCATCATCCAAGTTTGTAATTGCACAGTGACATATTGTTCTAAAATAAGTTTCCTTCCGTTTTTTTTTTGTTGTTGTTGTTGTTTTTAGTTTTAAATCCTGTAAGATGTAACTGTGGTGGTTTTATCTGCAGTTGGTGCCACCTGACTGACCTGTAGCTACTGATGTCCTTCTGTTTTATCCACTTTCAGTACGAGTGTAACATCTTCAGGAATGAACCCTCTAAACAAATGTTTATATGTAGGCTATTTGACCCTGACAAGAGAATCTAGCTATAAGGACTTGTATAAATCTTTAGCTGCAGTGAATTGCTTTGCTCTTTTCTGCTCCAGAACTGAAAATCTGCCATTTTTGTTTAGTGAGGAATCAGTGCCATTTATTGGTAAGAATCCTCTGAATTCCTTGTATTCCTTACTTGTGTTGTAAAACATTAAGGAAATATGATTGTATCACATGTTTATTTGTGTTTTTATTGCAAATAAACCAACTATAAAAACTACAGTGGACTCCATTTTTTTTTTTTTTTCATTGTGATGAAAAAATAAATAGGTTGTACTACTTACAAAGTTCTAATGCAACCAAGTTTTTCTTATTGCAACTTCGGAAGGGATCTTGTGGAGGAAAGAAAGAGTTTGCTCTGCATTCTGTTCTTAAATCCATGCAACCTTTTAAAAAAAACTTATTAACAGGTATCTAATATTTGTTGCTTTCCTTTTCCCAGATGCCCACGTTGCTATTGAAATGCATGCGGTATGACCTACAGCATGTCTCATTTTTGCTTTTTTCTGTCTCTTATCTTTCCTTCTGCTTTTTCAGTGTACACGATTCTGTCTAAGGTGCACTCTGATCGGAATGTATACCCTTCTGCTGGAGTTCTTTTTGTTCATGTTTTGGAGAGAGAGTACTTTAAGGGGGAATTTCCTCCTTACCCAAAGCCTGGTACGGGATGCTAAGATCTTCCATTTCATGTAAAATTTTTGAAAGAAATGTTTTAAAAATTCAAACATATTTGATATGTTGCAGTGAAGCGTATAATATGCAAAGGATAGTGTTTCTGTTGAAATATCTTCAAATGTTTTCTGTTTTGTTATCATCAGTTGTGAAATGATGCATGTACCCATGTTATGAAAAATGTACTTAATTTGAGGAGGCATAATAACATACACTGTATATCAGAGATTAAGAAGTATACATTTTCCTTGCATTCCCATGAAATACGAATTGGTGGAAGTGTAATAATTTGATGAAAATGCCTTTTATTTGATCAGTCTTCCAAAAGTAGTATGAAGGAACATTTTCAAGTATACAGTGATCTAGAGACAGAAGAAGAAAATAAATATGAGACTATGCAATGATGTTTTTTTTCTCATTGAAAACAAAATCTTTTTTTTTTTTATTCAAACTTAGTTCTATGTTTAGGGTTTAATGTTATTAGACAGTTAGAGTGAGAGCTGTTATTTCTTATGTATGTTGTTTTGACAGACATCTAAGTTAAAGCCCAAGGATTGATCAGTGGCAGGGCAGAATATGAGTAAACAAGCTTAGGAGGGGAAAAGGGAAAGACAGATCATCTTGTTCTACAACAGTGAAAGGGAATAAATATATAAATAGGTGGTTTTTTAATGTAATACAAACACCTGCTCTTTTCCTATAAAAAATAGGGGAAAAATGTATAGTTTGCATGTAATCAAAAGCTACTTTCATTAATAAGCTTTTTAATTCAAGGGCATCATTTTCAAAACTCACTTGAAAGAAAAAGTAAGCTTTTGTTGGTGTAGATTAAGTTTTATATGAACAAACCCAGCTTTTTAAACTTCTCTGTCCTTACGAAAATGAGTGTTTTAACTTACCCTTGTACTGTTTTGTGGAACAGCAGCCAGCACAGCTACTGCCAGCAATATGGCCAATCTTGATATGGTCCCAGCTTTTTTTCCATTTTTGCCATGTAGATGGAAGGAACCTGAACATTTTTTGGTTGTGGGTTGTTTTTCAAATCCCCAGAGCCCGTGTCGTTCTCCTGCAGCATTAATTTGATTTCAGATAGTCTGAAATTTCTGGCTAGCAGACTGGCTGTGATTGTATCAGCAACTTGACTGTAGGACCAAAGCCTACTGACTGCATGGTCCCTATATTTCTATCTGCCCCTTGAAAAGCTGTGCTTTGCCTCTGATATGACATTCCTTAAAGAAGGGCAAACTAGAACGTATCACCAGTGCTTCTAAGATATTTTTCCCCAAATCATTTGTGATGCTGGGACTTTCACCACTCTGGCAATCCTGAGGTAGTGAAGTGGAAAGTCACAGTGCAACTTGGTGTTGGGGTAGTGTGGCCTTCCTACAGTGCTGGTTCACGCTAAGCCCTTCCAGACACACTGTGTCTCTAGAGTTGTAGTGAAAATGAAATAAATAATAAAAAGTAACTAAGAAACCTTTTTCATGGAATCACCAAGGTTGGAAAAAAACTCTAGAGTCATCCCATCCAACTGTCAACCTATCACCAATATTTCCCGCTAAACCATGTCCCTCAGTACAACATCTGAATGTTTCTTGAATGCCTCCAGGCATGGTGACTCCACCACCTCCCTGGGCAGCGTCTTGCAACCCCTGTCCACTCTTTTGGAGATGCTGTTTTTCCTAATGTCCAACCTGAATCTCCCCTGGCATGACTTGAGGCCATTCCCTGCAGTCCCATTGCTAGTTATATGGGAGATGAGGCTGACTCTCAACCTCACCACAGCCCCCTTTCAGGTAGTTGTAGAGCAATAAGGTCACCCCTGAGCCTCCCCTTCTCCAGACAGAACAATCCCAGCTCCCTCAGCCGCTCCCCTTAAGTCCTGTGCTCCAGAAACCTCACAGCTTTGTTGCCCTTCTCTGGACACAGTCCAGGTCCTCAATGTCCTTCTTGTAGCGAGTGGCCCAAAACTGAACACAGTACTCAGGGTGTGGCCTCACCAGTGCTGAGTACAGAGGGAAATTTTTGGGAATTAGAGGACTGAGGCCTTTGTGCTTTTGTCAGCAGGGAGATAAGATGATTTGATCCTAGGTGGAACTGAAAACTCAGAACCAGTAGAGTGTGCTTGCAAGCCCTCTGAGCTAGCTAAAAGTCTAGGAAGTACAAAGAACATTCATCTTTGTAGCTGGTTATATTTTCTAGATGTGCATTTCTTAATGCTTACAAGTGTTGAGCAAGAAACCAAGTATTTCTGATGTATTAAAGATTAGCAATATTTTTTCTTTCTTTGAACAAGTTTGGAAGATATATCTGGAAGTCAGAATAAGATTTTTCTAATGGAAATATCAAAATCAATGCATATAATATTTTGTTATAAGTATTCTAATATTGCTTTTCCTATCTAGGTGAAATAAGCAATGATCCTATAACATTTAATACGAACTTAATGGGTTACCCTGACCGACCTGGATGGCTCCGTTACATACAAAGGACACCATACAGTGATGGAGTGCTGTATGGTTCACCAACTGTAGAAAACGTGGGCAAACCAACTGTCATTGAGGTATTTTCTTGTTTGTCAACAGGTATTGCCTCTTAGTTTTTGAAAACAAAACAGAAATGGTTTGTAAATGACTGACTGCACTTCTTCAGATATTTGAGTTCTGAACTTTCTAGCATTCTACCCTAAATATGGGCCAGACTAGGAAATATTGCGTTCAATCAGTAAATAGACTTCAATTTTTGAAAATTAAATTATTTTTCATCATATGTTCTCTGGTTCATTATTCATGTTTATTGACAGATTTTATTTTAATTAGCAGTTTCATGTATCTAAGTCGGTTCTTATTGTTGTGGCAGTGACAGAGCCCCTTACTTTATTTTGGACAGTTAACTATCCAAATGTTTAAAAGCATCCATTATTCACTGAGCAGCAATTGAAAGGGAAAAAGGGCTATACTTCGTCGTGTATGTTATTGCAGAATGAGTGAGACGTCATGCAGTTCACAGTGTCAAGGAAAATCTGCAAATTAACATGCTTCAGCCATTTTGCTTCTTCAGCAGCACTTTTGTCTTAAGCCTGTGATGAGTTTTCTTCCCCTAAATTGTGTTTGATATAGTTGTCATCCTCAAGAATGACAACTCTAGAAGTTAAGTTATATGACAGATAATTTTACTAGTGCTTAATTCACTTTTGATTTCAGCATGACTAATCACATCAGCAAAATTAATCATGTGCAAAAGTACTTGCAGACTCCAGTTAGCTTTCTGCAGAGGAAACCATTATTTAAAATTGTCCTTTTTAAAATGGCTTGTGCTTTTATATTCTAGTGTCTAAATCAAGACCTACACTGCACAAATGAGCACAAGCCTATATTTGAACATGGTCTTGCCTAGCATACATATTACTTCATTGTGGACTTATGTTTACATGTGGCTTTTGAATTAATTCCATACTACGAGATGAGGGCAGGTTGCATTTTTTCTCCTTCTAGTAGAAAAGCTTTTCTACTACCATCTGAGAATCTGAGAGGAGTGGTTGCATATTCTTGGCCTGAATCGTAACTTTCACCATAACATAATGCATGAGGTGATGTCATGGGTCGCTAAATGAGCTGGATGAGACCTCCTATCTAGAAGGTCCTGACTTATGCTTAGATGCTATAGAATAGATAGCAAAGGAGATTAAGCTCCTTTGAAGGCTGTCCAAAGGCAGTTTTATTTGAATGGATACTGAGCACAGTGGCAGTATCCGCCATTGTTGCTTTACTAGCCAGAGGCATATGGGTATCCAGACTAGCAACTGGCATTGCTGAAGTGAAGTCTGAAAATGGCTATATTCCTGTTGCTATGTGGATTTTGTACTGCCAGGGATTTGCTCTACCTCTCCTCTCTCAGTAAAATGACCTGAATTGTGAATCTAAAGAGGAAGGTTTGTTTTACTTAAGATTTATCACCTTTCAAGAAATAAAAAAGTAGAGAAAATAGTAGTGGCGGTATCCAACCTCATTCTGTATTTGTTATGAATGAGCACACGTTTGTAGTTCAGTTTCTGAGTAGCCATGCTGTAACCATTGAGGACTCCATTTGTCATTTGAACATTTCAGACACCACATATGTTTAAAATGCAAGATTGCTATCCTTGTGTAATTAGATAACGAGTACCTAAGTTTCTAAAAGTATGAGGCATGAGAGTTGCATCTATCTACTAGTTTTCAGTTCCTCTGCAGTAACAAATTCCAGGATTTGTTCAGAACAGCTTGTGTTAGAATGCTTATGAATCCATTCATGCACTAAAACCTCACTGGGACTAGAGCTAAAACTAAATCCCATTCTCAAAGGCTGTGATTGCTTGGCTTCCGATAATCTTTTATTCGTGTATCTCTAGTTAGTTTAGTTCCTTTAGAGCTGTCAGTGAGTTTAGATCTCAGTACTGGGGGAATGGGATGGAATGGGAAATGAAGAAACTCATCTTTGTTTATGGTTCTTTCTACATCAAATGTAACAGGAAAGAACACATGTATGGCAGAAAACTTTTATTTGGACCAAAATAAATTACATTGAAATGTATTCCATAGATAACTGTATTTGTTTATAGACTGATAGAGAAAATTCTGGAGTCCTGCCTTGAAGGTAGTTCTGTACCAAACAGGAAAAAAGCATGTAAAAGATTATAAGTATTTTTAAGTTATTGATTTTCACTGTTTCCTTTACTTAATCTTTGTATTTCCAGCGTCATTTTATAATCATTTCTTTTTTTTATTTTAGATCACTGCATATAACAGGCGTACTTTTGAGACAGCAAGACATAATTTGATCATTAATATAATGTCAGCAGAAGGTATGTACAGAAAGTAGCTTGTTGAGTTTTGAATTGAATAATGAAAGAAAAAAATCTTTTGAACCCCTGTTCTTTGAAGATAAATAGCAGTGCATAGTTGTCTGTTCTTCAAACCAAATGTGGGGCCATGAAGGAGATGTAGGACAGTTTTTCCCCTTTTGATTCAATTTTTATTTCTACCTAAATTATTTCTGTCAGATAAAACTATGTGAAGGTATTTTTAAGTATTTTATGTTCTTTGAATGAACAAATTTCATAACATAAAATATTTCAGCAGAGCAGCAATCCTGGAGTTAAAATGTTGTGTTCAGATTTTCTGGTAGCAAGGTAATAGTTTTGATCCTGATGTTATCATGAACGTAACTTTGTTTAATGAAGTTTCACGAGCTGAGAATCGTTTCCTCTACCACCTCACTGTAACTTCATAAATTAGTCATGATTTTCAGCTCCAGTATTAACTAATGGTACCAATTGTTACTTAAACAAATGCAATCATTTCAGATTCAAAGTGGGCTACTTTAAATACAAGATTTTTGGAAAGGCTTATCAATCTTAAAGGGGTATTGCATTAATCATTGCTTTAAATTCTTTGTTATGAGGTCATTGTTTAAGGCCAAACTCTTTCTTCTTCATTACAACTAGATTTTCCGTTACCGTATCAAGCGGAATTCTTCATAAGGAATATGAATGTAGAAGAGATGTTAGCAAGTGAAGTTCTTGGAGACTTTCTTGGAGCAGTGAAAAATGTATGGCAGCCTGAACGTTTGAATGCTATAAACATTACTTCAGCACTAGACAGGGGAGGGAGAGTTCCACTTCCTATTAATGACATGAAGGAGGGGTAAGCGCACGTGGCAGTCTGGTAGATTTGCTTTGCTCTTCTTTTCTTACTGAAAGGCTTAGCATTTTATTCAGGTACTCCAGAAACTTTGAAATTGCTGTTTTATGTTTTGCAAATCCAGGCAGGTGTTAGATATGAAAAGCTTTCTGATGTTCCATGCCCCATTGTATACCACCATGGGTTTATTGTGCTCTTTACAAATCACGGTTGCTATGCATCGATTTTTACAGTCCAACAAATACTAATAAATTCCATTAGTTACAAAATAGTAGTAAATAGAATGATTGTGAAGTTCTAATCTTGAGAAATTGTTTAATATGGTTCTTGAGTTTTTAATAGTTCCGAATTTACAAAATTAAAATGTTTGATACACAATGGTATAGAGTATAGGATACAGAGTCACTCAAATTTCTGATAGGACAAAGGGAAGTGTGTTTTAACTAAGAGGGTAGATTTAGGTTGGATGTTAGGAAGAAACTTCTTACTTATAAGCGGCGAGGCACTGGAACGGGCTGCTCAGAGAGGTTGTGGTTGCCTCATCCTTGAAGGCACTCAAGGCCAGGTTGGATGGGACCCTGCACAGCCCAGTTTAGTGGCTGGCAACCCTAGCCACGGCAAGATGTTGGAACTAGGTGTTCTTTAAGGTCCCTTCCAACCTGAGCCATTCCATGAGCATTGTTTAACAGTGTCACGTGCAGCTATAGTCTTTCTTACTGAAATTCCTCCCTAATTATGTGCTTTCATGAACACTGGACAGATGAAAGGTATAAGCTGGAGGTATCTGTGGGGTTTAGATACTTGATTATAAACTGCAGGAATGCATTATTTCCAGACATGATTCATAACCACACATTCTGTTCTGAAATACAATATTTCATTTATAAAATAATAAGGATCCCGTCATTCCAAAATACTGGTTGTGGCAGTGCCTTTCCCTGACAAAATTAAAGGTTTCTTTTGACATATATTGTTATTTATTAGAAGATATTTTGGTCAAATAATATATAAGAAAGGATTGGTACATCCAAATCCAAGTTATGTGCAGACAGGATTGTGGTTTCAGAGTCCTTGCTTTGCATTGTTTGACGAGAGCCATCCTCACTGTCACTCATTTTTTTTTGCAGTGTGTATGTTATGGTTGGTGCAGATGTTCCGTTCTCGTCCTGCTTACGGGAAGTGGAAAACCCACAGAATCAACTGAGATGCAGTCAAGAAATGGAGCCTTCGATAACGTGCGATAAAAAGTTTCGTACTCAATTCCATATTGATTGGTGTAAAATCTCTCTGGTGAGTTGTTTTGCATAAAATTATATTTGTTGAATTACAACATTTCACTCTAGGCATCATATAGGTGAGAACTTAAACAGTCTGGCCAGAACACCATGCTGAATTCCACTTAATTGTGGCTGATGCCTTTCTCCATTTAGCAGTCACACTTAATGTTGTGAGAAGATTTTGCTCTGTGGGCAGAATTCTGTAAGAATACAGCAACAATGAAACAACCGTATTCCTTTTTGCTAATGGTGATTTATAGAAATGGTCAAAGAACTGTAGACTTACAGAGCTAAAAGTGATGAGTGTCATTTAGACAGTTCATTAATTCAATGTGCTAATACTGCTAGTTACACTTGCTTTCCTATGGATTATATATAATATAATATATAT
>VXAB01000629.1:11014-28911 GCA_013399175.1 Odontophorus gujanensis | reverse complement strand
AAAAAAAAAAAAAAAGTTGTTGTTATAAACTGTACTTTGTTTTTTAGGGCTTAATACTAAAGTCCCTTTGGTTTAAGTCTCACTGTCTTCTAAATAGCCCTGTCAAATATTTCACATGTATTTCTAAATGCCATCAGGATTGTCACATCTGAAAATCTTCCAGGAATTCTGAAACACTTTTCAGTGGCTCTTCTGAACCATATTAGAGCAGATCATTGTGAGAATGATTATGGCTTTTTTGTGTTCTTGTAATATTTTCATAAATATTTCATTTTTCCTCACTGAGATCTAAAATGGGCTTACTGCATTAGGTATTTAGATATTGTAGGTATTTTTAGTCTTTTTTTTTTCTTAATTTAAGGCTACCATCTTTGAAAACGTGCATAAAAATTCATAAAATATCTATAAACTTAGGTATGCAAACACCTGACACACCTGAATATTTAGAACCTATCATGGAATTATTTACTATTACTTTCCTAATGGATATATTGGATATCCTTACTCTAGAAGGTCCAATATTCTTTTGGAAATTTTAGTTATATTGCATACACAAATCCTTATTACATAGCCATTGAGAAACATTTTTATTTTGACTATGTTACAGTTATGTATATGTGTGTTATTAACAGATTTTGTGCTAGCTAGATATTTAAGACTTCGTGAAGCTGCTTAGTTTTAAACTAATCTATTTTGTGATCAATATGATTCCTACTTAAAGCCTATGCATCTAGAGAACAGGTGCTGTCTTGCTATTAATGATCATCCTTCCATGCAAAGTATGGTAAAGTAGAAGAAAAATAATGCACAGACTAATCTCTTAGGATTTATGCTACTATCTAACAGTGCTGTTTCACACAAGCCTGAAATGGATGTCACTCCTGGGGCACTGATCCAAAAAAAGATGTGGGGCTTAGTTGTGATAAATGTAAAGAATGTACTGTTCTATTTACCTCCTGTTTTACCCTGCTGTGAGTAATAATGTATAAATATATTAGATATTCATTATTATTTTTAAAATTATCCAAGAACCTTAGCTCAAAAGTGCCATATCCCTGTAAAGCTTTATTACTGCGGTCACACTAGAGAACCTTGAGAACAAATTAATTAATATTTGTAAAGTATCTTGCAAATGCAAAGTGCAATGTGAATATGGATCATTATTATTTATTATCCAGAAAGATATAAAGATATATGGGTGAGTCTGACTTCCTTTTAAGTCGTACTTCCGTTGCATCAAAGTGGGCATAAAACTGCCTTAAGGTACTTGCTGAGGATTCAAAAGCAACAGGGTTGGTCAAATGTCAAGAAAGCATGATCACTGAGAAAAGAGCAAAGTTAAAGAGCTCAAGATGTGGAACTGGATAAAAATCTTCAAATATTTAAAATACGGAAACAGGTAGAGAATAATCTCCTCTCTCTGTATCCATTAGATAAAGTCAGAAGAAAAACAAACAAACAAAAAACCACAAAAACTATAAAGTCTTTCCTAAAATGGGAGATAATTTGCATCACATTTCTTCTGAAGGCTTAAGAATTCACTCAGTAAGTTTAATAAACATTGAACACATATCTGACAAGAGTGATCACTGTGTTTGATTTTGCCTTTTTAAAAGTTTCTGGACAATTTGGATAGTATACATCTTCCCCATTATCATTGTGTGCATTGTTAGTATTATGGAGTTTTGAATCATTCTTGTAGGTGAGATTCTGGGGTAGATTGGGAGAGGGTATGCAATTCTTTCCTCTTTTTTTTTCTGACCCACATTCTTACCCAACTTCCAATGTAAGCCATGTTCACAAGAGTGCTATTTCTCCTCAAGGACCCAGTAATTTTTACAGGAAAAGTGTAAGTACTAGAATTTGCTTCCCTTTTAAATCAGTAGACTTTTTTTCCCTCCTCTCAGTGAAAACTTTTTGGCTATGAGGAATAATATACTTTCTTGTAAGTTATGTTCATAAAAGTAATTTACTAAGGAAAGAGATATTAAAGCTGCAAAAAATGAGTGTTTAAGACTCCTACAGCTTCCAAGGAAACTAGCAGCAAACATTTACCTTCATTTATTTATAATTTTTTTGCCGTGGAATCTGCATCTTTGCATGAAGAAGATAACTTTTTCACAGTTATTCTGAATATAAGTGCTTTTAGGGTAATGACTGCCTGTTTTCCCTTCTCTGCCATTTACACTGTAATGCTATATTGAAAATGCTTAAACTGTGCCTGCACACTGCGAATTCAAAAAGTAAACAGGCAACACAAGCAATGTTGCCTTTCCTCATGCTTACTGCTAAACAATTGCTTGAGAAGTTAAAAAACAGTATTTTGGAAGGACAGAAAAAATGGAGATAAATGTGGAAATGATAGGAAACAAACTGGACTTAGTAATATGTTCTTTTAAATATACATTAATATAAGAGGCATCATCTCCTTGTTAAGTATATACGTGGGTGTATGAATGCGCTCGTAGCAATTTCTCTTTGTAAGGTAACAATGATCATTGTTTAGTTAGCTGCACAGAATGTGATTGCTGACAAACAAAAATAAAAAAGAAAAAAAAGAAAAAAGAAAAAAAATCAAATTCTTCCAAAGAACCAGAGCTAATAGATAAGGTACTGAAGTCAATAGCAAAAGTAAGTTTCTATTAGCATTTTTGTTCATTTATTTTTCTGAAAGATTTCAGTATGAAAGGCACACTTGTATCTCTGAGTAACGTAAGCTGGATAAAAAGCTCAAACAAAAGTTTTTCTGAACCTGAAACTTCATCAAAAGTAGAGACTGAAATGTAGATTACAACTACATTTTCAAATGTGTGAAGAATTAACAGTACTCCCAGGTGTACTGGATCTCTAATCCCAAAAACAATCACCATTATATTTAAATACAAATGAATATTAATATTTATTGACCTCACTGAATTCTTTTAGTCTCTGCTAAATAATGACATAATAATTACTTTTTTATGCATGAGCAATGCTGATAAAAACAAAAAACAAAAACAAAAAAACTGAACAAACACTAGACTTTGTACTTTCATTTGCAAATGAAGGATTGAATTTATCACAGTGACATAATCATAAACCCTACATGAGAGCAAAAGAAATTAAGACTTTAATTTCTTCTACATAACAATGGCTTGAGACCAATATCCTTTAAAATAAGTAGATATACGCAGCTCCTACTGAGATAACCACATGATGAGCAAGTAATGTACCTAAATACCTTGATCAAACCTATGTGGAGGATCCATGATATTGAGGTATTACACCAGATTTCTTTACACAGATGAAACCAAACAATAAGCTTTTTAATTTGCTTTTATATCATCAATTCCTCCTCCTTCTCCTTCAAAAAGCCCATAATACCTGTACATTTGTGAAAAAGATTGAGGTATACTGGTGCACAAGTTACACATATGCAGATAACTTCATACTTCACAGAGAAAAGAGGTTAACAAAGATGAAATAGAATACGACTATTCATACTGGCTTTAAAGGGTATCTACACTGGCCACTGGGTGTGACTGCAAAGAACTTATTTCCTGCTCAGGAAGGTAATCTTTTATGAAAGTAAGTTTCACTGTGTCATCTGCTATCCTATCCAAAGATCTAAATAATTTTATTTCTTATTAAAGCATCTGTTTCCTTGTTCATGAAGAAAGTATTCAAGTACCTTTTTTTATTTAAAACCTGCTGGGCTTGCCTTCTTTTTATCCTTTCTTTCATTCTTGTCTATAGTTCCTTCAAATTAAGTTGTTCCTTGCAGTTAATTTTCTGTGAAAGGTAATCTTCATCTCAAACCACTCTTCTGGCAACATCAGCATTTGATACAGTAAATAAATTTTCAGTTATCTTCATATTCCACCACTACCATTGTCCCACCTCAAAATCTGATCAGGTATTAAAGACTTCTGAGAACTAAATGATCCAAGATCAGAAGCTCTGAATCCCACGATAAATTATACAAAATAGGCACTTGAAGGGATTTGTAACTGATTTTGCCACTCAGAACGCCTCCATTTCAATTAGAGGTAACCAAGAGGCATGACACTGAAGAGCAAAACTAATGATTTTTGCTGATGTCAAGAAAGGTTATGGGAGGTAAGGGGATAGAAGCAGTGACTTCTATAAAATATGTGTAATACAAGTACCTTTGTCTCTGCTTTCAGTCTTCGAAGGGAAGAACAGCCATTTCCATTTTGTTTCTGCTCCTCAATTGTGGAGTAATCCCCATACTATCCCAGAAAGGGATTTCAGTTCCAGGAAAACTCAGATGGAAGCAAGAATGTACTGTTCTCATTGATTACAGATTTATAATAATGCCTAGTTGATTTCATCATCATGATTTGAGTCCAAACATATAAGTGATGAAAATATGTACCATCAAGCAGACTAAACATAGTATTTACAGTTCCTCAGAGAAACTGCAGAGAGAATTTTGGTAACCACTATCTAGTTAAGCCCAGTTTTGATAGCTGTAACTCATAGAATTACAGAATCACAGAATTGTAGGGGCTTCAAGGGACCTCTAGAGATCACTGGGTCCAAACCCCCTGCCAAAGTAGGCTCCCTAGACCAGGTTGCACAGGTAGGCATCCATGTGGGTCTTGAATGCCTCTGAAAAAGGCATTTCTCTAGGGTAGAAACTACCTCTCTGGGCAGCCTGTTCCAGTGCTCTGTCACCCTCACTGTGAAGTTCCCACACACATTTGTGCAGAACTTCCTATGCATCAGTTTGTGGCCATTTCCCCTAGTTCAATCAACATGCAATGCTGAGAAGAGTCCAGCCTCACCCCTTTGCATCCCGCTCCATAGATATTTACAGATGTGGATTAGGTTGTTTCTGAGTCTTTTTTTCTCAAGGTTGAACAGACCCAGGTCTCGCTGCCCTTCCTCATAAGAAAGTTGCTCCAGGGCCTTTATCATCTTTGTGGCACTCCACTGGACTCTTTCAAGGAGGTCCCTGTCGTTTTTGTAACAGGGAGCCCAGAACTGGACACAGTACTCCAGGTGAAGCCTCAGAAAGGCAGAGAAGTGGGGGCAGATCACATCCCCTGACCTGCTGGCCATGCTCATTTTATTGCACCCCAGGATCCCATTGTCCTTCTTGGCCACCAGGGCACACTGCTGGCTAATGGTCAACCTTTCATCCACCAGGACACCCTATTTCTGCTTATCTTTACAATTGTAAGCAGAGGCACAGTGGTACAATGACACCCCCTAAATAATTTGCAGTTGTCAGCTAGAGTCTTAGCACCAGAAAGGCTTCACGAAGCAAGCTTTGAGACAAAAAAAAGAACAGTTTTTGTGTTTCACAATTAGTATACAGACGCTTCAGGGAAGCAGCAGGTGCAAGAATCCCTAAAGGAACACAGGAAGATTTCAGGCAGGGAATGTTACCTTCTCTGAGCAGTATTCACAAGATCCTACAGGACAACCCAGAGATATTTTCGTACAGCCTCCTACAACAACAACATCCCCAAGGCTTTCTCTGCCCTACTGATCTCCACCCTCTTCCTCCATCAAATCTAACTGACATCTCTGAAGTACTTGCTCCACCCTAGCAAGTGACATTTTCTCCCCAAATACTTAGGACTCTCTGACCTACCCAGTAGCTCCCCACAGTCCTCTCTACCATGAATGCATCTGGTACTGAGGAGCACACAAATTCTGCCCCAATGCTCTCTTACAGGTAAGTCCTATTCAGTTCCATACCCTCAGACTTTTACAGCACAAAAAATTTCTTCCCCTTTTTAACAGCCTTATTTGGCTTGTCTCTGTTGGATGACGGCAGGTATGAAAAATAAGCTGACTGTTCTTGTTCCATTTACAGCTAAATTACCATTAAAAAAAAAAAAAAACACTTCAGGGGAAATGAATAGGCTAGACAGACGTGATTTTTGTTACCACATACAACTGATTAGACAATGCCAGTGTAAATGATTACAGTCACTCTGTAGTCACTAGATCAATTACAATTTACTTCAATGGAAAACCTGTTCATGGAAATCTGACTAATTTTGTGCCTATAGCTCCTTGAATCTGTGTTTCCAATATATTTAAAAGTTCAAAACAAGAACATAATATTTTAATAGGTTCAGTGGAATTATATTTCTGTGTTTTAGGGTTTCTACTCACCAGAAGTCCGAAGATCAATACAAATAATAATTTTCTCTGTTAAGAATGTACAAATTGTTACAGGTTTTAAAACTTGTCTTAGTCTTTGGATGTCTTCTTTCTTTTCTTTTTTAAAAGTTACTTGGTCAAAATATTTAAATCACACTTTTGCGTCCTGAAAATTCTAAGCTGAATTCTTCATTAGTTATGAAATCAAACTACACTCTTTTCTCCTTACATCTGTGCTTATATAAAAACAGAAATTTCTGTTGAAAAAAAAGAAAATAATAATCCTATGGAGAGTAAGGGGACAGTTTGTGATTATAAAAAATGAGAGAGGATTAATTTGATTGATAAGAGTCTACATGAAAACTTCAGTTCTTGCGAATTCTGCTTTAGTTGACACTACGCAGCCATTTCTACAGGAAGTCCTAAGAAATCATCTCAGTTTTGGAAGCTAATTGAATGGCTTTGATGCAGATAGCTTGGATCCTAGGTAAATCACTTAATATGATTTTAAATATTAGGTAGTTTAAAGAGTGGATTTCTGCTAATATAGAGTGATTCCTTATGGAGTGTCCACCAGAGGAGCATGGATAGTAAATCAGAGGGGAAGGTCATTTCCAACAATGGGTTAAAATGTTAAGTAGTAGAAGCACAACTCCCAACAGGTGTAGGATGCAAATGAAGCTTTTTTTTTTTTTCCTACTACTAGTGGTATACTCTTTCTTGACTGGATATACGTAATTCTTCTTATTTTTTTAAATGACCTTTTCTAATAAAACAACTATTTCTGGGAATTTGTTGCACAGACTAAGATTCACTTTGCCTTTCTGTAAACCTCTGTGATATAGATATCTACACATGAACAAATACCTCTATCTGGATTTCTCCCATCCATAGAGAAAAATACAGCTTTTCAGGAACAAGGAACAATTATCTGATTTATTTTAGGCATGAGCTTTATAATGAAATTATTCAGGTTCCTTACAAGTGCCTAATAGTTTAACCAAGATGCAGATACTTACCTAGTTGATAACTGCATTTAGAAAAATAATTCTTACTCATTATTCCTATCTAGAAAATATTGGTATTGTAATACAAAAACTGAAGAACTTGTTTTTTTTGTTGTTGTTGTTGTTTGTTTTTAATTAATCTAGAAAAATATTGTTTTGTTTATTTCAATTTTTATAGAAACCTGGCTTCTGATCTTGGTTAAATACAAAATTATCTACAGAAGAAATTATTACTGGGTAGAAATATGTATTCATGCACCTGTGAATGTACATTCAACTTATACGTGCTGTAGTGTATGTGTGATATGTTTGTGAGCATGTTCTTGTTCTGGTCAAATTTCATAGCTGTTCTTTTCTAAAAGATATCTATAAATTTCACTATGCCTGTTTTATGTTGCTTTTCTATTCTAGCCTTAAGACATACAGAAAAAAGCTTTCAGAGAAACTGCTGTAATATTAAAAAAATCAAATCAAAACAAAACTAAACAACAACAATAAAAAAAAAAAGACAACGAAAACTGTAAACTCAGCTGGGTTTCACTTCTAATGATAACTGGGAAAAGATGTTTTAAAAACTTAATAAATTTGGAGATAGCTTTCATGATTTTAATTTTTATATTCATTAGTTCTTGGGTAGTCCTGGCTGTCAATAAAGGCAATGCAGAATTGGCATAATGGAAAATTTCAGAGTAATGACTATTGCACTGCATTACATTTAAAAACATTCTCTTAGAATAATCATTCATTATGTTACTAACCTTATCAGAAATAATATACAATCTGTATCTCATATGGGTGGAAAAATCTAAGACCATATAGGTAGATATTCTGACCCAGTTCTTACTTCTGTCAGTAACATATTTTGTGATCTTAGGTAAGTTACTCATTCTCTACTCTCTAATTCTGTAATGCAGTCAAGAGATAATTGTTCTTTATTTATTAAACAAAGAAACAAACAAACAACAACAACAATAAAAAAGACAATATATTCAGGGCTGGGGTGTGTTTTGGTCTCTAAGTAACAAGGAGCATGGAAGTACTTATGATGTCACAGAAAATTTGGTCTGTAAGGAATTCAGACCATTTTTCCCTTCATAAACCAGTTTCTTGCTAAAACTGTTTGGATATTGCTCACAACAAGGCTATCGAATCATACATTTCAGGGTAAGCAATTAAAATCCTAAGTACTTGGACATGTGTATAATTCTGAGTACATAAATGTTCCCGTTGAAACCAATATTTGAATGTTTTTTTGAATCAGAAACTTGTGGAAAATCTTCAAAGGGAGAACTGTGTCAGAAATTCTCCCTTCACTGCATTTGAGAATATTCCCAGTGAATCAAGTGTTTTGTTTATCTGAATTTTGTTTGTTTTTTAAAACAAACTGACGTCTCAGTTTCAATTCATTTAACCTTGATGAAAACTTTGTTGTTAAACTTTACAGAGCTAACTATGGTTCTGTGCCTGTTCTATTAAACCTTACATAAACAGCACAGAACATGCAGAAAGAATAATAATATAAATAAATATTTTAAATTAAAAAAGTAAAAGCCGTAAGTTGATGGCATGTTTTGCTGAAGTTGGGCTATATTCAAGCTCAGATCACTGCCACATGCCACTGTGCCATTCAGTCCCCTACTCACACAACTACTGCAAATGGCATCATTTTGCAACTAATTTACTCGCTTAGTTTTGTCCATTAGTCATTCCCAATATCCTCAATCTGCAGGTAATTTTCCACATTATTAGTTACCCACCTGTCTTATTAAACTGGACTTTCTGAAACCCTGTGTGTCTACATTTTCTGCACCTTTAGATCAAGCAAATAATTGCCTGTACCTGGATGGAAGGATTTAATAGGAAGATTATAGTTGATTCCAGAAGTTAATAACTATAGCATCTGGTTTCCCTTTTTAACATTAAAATGATAAATTCAGTGTTCATGAAGGAACAAGAAAAAACTGAAAACAGAAGAATGAATTCTTATCATTTCTAGGCCAGGTTAAATATAGATGGGCAGAAGGTAGGTTTTACTTTTTTCCACTTAATGTACCACCGTCATGACCCGAAGGGATCA
Organism: Odontophorus gujanensis; assembly: GCA_013399175.1. Classification (NCBI taxonomy): domain Eukaryota; kingdom Metazoa; phylum Chordata; class Aves; order Galliformes; family Odontophoridae; genus Odontophorus; species Odontophorus gujanensis. Next base: position 19,704 of record VXAB01000629.1, on the reverse strand, counting down.
ATCTTTATCACATTAAGAAAAGAAAAATTCCTCAGTGCCGTAGCAGGACTTGGCTTCATTCTCACTCAGAATGCCAAGTGTATTGCATTATGCAAAAATCTTACATATCTTTTGTTGCTCTTTATGATAGACTATGGCTGTTTTGAGATGTCTGAACTCATTTCTATTCAGACCTCTATAAAACCATCTGCACGGGAAGGATTTTAAATACTGCAGGGTAAAACTGGGAATAGTATTTTCCAAATCACTTCAGAAGATAAAGTGAGGGATAGGAATGGGCTGAGTTGGGTATGAGGAGAGAAAGAGAGAAAGTATAAAGAAGGAGATCTTGATGCTGAGACCTGAGAAGCTAAGGGCTGTGTTGGCAAGTAGCCATGGACACAAGTGTTAAACCTACTTTGCATATAAATTGACACACTTAAAAAAGATGCACACATCTTTAGCAGATGCATTTTCCTTGCTAGGCAAATAAAAACATTCCTGTTGCTTAAGTTCACCTGCATTGAAAACAAAATGCCCAAGAGCTATTCAAGAGGAATAACAGACTTGAGCTCCAGCTTGCATGAATCATTAGTCTTTATGGATTCAAAATCCAAATCTAAATGCTGAAGGCCATACGACCCGCCCTGGAGGTAGTGTGCTTTGAAAAAGAGCTGAGTATCACGGGCATGTTGGGAGTAATGCAATTAACCTACCCAGGGGAAACTCTCCTTGGGGAGACTTTCACTCTCTAAGACTTCAAAATTCATTGAATATGGAAACAGCAGAAATGGAGGAAACTATGAAGTCCTGCTGCTCCAACTTGGTGTAAACTTAATATCTACGTTTTGTAAGTAGTTTCAGAGGATATAGGTTCATCAAATTAAACTGAAAACATCTGGAAACTTCTCAGTGAACTCTGAGATAGTAGAAATATTCTGTTTCCTCAACAGAAGAGGAGGCTCTAAGGAGACCTCACTGTGGCCTTCCAATACTTGAAGGGAGCATACAAACAGAAAGAGGAATGTTTGTTTACATGGGTTGTTAGTGGTAGAACAAGGGGATGGTTTTAAATTAAGACAGGGGGATTCATGTTAGATGTTAGGAGGAAGTTTTTCACTCACATCCAGTGATGCACCGGAACAGGTTGCTCAGAGGGGTTGTGGATACCCCATTCCTGAAGGCATTCAAGGCAAGGCTGGATGTGGCTTTGGGCAGCCTGGTCTAGCAGTTGGTGACCCAGTCTATGGCAGGGGGGTTGAAACTTGGTGATCTTTGAGGTTCTTTTCAACCCTGTCCATTCTATGATTCTATGATTTCATGATTCTATGATTCTATGATTCTAGCTATGATTCTATAATTTTATGGTTCTTTGGACTTAGACTTTTTATTCCCTTCTAAAAGCTAGGCTGGAAGCAAAGATATATGTTACAGAATTCTACCCAGAGAAACCAACACATGATCATCTCCAAACTTACAGTATGGACTCTGCTGTTCCTTGAGTGATGCAGCTGTGTTTTGTAAAAACACTTCCTTAAGACCATGCCAGCTGAATGACTTAGGACAATTTATTCATTCATTCACCCTCTGGTCAAAGTGTTTTCTTCATATATTAACAAAAGACACGTGAATCAAGCCAGTTGGCAATGAAAACAAAAAGACTATAGCATCAATAATATGTGAACATGATTTATTTTATATTATGTATGAGCATCATCTGGCCCAACTGAGATCTGTGACTGAGTACCTATCAACTTCAGCACTGAGATTTTACTGGCTAGCTGTCTTCACTCCACTTCAGACATTTATCCACATGTTAATTTATGTGTAACATCAATGTGTTAGAAACTGTTAAACAGATCATTTGAATTTGAAAAACTGAAAATTGAATTTCAGGACATCTGCACTGCATCTCCAGCTCTGTCACTGGCATGCTTCTGTGCTGATTTCAATTCCTTCTTTTGTTCTCACATTACTTCACAAAAAGCCCTAAGTGAGTCTCTCCTAAACAGCTGTTATTACACTCAATTAAATCCTGATATAATTTCAACTGATAGTGAAATTCTTATTAATTCAGTTATTTTCAACTTAGGATGAGAATCTGTGAGTTTTGGTACCTTTATCAGAAGTTCATGTATTTGGCTCCTTACACAAACTGCATTTGGCAAACTGTAAAACATATGCAATGCTGTTAATAAACTTCTCTGTTTTGTGAATATTATGTAATTGCTATTTCTGCATTTTTTCAAGGAATTCCTATATTTCCTATTATTATTGTTAATCTGTATTTGCATCTTATTTAAAGCTCCATGAACTAGTCACTATAAACTTCCACATTCCACCATCCTTCAATCCTCCTCTCCTAAACACATCCTTTATCATTTGTAGGCAAATTTCATGTGTCTTTTGTTGTTGTTGTCGTAATAAAGTCAAATTCTAACTAAACATTACCAATTTTTTTTAATATTATAATTAATTTATTTATTTTAATGTGAATATCAAAAAGACAATTAGGGAAAATGGACTCCTCCCACATTAGAATTTTTTCTTAACAGGATTGCTTGGGATGATTGATGTTGTATGTGCAATGAATGGATTTCCCCAAAATTAACAAGAGCTGTACCAATTGTCAGTTGAAGCATTTGAAAATTCAAGTCATATTTGTATTACTTTTTGAAACTCTGAAACATTCAAATTGAGAATGGCATTGTGCTCATCATCTGACAAATACTGGACATTATTAACTGATGCTGTTTTGTTACTATACGCAAGTTCTAACCTACTGCAAAAACTTAATCAATAATTGTATTTTCCTGAAATTCTTTCTAGTGCTTTACTGAATGTGTCTAAAGGATCTAAAGGCTTCTACAACTATTAAAACCTAGCAAAATCTCTTGGAACATACTTTAGTTAAAGAATACTGTTCTTAACACCAAAGCTGGTCATAAATGGGCACATCCTACACATAAAATGGAAATTTCTATAATAATAATGAAACATCGTCAATGGTGGATTTCTTTGTTTTATTTTGTTTTTTTCTTTTCAGCCATTTATTTGTCTCATCTTCCGCTCTAAGAACTTCTACAAACATTACACTTACTCCCCCATCCCACAAGTGGCAGTTACCTTTTATTTATGAGCGATCATTTTTTCTTGTCTATATTTTGACAAATAACATGGCAGAAAATGATTAAGAGTCTCATTTTACAATGTGACTTGTATGTTATTTATTGTCAAAATAAAAGTCACATTGTGAATTGAAGTTTTTAATCAGTTTTTCCCTCTTTCAAGAAATATTTTTGTTGAAAACTGATGATATTTGAGAATGCCGTTTCTGTAATGACAGTTATTATCCCTGTAAGGAGTTTACCACTAATTATTCCATTGCAATATAATTATCCAAATACACTATTTTTTAATTATTTTCCATTTAAACACCTTTTCTTTCTCTCATGCTGCTAGAATAAGTACCCTGACCAGCTTGAACAAAAAATAAAAAATAGGATATTCAAATTTTGTTCAAAATATTTTCATTTTCTTCTTATTCATATTACGTTCAGAGTTTGAATGCCATTCAGCAAGAAACATCATGGAGATTCTAATTTATCTGTATACTAGATGCTAAAGCACCTCTGTTTTCAGATCTTTCTTTGGAGATTATTTTTTCTTTTCCCTAGCTTCACTACTGCAGGTGAATAAAAAATTTTTCATCACTATTTCACATCCCACCTAACTTTTTAGAAAAAGTAATAATTGTTATTGGAGTCCTGCTCTATTACACTAAGAAAAACATGGACTTCCAGAAGATGATCCAGAATTTGGCTATGGCTTTGTCAGCTTTGGCTGTTCTTTGAATCATAGAATCATAGAACTGTTTCATTTGGACGGGGAAATTAAAGGTCTCCTTGTCCAGCTCCCTGCAGTGAACAGGGACATCTACAGCTGAATCAGGTTTCTCAGAGCCTCATTGAGCCTGGTCTACCACTATCTGTCTGAGCAATACGATCCAGTGGCTTACCACTATTATTGAATGCACAGGTTTCATCAGATGGTCATGAAAATACTTGCATGCTCTGCCCTTCACTAAAACATTGTGCGAAAAATTGAAATTCAGATTGAATTGACTGTGTAACTTTGTTCAGATGCTTTTCAGAATGTTTCTCAGGTGCGTATCCCAGAGTAATTTACAAATGACCTTTAACACATCCCAGTTCCAAGGGGGAATAGTCAGGAAATGCAGTAGTGAAGCAGTAGCTATAGCAATTGTTACCAAATAAATCAGTAACATACTGAGAAGTCTAGAAGTAGCTCTAGACTCCAGACTTGTTCAGGTAAGCTATAAACATTCTGTACGTAAAACCAAGAAAGGAGATTATATTTAATAGTTAATGCCAACTTATTTTAATAAGTTACTAAATAAGTCAGAACTGCTCTTGCTACTTGTGAGGTGCTCTGGCCGGGCACAACTGCATCGTCAGTTTATGCGATTTCAAGAACTGTGAGAACAAAAAGTTGCCAGTTGTACCACTACAATTGCACAGATACTGACATTCTGGTGTCAAAACTAGGACTTTTAACTCTTAATTTGCTTTACAAATTAGTTCAAAGACTGGTTTTTATACCAGAATACAAATATTTTTATGTCAAATCTGGAATTCATTGTGGTCCAGCTGACTCCACATTATTTCCCGAAAGAGATTAGAGGAGAGACTGACACAGTGAGAACCATCCAGAGGAGGGAATGTTTTCTGGGCTGAAATCAGTTTTTGAACACAGGCTCTGTGAGTTGGAAATAGCCCTAGCACATCAAGCAGAGAGGTGGTGGAGTCACTGACCCTGGGGGTTTTCAAGGAAAGTTTTGATGTTGTATTGAGAGACATGGTTTAGTGGGAGCATTTGGTGATAGGTGAATGGTTGGACTGGATGTTCTTCTAGGTCTTTTCCAACCTTGATAATTCTATGATTCTAAGCAGCCACTGAAAATAGTTTTGATAGAGAAAGAGAAAGTTAAGGGACAATTTAAAGACCTTTAAGAGTTCCCAAATCTAGTTTTAATTACCTGTCTGCATTCACTAACCTTCGAACTCATTTCCACAAAAAGGACTTGCAGAAGGGAAAATTGAATATTAGTGGTAAAGAGGAGACTCGGTACTTTTGACACTCAGTTTAGTGTCAACTTCAATAATCACAATGCAATGTCTAGGTAATTCACTACTCCTCTTATTTTTCCCCATTGTAAAGTTACATTTCTCAGCTGAGGAAAAAGATGAGCTGAGATAGTGTTCTTCTTTCCAGTGTTTGAACGCATGCAAATTGTTTGGATTATTCAGAGATCGGACTGGTGTTGATGGTACCACATTGCATCTCTTGCACTAATTATTTCTAACTGATCACTAATCAGACCTTTATTTTTATCTTACTGTGTCTTATCTTGCAGTAGTTACAGACATTACATCCCTCCTCAGAGCTGGGCAGTTCTTTCTTGCTTCAGCTAGCGATCATGCAAGCCTCAAGAGGAAAGAAGTACATGTGTAGGTCACAGAGATCAGAAAAGAAAGAATTTAGGCAGCAAGACACTGATGCAAGACATCTAAGGAGAGACAATCTGAAATCACCACGTGGGACTCTGAGCTCCAGTGTGTTAACTAGCAGCTCACAAGCTTCGCCTGTTCCTCTGTTCGTGTTCTGGTTTGACAAGACTGCAAAAGGGGGCTTTTGAAACTGTCAAACTGGTATGTTTGATGAGGCCACATTCTTTTCAACTCCTATGGCACTGTCATTTTTTCATGCAGCAAAAGCTTGTTATCTGCTCACAAACAGTTTTATTTCAAATATCCTTGCTCTGTTTCCACTGGTAATTTCTGTGTTTTCCCAGTAATTCACCATCAACCCCATAAAATCCTGGACTGCTGGGCTCTTGGGGTCTACTTTTTTTCTAAGTTCCTAAGCTTATTTTCCCTCCCTCATTCTTCTGCTTAAGAACAAACGCAAAAAGAGTGAGATTGTTTAGCTAGATATAGCTCACAGCAAACGATTCATGTAAGGAAACAAATAGTACAAGTTTCTCTCAGCAGAGCTGTGGAACTCACATAATGTTGATCTTATAAGGGATATCAGTAGCTTGACAAGAGAATACATAACAAAGCACAGGAATGGCCAAGTGTGTTCACATACTGAAGCACAACAGAGATATCAACAGCTCTGTAAAACATCAGTATACATAACACAGGAAATGGGAAAATATACATTTTCATGGCATGAAGTGAAATTGTGCTGTGTGCCAGCATGGACACAGTGCAACAACTTGTTCCTACCATTCTTTTCAGGTCATCTAATCTGATATTCTGTTCTAATACACTATTGTGCCTTGCTTTTGGTGTCTGAGAAGCATAGCTCTGTATGGAATGTTATGGGACTGCTGTGGTAGTGGTAAAATAAGAAAAGTGTATCATAACGTATGCAAAAGGAGTCATAAAATAATTTCTATAGTAGTAAAGCAGCTTTATTCATGATTGGACTACCCTCATTTCACCCATCTATCCTCAAATTCAAAAGACTGCTCCAAATCTGGTGTGGAATGCTGTAGCTAATCATTAGCATCACTCTGTGGGCATTTATTTCCAACCACAGTGAATTTTCTCACCATTGTGCAGATCCAACTGCATGACAAGAACCAGAGAATCTGGACTCTTGGTATGTAAGTACCAACATCAGCACACAAAACAAGATCTCCACAGAGCTCTTTGTAGTCTGAAAGTTTAGACGATAAAAAAGCTAGACTAGATTTTTTCAATGGTTTAGGAATTATGCGTCTGTATCTAACACCCCTTAAAAAGCATGGCCCTTTTTTATACATTCTTATTTGGTCTTATTTCTTGGACGTACAAAGATGTCACAAAACACCAAATATTATTATCCAAGCAAGAGGGATTGGGCAGAGGCTTTTTGCCATCTGTGTGCAGTGAGCAAGCACGGAGAAAACAGAATACCAACTTGAAGTACGTTAAACATTTCTCTTCCCCTGCACAAAGTATTGGGATATTTATGTGATAATTGTCACAAAAGAAAAGTTGTGTATGTATCAAAATTCAGACAGTTTCTGAGCATTCACACATGTGATATTCTTGCAAGAGACAATGCCTAAGCTGCAAGGAAAGCTGGTACCTGCCTGTCTGAAGATGGTAGCAAAGGAACTGCCTTGATTAGGGCAAGATTCACAGGAGATAAATACTGATTTTGAGAACATAACTATTATTCCTTTTCAAATAATGTGATAAGAAAACAAAGGTAGAAAATTATCAGAAACTGTCTGACAAGGGAACAAAAAATCTCCATCATTACACAGGTACTATGGACTTCTTTGTTCACTTGTAATTAACTTCCTGTACTCTATTTTCCAGACCTTTTACATGTTTTGTGGTACGTGCCTTGGTAGCATAGTTTGCGTCTCAATGTCATTAAACATCTAGGGCATGGGACTTTCATCTATCTATCTAATCTATCTATCTATCTATCTATCTATCTATCTATCTATCTATCTATCAGGTCTCTTTATCTTCCCTTTGCCTTCATGATATCAATGGCTGGAAGAAAATAAATCATTAGGGTTTGGAAGACAAAAATATATTTTCAAGCTTTTACAAGATAGAAAATAACAGTATAAGATGAAATCTAAAAATACAGACAAGAAGTGAAATTTTTCAATCAAAATATGAAGACCTTTAAGAAATGTAGAAAATTAGTGTTTTTTTCAGTTTCCTAATTTTCAGCTCCAAATTAAATCTGGTTGCCTTTCAAGGTTCAGGTTAAATTAATTTTCCCCTGAAAATAATGCCATTAATTTGTTTTGGTTTTTTTGTTGTTGTTTTTTTGCAATTTTTATTTTAATTATATAGAGACTGAAAACCCTGATGAGTTTCTTGTTGTTGCTGTTTTTAATTAATTAAACATTATTGAAGACTTGCAGATTTAAAGATGAGTCTAAATTCTACAGAATTACCTGTATGTAAAAGCAGTGTAAAGTAAACAAGAAGACGAGCTGTACAAAATGATTGTATGATGCTGAGGATAAAATTCATCCCCTGTAACAATGACATCTTAGTGTGGTGTTATAATTCGGCTTTGCTGTGGTACGGTAACCACAAAATTTGTCTGATGTGACAGTGTTCAGTTCTTTACCACATCTCACACATAAGCTAATTTAACTGATAGTTTGCAGGTTAAATACACAGGCTCACCGCATGTTCTTTTCTTTTTCTGATCTTGAAATTTAGAGCGAAGATTTAGCTTTTCTTTAAGATAACCTATCTTACTGCTACTCAAAAAGATACAGTTTAATTGCATGCTTATGTACATGTGTATATATTTATACATTATGTGCATGTACAATGTGGAAAGATTTCTGAAGGTAGATTTCTAAAAGTAATCATTTCCATTTGAATTGATTCTAACATGAGATCTATCACAAGCAATATTAACTGCAGTGGTTCATTTTTGAAATCAAAGCACCACATTTAAAAACAACAGAGAAGATTCCCAACTGTCTTTCAGAACCCATTCTTTCTCGAGTGCTGCAGAAATTCTCCTTATAGTTGATGACAGGCATGCAAGCTTTCCTTTAGATCCAGTTAATTTTCTTAATGGCCAATTTTGAATTTATGAGGTATTCCTTTTGGATCAAGTGTTAAAAAAAAAAAAAAAAAAAAAAAAGA
>VXAB01000628.1:0-21807 GCA_013399175.1 Odontophorus gujanensis | reverse complement strand
TTTTCTTTCTTTTCTTTTCTTTCAGAAATTTTGCCTCAGAAGAAAAAAAAAGAAAGCAATCAGATTAAATGCTGACATCAGAAGGAAATAATTTTCTACATGGCCTTGAGGACTGTTTGTGTGCATAATAGAAAGGGGAGATTCCTGTTTTTCTACACAACCATGTCACTGTGCTTGGAAGGTCCCAAAAAATCAGACTGGAAATTTGGGTTGCTTCTAGTCACATCACTGCACAGGTATTTTTTTTTTAATTATTCAAGATCCTTCTGAAGCACAAATACTTCATTGAAGATTTATAGGTAAACATAGAGGAGAGGATTTCTATTTTCAGAATAGGTGTTTGAAACAGCTCTCCAGGAGAAACATCAAAATTCCTTGTGTAATTTATGAATAGTCTCAAACCCATGTCAATAAAAGATTTACTATGCAATGCTATGTCATCTTTATTTGCCTTTTTCTCTTACCAAAAGAAGTGAAATCAAGATTAATCAGTAAATTACTTTGACCTCAACAGAATTTCTCATTAATTCATGGTTTCTCATTTCCCACATCCCCATCTCTGCATAAAACTTCCCTTTTTACAGACAGTTCATTGTTTACATGATAAACATACTCCCCACATTACCCTTCTGGTCTTGTATTGCTCAAGCATGAGAGCTTCAGTGCATCCCACTTCCTTACCAGACCCTTGAAACCTCTTTGATGACAGTGCTTGGTGACCACAACAGGCAGTGAGTACTAATATTGCAGTGCAGAGAATTTTCCCAATCAATGAAGCATAACATTCAGTTTCTCCAGCTGTTCCCGTTCCTGGAAACCTGCTGGAAAAAGCCACCATGGAGGTAAAATGGGCTGTCTTGAAGCAGAAGCCTCACTCACATCTTGAAAGGAGTGATGGAAGAGGATAGGGCTCTCGCCCTGAGTCTGGGTTGTGGCAACTCTCTTTGTCGTGCTGCTCGGATAAAAAACCAACCAACCAACCAGCACTTCAAAGTGTGTGCAGTATCTGGAAACTCACCAAAGGGGAGGCAATTCCTCTGGAGGGTTAGCTGGGACAATTGACTCCCTGCAAGTGGCTGGCATGGAGGGTGTGCCTGCAAGGAAAGTCTTCATGACCAAAGTTTACCCCTGCTCCAGTCACTTCACAAAATGCTGTCTCACATCCGGCAATCACAGCCCTTCCCCAAGCTGATGCCTGCACCTACAGCACAGCAATGAACCCAGATGACCCACTGCTCTCACAGTCACAGGGAAGTCCATCATCATGGGATTATGTGGGGATTGCTGTCTTTTTTTCTTTCTGTCTAAACTGTACACAACAGTTCAGGCAGCAGCCTCAGAGTTTGGACCTTTAGCCTCACTTACACAAGATGGAACACTTCAATGATCAAGTTTGCTACAGAGAAATATACTCCACCAAGCCAGTTCTACTCAGAGGAGAGGCTAGAACTGAACCTTACTGAGGTATCTATTAGTGCCAGCAACATCTCCATCCCATCAGTTTTGCCTAACTAATAAAACTCACCACTTTCCTTATAGATCTTTTAGTAGTGTCCACTCAGAATTACTTCTGCAAAACAATCAGTAAGGGTCAGGGGAAAAAACTCTAAATTTTAACATCATCTTACATTATACTCGCCATTTTATAGCAGTATCAGATTTAAGCTATCTACAAAACCAGTGACTTTTCTATCATATTCAGAATTTACTCAGTTAATTTGTATGTGCCTCATAATTAATGTACTAAACAGTTAGAGCCAGGATCCAGTCTCAGATCCAGGGATACCATCTGTCACAACCTGACTCAGTCCCATTGTATAAGGTCACCAGTCTGCTGTGAGTGGGTTCCATCCATGGTACCTCACTTGCTTCCAATCCAGTTGAAGTCAAATAGTCCTTCCTTGTGCTTCTCATGATCCAAGGCCACTTCTGACCTCTTTCTAGGGTGGTGAACCCCAATAGGCATCCATCCCTTCCATGCTGGCTAGGTCTCACACACACCTCTGGGGCTTCAGGGGCATTTCCACACCTTCAGTTTATTAACATGAAGCAACACTTCAGCAGAAAAATGTCTTATCACAGATGTGGGTAGTCTTAAAAGGAATTGAAAAGCACAACCCTTCTGAAACAGGATGGAGTCCTCATTTAGTCACCCCTTCTGTGAACCGAAGGGCTGGGGTGAGCAGGTGAGCCCATTCCCTTTTCCTCACACTCTCAGGCAGGACTGATGCCTGCTCAGCTTCTCTCCTTTGCAGCATCCCAATCTGGACTTCTTGACTGCTTTCTCACTGCCTTTCTTTTTAGAATACCATGTCCCATGGGAAGGCCAGTACCTAAAGGGATACTAAGTAGCTTCCCGTACTCAGCATATGGAGTCTTCATTTAGCATCATGATGGCTTCTCCTACCTAGTGCCTGGAAAGGTTGCAGAGCACATTTCTGAGGAAGAGCCAACCCAGTGAGCTGCCTTGATGATGTCTACATATGTGTCCAGGAAGATCCAAATTAGAACCACACTCCCTTCCCCAAATACACTCTGAGCACCTAAGGAAAAGGTTCACTGCTAGGGCAGGGCTGTGTGCTGTAATAACATCAAGAAGGAATATCACTGCAGACAAAGATCCTCCTTCCCCACCGCAGAACTGATTACAGATTGGTGCTGTGAAGTCCTAGCATCAAAGAGCCCAAAAGAAGAGCAGATTGATTTCACTAGAGTCAGAGTTAAGAGTCAGAGTCTGCAAATGACACTGGCCGTGCAGATAAATGTGTGTTCTGGATTGCCCTCAGGACACTTGTGCCTTGTAAGAGTAGGATGGGGATGCTCAGGCTGTTTGATGGCACCTGGAATACTGTATTTATTTCTGAAACCTTGTTGCAGTAAACTGCCTGAAAGTGATCTAGACAAACAAACAGCAACAGCAACAAACCAACCAACAACCTATCAGAAGACTAGAAAGTGATTTGTTATGAGAAATTAAGCACAAGTGGCTCATCCACCCACAAAAGAATATATTCTTCAACAGAATGTATTCTCAAAAAGCTGTTTGTCTTTTAAGCTGTGTTGAATTTAAACATAGCTCTGAAATATCCATATGATGATGAAATGTATATATTACCAATATTACATAAGACAACTGTATTTTAAAGTGTATGTTTTTACCATATCAAGGAACAATTCATAGCCCATAAGCGCAATTGACATAATTAAGGATGCATATGGTTGTGTATGGGCACATGTATTTCCAGAATTAAGTATGAAAAATGCAAATAGCAAATATGGAAAGAAATATTTAGGAGAGATCAAGGAATAGCGAAGGAAATCAAACTCTTCTCAGAGTTAGGAAAAGGAGTATTTATCAATGTACCTTACATCTGAAGTTAAAAGATGGATGATGCAAACTGACCTGGAGAAGTAATACAGTTTTTTGGGGGTCTGTATCTACAGAGAAGCAAATGAAGATACAAAATAGATTAAAAACCATTTGGGACTTTAGGTGCGTCTGCTTTGACTGCCAAATTTTATTCACTGAAACAGCGCCTGGACTTCTGAAGGGGAGCTGATTAGTCATATAAATAGGTCCTTTTTAGTGCTGAAGTTCAGCACTCCAAGCATGCAGTTGGAAATGTTAGAAGAAGAAACAGATGTGTGAATTATCTAATTTCCATTGATGTAAATGGGAGCTAAATGCCTAAAGAAGGAATAAACTGCCTCTTTGCTACAGCCTTGTGCTTTAATGGATTCTGCAGAGTCTTAAAACTTGTGCCAAAGATTTACAGCTAACAGAATTATTCAACCAAAATCTGCAGCAACTGATGAATAAATAAAAGACTCTATTGTCATTCAGGATGATACTTGATTTTTTTTTTTTCAGCAGTATAATACTTTTACACTTTCCAAAGATAGCTTAAGTTATAGGATATTTCTCTCATCTGCTACCGGGGAAAGAACTGTGTGAGCAGCGTCATCTTTTCATTTAGGAGAAGTCTGGGATTACACTGACAGGCACAGTATGGTGGAAAGAAGGGGTTGAGGAGAAAAAGTCCATGAGGATCCTTGCTTGGTCTAGACAGGATTTGCTTTCAGGGCCAGAATGAAATTCAGGTCAAAAAATGAGAGTATTCTTCATCAGGCCACCATGGATTTGAATATATTTCTACTTGGGACTTTTCCTCTCTCCTGTGAGTCCAGAGGGTCATTTGGACCTCGCTCTTTGTGCTTAGCAATACCAATCTTACTCATTGCTTTTGAGGATGTGAGAAAAAAAATTCCTATGGGTTTTGAAGGCTGAAATGAAGCAGAAACCTTTTGCTGCTGGCTGAAATGCAAGCACATAGAGATGGCCCAAAGCCCAGGACGTGTCTTTTTATAATTTTTTTTTTATATATTTTTTTTAATTTGGGACCTTACAATTTGGGAAACCTTGCAGCTCATTAGTTTGGTAATCCCTCTGCTTCAACAACAGAAGCAGAGGGAGATGTGACTCATTTCCCAGTCACGACTACCTCTGGCAGCTGAAGAGAAGCCAGTGCCCAGTCTCTGGGACAGTGAGTGCGCTATCTGTAAGCTCTCTATGCTCAGCCACACCAGGCTGTGCAGCAAAGATGATGCCACCTCCGCATGTGCAACAACCATGACTCTTCCCTCAAAATTTTTCATCAGAAAACAGGGTGGAGAAAGTACCCAATTCAAATTTTTCAGCAGCACATATAGGTTCCTCTCAGCTTTGGGGAAAGAAGGGTCAGGAAAAACTTTACATATATAAACAGCCTTTGGATTTGAATTTCCTCTTTTTTTTTTTTTCTTTTTCCTGCGGGCAGAAGCATGTTTCTTATTCATCTGAAAACATCCTGTTCACATTTAGGATTTTCTGTGGTTAGTTGCAGCTCAGTTTTATGTTCTCAAACCGGTCAGGATGAGAACCATTTCTGATGAGTGACCAATAGTGAAAATAAAATAAATGATGAGAGAATGTGAGCGGGGTTCCTGGGCACAATGTGGTTGATGTTACAATCTATTTTTGAAATGGTATAGGATATGGAGGTTGTACTAGTACTTCTGAGAAAATCAGCTAGCTAGCCTGATATCTGCCGGACATCTGCAGGGTAAATACATCCATGCGTCCTTTTTTGATTATTAGTCATTACTGCACAGTTTAAGAGTTCTGTGTCATGAAATAATCTGGGTAACCTTCTGTTTTAGTTGCTGTGCATGACATGCCTTGTGTCCTTCCCTGTATCTATCATACAGACTTTTAATCGGATATATATGAAACCAGTAATAATTTTCTCTTCTGGAAGATATTTCTACATCTGCTTCACAAGTGAACCTCAACATCTAGTTAAGTAAAACATACAGTATCCAAAAGCTACAGTTCAGGTTTCTTATTCATATTTAGACTTATGAAAGGTTTGAAAACACCTCTGTGTAAAGTATTGACTATCTAGAAATCCTACCTGAGGTAATGGAAGCAGCAAGGCATGCATAATACTTTGTTTCTGCTTCTGTAATGGTAAGTTTTTGTTCTTTGGCTGGGAGAGTCTTGCTCTACGTTGTGAAGCATTACCACACGAAGATTGCTGTGAGAGCCATGCTGCACTAACTTTTTGTTTTTGAACATATAAATCAAACATAGATCATAAAACCCAACCTGTAATAACAATCACCAATATTTAATACATTTCTGACTAGTTTGAAAACCTGTTCAAATACTTTGTACCACCCACAAAAGCATTTGTAATAAATTGCAAGGCAATAAAAATCATGTAACACATAATTACTGGCATTCTTGTATACTTCACTTTTATTTTTTTTTTATTTTTTTTTTTTTAGTAGGAGGAGCTGGGCAGAAAGGAAAAGGCCCTGAAAAAAAAAAAAAGAAAAAGAAAAGGGAACTTTTCAGTTGTGTTCCACAAGATAATTTGTTATACTATTTTAAAAATAATGTATTTTAAGCAGTACTAAATATGGAAAAGTTTTGTTTTGTTTTGTTTTTTCAAACAGATCACAAGATCAGCTTCCGAATGAGTCATTTCTGATCAGTAGGATTCTCTTTAACAGGGGATTTACAGCAGAGGAACCAAAACCTACTTCCATTGAAATCAGGCAAGCTCCCACTGACTTAAACAGAGGACTGGCCCGGCAAGCATAATAGAGCCAGGGATGGAAAAACTTAGAGAGGTGTTATTTTTTTTTTAATAAATCTGCAAGGACTCTCCCAATTCAATTTCCACAGCTTTCAGCACATTTTATTCTTCTCCTCCTTTGCACACAGGAATGAGGCGCAAATGCGTAAATGACTTAAGCACCTACAAATACAAAATCAATGTTTATGTTTACACTAATACAAGCTTCAACCCTCTTATCTAACTCTTAGAAGTTTTACCAAGGATTTGAGTTACTTCACTGAGTGAAGGCATCCTTTGGGGTTTGGTGATGATATCACATAGAAGAAAAAAAGGCAAGAAGACCAGGGGTTGAACCTTGCCATGAATGTCTTTGTCCATGGCAGATATCCCGGGATGTTGATGGCTCTCAGAAGGGCTTCCACTTGCTAGAGAAGTTAACAGGCAGCACATTTGAAGGGAGACACCTTCAAATCAGTTTTTTCTCCCCTAAAACTAGCTCTCACTCCCCTAGGAAGAAGATTAAAAAGATTTCAGCATGTGGAACTCTGCAGTTTCCTTCCTCCTTTTCCCCATCTAGTATATTTGCATCTTTAAACTGACGTTTTCAAAAAAGCATTTTTTTAAGAAAAAGCAAATTGTGCAATTACAAAAACATTATTTAAATACCACTGAAATGCTTTTCCTGTCTCTAATTTAAAACCCTGCAGGTGAAAATCTAAGAAAAACAGTTTGGGGCATTTCCACAAGCAGTCACAAGACCAAGACAAATTGTGGACTGAGGGAGAAACTGCCTCTGCCAACTGAAGCAGCTGAGTTAGAAAGTTACATTCTTCCACTGAGTACTTTTCCCATTGTTAACATGTGTACCACGGCATCCAGAGATGATATGCATGCACTGCACACAGACAGTCACAGGATTAAGCAGGGCCACTCACAGCATACATTAACATCAGACTTCATTGCACAAACCTTCCAGTGTGTCTGTCACACCAGGATCTCTTCTAGTTCGCAAGGATTACAAGGAGCAGAAGATGGTATGCAAAGATATTGAAATAAATATTGGCCTCAGCATCAAGGTTATATTCATCTTATAACACACACAGGACAATATTTGTAGATCATTTTGGGCTCACCAATGAGTAAGCAGTGTGGCTGAAGAAACAAGGAAAATCTCTGCTGAATGGTATTAATAAAAACATGGAACCAAATTTTTAACAGACTGAGATGGAGGAAGCAAAATGGAATTTAGTGTACACTTGAGATGCAAGATTAATGCTCCCAGAGCAAAATCACTGAGTTCAAATGTCTGAGCCAGTAAAAGCATATTTAGACACCTAGACAAAAATGGCCTGATCCGCTGTGCTGCTGAGCACCTGCACTTCCCAGTGAGTTCAGTGGGTTTCCAGGCTAACTTTAGGAACATAGGTCTGAAATGTGTGAATATGAAATGGAATAACAAGCAGGGAGTGCAAAAGCTGTGTGAGCAGATGCACTAGTCTCTGCCATAGTAGTGTCCTGCAGATGTTAGAGAGACGAAAGCAATTTTCCACGATAGATGATATGTTCAATATATACACAATTAAAGTAATGGGAAACAAAATGAGAAAGAGGGTCATGCTCATCTGCTCTTTTGAAGATGGTTTTTTTTTTTTTTTTTTCCATAGAAAGAAGCAGCTGAATGCAACTGTCATTTAGTTACATCAAAACAACATAACATGTGTGAGCAAGGGAATTCTGGCACGTTAATTGGCAGTGTAGTTGGTAATGTGCTGTGTGCTGGACACTGATGCCTCTCTCTCTCTCCCTCTCTCCCTCTCTCTCTCCCCCTCTCCGTCTCTTTCCTTTCTTAATAAGAAAAGTAAACTCAGGAGAAGGCTTCCAGAAAACAAATAGGCATTGTTGCCCAGATGGCAGATATGTGGGATGTACACAGCAGATTTTGTTCCACCAGCTATGGGAAGATGAACAAGTTACTGCATGGTAAGCCAGTATGCTGGATTTACAGCACACAAGCTGCTCTGTAGTAATAAGCCTTATGCACCCTGCAGGACACAACAGTAAATGCAAAATACTTCACTTCTCAAGGGACTTGGATGCCTAATAGATACTCTATCTCCATGTGCCTAACCCATGCTGAAATCCATGAGAATCTGGCACACGAATGCTTTTGTAAACATTACTAGCTGTCCACCTGCAATTTTATGTACCTAAAAGCCTTTGAAAAACCTGACCCTGCATCTCTGGCAGGTAATGAACCATTTTTGTACTCATTTCATGGGATGCACGCAGAGCATATAGGCCATTAGAAGAACTATTAACTCACTCACTGCTAGTGGAGGTATGGGTCCTTATGGCCCCTGCTGCTGGGAGAGGCAGGAAGCTGCCAAGAGGGTTAACAGGGTCAGTGTCCTATTGCACTTGGAAGTATAGATCTTCCACATCCACCTGTGTCTCATCTCTCTACCAAACTGCGAGCCCTGCTGTTACATCTCCCAGAGGACAGCTGGATGGGTAATATAGTAGGATGGAATTCCCCCCAAGTTCAGCTCTAAAATCAGTGTGCTTCAGTTGTACCTTAAAAGGTTTGAATTTTGAAGATGAGCAGCCTCTGGTGAGGTCAGAGGACTGCAAGTCAGTCTAACAGAATGTCTGAAATATGAAGAGCAGTGATCCAGTGAGGTGTGCAGATTCAACCCTCTTCCTTTCACGGTAAGACCACAGGGAGCTAGGCCCCTGACTCTGCTGAGCCAGCCCTTTGCAAATGTGCCCTCTTGCTCTTTTGCCACCTGTGCTGCCTCTGAGCATTCTGCTCTTTGAACAGTGGAGCATTTCTTCAGAAATTATGGACATGTATCCTCATATGAGATGACCAGCAGGTGATATTTTCAGGCAGCTGTTAAGGAAAGTCTCATAAACTCTATTGCAAGATTTGGGAATGACAAATCAGGAGAGCAGTGTGATGGCACTAGAGAATTCAGAAGTTTGAAATTAGCTTATTCCTTCCTTCGAATATATTTTGCCCTGATACTATGCCTCTTCCAGTTCTGACACCACACTCTTAGTCTAACATGGTGTAGTATATAATATTAAGATAATAAAAATTCTCAAAGTTGCATAAATCAAAGATTTTGTAGATCTTAAAGGTGCTTGTCATTTCCACTGGAAACCATTGGAAACATTGGAAGATGTCAGTTTGAAATACATCTGTCTCTTAGTTTGTATCTTTCACAGCATTATTAAGTACATTGGTATTGGTCTTTTATGCATGTAACTCCACTGTACATAGTTCCAGACCAACTCCAGAGACTAAAAACACATAAATAAGGAAAAATTAAATACAATGACCGAGAAGCCACTAAGCACATTCAAATAATGGATGTAGTACTGAGGACCCTCTAACTTCTGCTGTAAAAGTATGACTTAGATCTGTACAGCTCCAAATGCACCAAGAAAAAATACTGAAAGCTATGCTCAAGGAAGAGGAGTATTGCACAGGTTATTTATGGCTGAGTCCTACTGCTAAATGCACCTGTGGCAATGAAATGCTTCATTTCAGTTGACGGGATGAGAAATATGAGTACAATGAGATAGTAGTTCATTAAGGGCCTTAAGACTTTCTTGTTACCATAGGAATTTTCTCCCTGAGCAGTTTGGCATAGATAAGAAAATAGGGCCTCCTGTCTCCCATTCCTTAAGCCTGCACTTTAGGCACACCTCCCTATCTTTGTGAAAGCTGGAAGACAGCAGTGTCTGGCAAAATATTTAGTGATAATAACACTAAAACATTTCTCACTGACTGAGGGAACTACAGCAGTAACACATAGTGTGTGTAGGCCTCTGTCCAGGAATAATAAACTATAGGTTTCAGTCTTATGTTGAAAAAGAGCTCAGATAGCAGTGAAACAAATACATTTATCCTTATAAGACTGAAAGATAGCTGTGCCGGGCCAAATATTAAGTGATAATTACCAGGGATAAGCAAACCCTGTGGAGCTGGAGGTTTTGTAAGCAGCTCAGTCTTTTAGTATGTTCCAGACTTAGAGCTTTATAAAATCCCAGGCATTGAAAAAAAGTTGGAGAGAGTCGGAAAACTCCTAACTCTCCTGTTAGGTTCCTACTCCACCACTTCTGTTGGAAAAATGGTCATGGTGATGTTGGTCATACGAGAAGGGGAATGAAAACACTTGTGTTCCTCCCATACCTCTGAACCTCAGCCACCTTACAGGACACTGAGGCAAGCACACTGCCTGTTCCACATCTCAACAGCTCCGAGAGAAAGCTCTTCCTCCAGCTAAGCAGGAAGAATTGCTGGCAGATGAAAAGGTTTTCAAGCCTCTTGTTTTTTTATTGCACACATAGCGATAGCTGTTGCTTCCTTCTTAAGGATCTGGCTGCTGCAACTTGCCTACTGTGAATAAATCTTTCTTTTCTTTTAGGAAAAAGAAAGAAAAGATAAAGAAGATGAAATTAAATCCAGCTGCCAAGGCTTCTGAAAGAAGTTGCCCTGAGCTATGACTTCTCAGATCAAGAGGTTTGCACTGCTGCTTGCACCACAGATCTGCAAGAATCTATGATGCTACATAGAACATTAGCCTCTGAGATGCCGCTCAGCTTTCTGAACTCCCAGCAGAGAAAGACAAAACACAGGAGAACAGAAACTATGCTGGCAACTGGGACTGGGGAGTTCCTGCTCTCCACAGATATCCAGTTTTCTCAGCAGTCAGCTCTATCATGCCAGATGCTGTGTTCTCATCCATCATTACCTAGTTTCACCTTTGAGATGCAAGGTCCTTTTTGTTTTCATAGAATCGTAGAATTATGGGTTGAAAAGGACCTCGAAGATCCCCTAGTTTTAACCCCCCTGCCATGGGCAGGGTTGCCAACCACTAGACCATGCTGTCCAGGGCCACATCCAGCCTTGCTTTGGATGCCTCCAGGGATGGGGCATTCACAGCCTCTCTGGGCAACCTGTTTCAGTGCGTCACCACCAAGTAAAAATCTTCCACCCAACATCTAACCTAAATCTCCCCTGTCTTAGTTTAAAACCATTTCCCCTTGTCCTATTACTATCAACCCATGTAAACAGTTGTTCTCCCTCCTGTTTATACGCTCCCTTCAAGTACTGGAAGGGCACAATGAGGTTTTCCCAGATCCTTCTCTTCTCCAAGCTAAAGAAGCCCAGTTCCCTCAACCTTTCTTCATAGGAGAGATGCTCCAGCCCGCTGATCATCTTCGTGGCCCTTCTCTGGATCAATTCCAAGAACTCTGTGTCATTCTTGTGCTGGGGGCCCCAGGCCTGGACATAGTACTCCAGATGGGGCCTCACAAGAGCTGAGTAGAGGGGGACAATCACCTTCCTCTCCCTGCTGGCCACCTCTTTTTTAATGCAACCGAGGATAGAGTTGACCCTCCAGGCTGCAAGCACACACTGCTGGTTCATGTCCAGCTTCTTGTCTAACAGGACCCCCAAATCCTTTTCCATAGGGCTGCTCTCAAGGAGTTCTCCCAATCTGTATAAATACCTGGGATTGCCCCGGCCCAAGTGCAACATCTTGCACTTGGCATTGTTGAACCTCATTAGATTCACATGGGCCCACTTCTCCAGCCTGTCCAGGTCCCTCTGGATGGCTTCCCTTCCCTCCAGTGTATCGACTGCACCACTCAGTTTGGTGTTGCCTGCAAACTTACTGAGGGTGCAATTGATTCCATCATCTATGTCACTGACGAAAATGCTGAAGAGCACTGGTCCCAAGACTGACCCTTGGGGGACACCACTTGTGACCAACCTCCTGATGTCCCAGCTTCATGCACAGTGACAGCTTTAAGTGAAGTGGGGGAGGGACAAATGATGCATAGAATTATTGCACACAAGCAGAATTCTTAGAGATAATGCGAGCAGCTGCAATAAATAAGTCATCTAAATCATCACACAGGGAGACACACAACCCTTACTCCTTCCAGAATCTCTTCATCTGTTGGGAAGGCAGTAGTTTGATACTGTAAGTGGTTCTTCACTCACTCAGAGAAGGAAAACTGAAAGAAAATCAGGTTGGTTCTGCTATCCATTTTGAAACCCAGCAAAAATGAAGAAACAGACCAAAGGACCAAAGTGCTAAGATAGCAAAACTCAAAGTATACAACCATAAACAAACCTAGATTGTCTTGGTCCAACACAACCAAGCCTCTGATTTGAATGTTGCAACTTCCCTAAGGAGCCTAAGAAAAAATTTCTACACTACTGGCATGGCCAAAAACATTTTGCCTAGAGCTGCAGCTGAGTATTTTGTTATCCAAACTCCCTCCAGCTCCATGTACCCTACTTGCAGCCTATATTCCGGGGTAACAGTGGTAGCAGTAGCAGAACAGGCTGGTCCATATTTCTCTTGCTCAGTTTCTCCCACTTGAGCTGCCTTCGCTCTGCTCCAGGTTTCCCTGATCCTAAATGATAATGACAGGGAGTAAGTGATTTGTAAAAAACAGACCTCTCAAAGCAGAGAAAGGCCTTATGACAGAGAGATGACAAACTGCCATTACTTCTCCATTCCAAAAATGAAAAAATGCAAGTATAGAGCCACAGAGGACTGAAATTTATGTCCAGAGCAGTATTGCTTCCTAAAAGACTGGGAAGAGTGGGAGCGCTTTCCAGAAGTCACAGCGTGTGGCTGTAAGAAGTACGATTCTTTGAAAACATGAGACTTTTCCCCCCTTCATAGGAAGAAAGTCTGGCCACAGCCAGGAACTTGTACATTGTTAATTCAGGACTTCCTTCTCTTCACAGCAGCCCAAATTGGCATTTTGCCCCCTTTAAATGGAAAACAAATCTAATCCTTTTGGAGTTCTGTTCCTCGTTTCAGAAGTGTGTGAGTGGGTTTGAAATGAAACAAAATATGTCCCCCTCTTCTTAGTAATGCCAAATTGCTGGAAGTGATTGGAGGAAGGCGAGATTGGAGGGCACATTACATGAACTCTGCACAGATTGCATGAAATAAACCTCTCTCTGTAAAACAACACAGTTCAGGGACCACTAAATTGAGAATAATCCCCTGAGAGAAATATCAAGCTAAATATATCGTTATAATATTTATGTTTTCAAAAGTACCAAAAGATACAATCCATGTAATAATTAGAAGCCTCTTACTCCCCTTGGGTATAGCACTGTTTGAATCAATGATCAGATATCAGCAGAAATCAAAACAAAATCAGGACTAGTCTAGAAACAAACCATCTACCAGCTCTACCATGCTTCGCTTTCTTCTCTGCCTGTGTGCACCCCCACATCCCAAGTTGAATCAGAGAACTCAGCTGCATGGCATCTTGTTGCTGAAAAGCCAACTGAAAATATCTTCTGCTGAGTTGTGTTATGATGGAAACACAGACCTGTAATCCTAACACCAAAAAGATACAGGTAAGCAACATTCTTCTAGCTGAGGGTTTTACTTAAGGTTGTCTCAAAAGGGTGCAGAGTGTACAAGTAATTGTGCAGATTACTTCAGTCATTCTCTAGAGATGTGGTAGTATGCATGGAGTGCAAACTAGAGAAGAAAGTCTGGAGGAGGCAACAGTCTGTTTGCATAATGTAGTCATCGTGCTAGCTGGATTTGACACACAACATCTGTGAACAGACTTCTAATAATGAGCTTCTTTAATTGAGGGATAATTAAATCTTACCATTTCATTACCTAGGGTAGAAGTGATTAGGAAGTGACACGCTGAAGAATGGTTCACGTTTAAGAAGAGCACAAAGCAACATCTATGGAGAGAAGCAATAGAGCTCCACACAAAAGCTCAGCTTCTAGACAAATAGCATTGCATAATCACAAAAACCATGCAAGAGAAAAAAAATTTCTGAGCACAGAACTGACCATAAGAATGAATAAGGCAAGAGTTTGTCCTTATATTATAACTAGTGTTTTGGCTGGGAAATACATAAATAATCAAAAATTACACACAATTTTGGGCAGAACACTGTGAAAAGGCATTGGAGTTGAGATGGAGTTGGGGAGAGTACTCTATTTTTACCTGAAATAAAGAAGGTTACTTAGATATGTGAGGTACACAGAGGAGAGCTCTGGTATCCACATGTAACTACAGAGACAAAGAAGATTCTCTAATCAGAAGCAGCATCATTTTTTGAGACATGTGATTTCAGTTTGCTCAATAATATGTCAAGGGAAATATCCCCAGCCCTGGGGAAATGCATACAAATGTCCACAGCAAGGAGCTGTCCAAGGAAAAAAATCAAAACAGTGACAGCCATTAGTGTGCAGAACAAGTGCATAGATACATGATAAAGAAGTCAGTGACCCAGGGCACAGGCAGACTGAAAATCATGGCTCAGCGTACATGCTGTGGGAAGAAGAGAGGCTGAAATTAACATTCTCAGCCACTGAATACAAGTACAAGGAGTGTAAGAAATCTGTCCCAAGGTACAGTCTGTTGAGAAAGAACTGCTGTTAGCCATATAGGCCTTGAACATTAGGAACATAGGTCTGGTAACAGAGAGTCAGAGCAAAGGTCTGTATGGCTCTGGGAATGACCATAAAGAAATGTCTAAAGTATAAAACAGAGTAAGTCTGATAATACACCCTCAATATTCAGCCTTGGTTTCATTTTCATGATCTTGTGCAATCTCACTGTAAGTCCACATAAACACTCAGTATCCACAGGTTAGGAATGCTGTGCCTTAAATGTATGACCTGCAAAGAATCAAATTCCTCAGTATTTTTAAACATTTCTTTTTATAAGTTCACTTGATTAGTGTAGCTTTTATATTGGAAAAGACAGCGGGCAAATTAGTCCTACTGATTCCATCCATTCTGTCAATGATTTTATAAACCTTCACTGTAACTTCCCCTGGAATTTGCTTTCTAAAATAAAAACGTTTTACCTACTCACATGGCCCTGACCTTCACCTTTCCAAAAAGCACAAGAGTTATATTGGGCTTGCTTTAGAATAAGAGGATAGCATGCAACTGCAAGATCCTGTGAAGTCCACCACAGTCAGAAAGTCTATAGCATTTGTGAGCTTCTAAGATAAAGTCTTGCAATGAAGAACAATAAATACAAACTTGACTTGGTGGAGTAGTTAATTTACCATCATTTTAATGTTTCCTGTTAAAACTTCATCAGGTGAAACAGCAAGAGCCAGGAAGGACATTTTACCACACAGTGAATGTTCAGGCTAAGCTGCTGCAACCGATTAGATGTATCTCTATGAAGATCAACCCTGGCAGACATTTCTACTTTGCCAGTCGTGTGCATATGAGTTGCTTTAGAAAACTTCACATCTTCCCACAGTTGCCCACCTGCAGCTTTGCCAGCACTCACTGGGTTGCCTGGGGGCACAGTGGCACATAATAGCATGACAGCACAGCAAACTGCTTCTGGTAAGGACTGGAAGCAAGGAGCTGCTTTCCTTCTTGAATCTTGGAATTTTAAATGTGTAGCTGAAGGACACAGCTTAAAAATGGGAGTTTGCAATGGAAAATATCAGATGTTTGTACTGTAAAATGTCTTTGGATATTTTGCCTTCAAGCTAGAGTAGGGGTCAGCTCACTAGTCTCAACCCAGCACAAGGAAATCCAAAGCAAGACACTTTAAGACAATTTAAGCAAGGCTTAAATCTTCCAGGTGCTGGTAGAATAAGATGAAGGAAGTAGTGTATGACTAATATTTTTTCTCTCTAGCCTCTGAGTCAGAATTGATATTACAGTTAGGACAATGTTTTAAGGAAAAAAAAAAAAAGACAGAACTGGTTCTAATATAAAACCTTGGAATTTTGAATCAACTACAGTAGTGTGAGCAGCTCTTTCAGATGCTTAGGGTTTGTAGAACAGGGAGAGGAGAAATATAAAATTGTATTTATTTCTAAGATTTGTAAGTCATGCTGTGGTAAAGAGGAGAGCTGAGGTTAGCAGTAAGACTTAGTTCACATTAACTGCATTTTCACTGTAACTGTGATTTTTGCCTTGGATTAGGGTTAGTAACATGGTTACGCGTACAGATAGAGTTTCTTCGAAAAAAAAAACAAACAATGAGTATCCCTAATATTACACCTGAATCTTAGAATTTGTGTCAGAGTCATGTATTTATTAGACAGAAATAATTAAAGCCTCTGTAGAGAGGCAAAGCTCCCTTTTAGAGTTGCAGCTAAAGGATCCCCCCCTTAAAGTCTGAATACGTTTATGCTTGTACTTAGCTAGTAATGACAGGTAAGGTAAGGGACCTAGCTAGCAGGAAAAAAATAGCTGATGAGTAATTTCAGCACTTTAAGAACTAGTCTTTCAAAGCAGAAGTAAGATGAGGAAGAGGAAGTCTAGAACTTCAGGGACTTTTCTTATTCTGGGAACTTACCAACATGGCCAACATGAGGTAAGCAGCCTGCAGGCCAAATTGTTTATGATTAATTTTATGGTTGTTATAAGTTGGAGGTTGTTTAGTCCTACTCCATTTTAATATAGTCGCGTCTGATGAGGGATAAGAAATTAGTCATAAATTCTTTTTCCTTACTAACTTCATCGAACATCTTATGCTCTCAGTGACTGTATGATTCAGAAATAGATTTAGCTTTACAGTTTTTGCTTCCTGAGCTCTACCCTGAAGGAGACACCTGAATGTCCTAACAGAAATCAGATTCACAGTAAGACTTCTGCCTCTGAAATCTACATCCTTCATCTTCCCTCACTTGAAAGCTCTGAGTTTCAGGAACAGATCTAAAGCCAGGATTCTTTGCTCAATTGGAAGAAAGATTTGTAATGCTAAAATGTAATGCTTAAACTAATGAGAAGCCATTTGCCTGCACCTTAAGACAACCTTTGGCTTCCAAGACTTAGTCCACAGAAAAATTCTACTGGTCTAAGACACAGTTTCTTACCTTCTGATGCTCCCTAAACTAAATGCTAACATTCTGAATAAATCATATTCAAATCGAAATCAGATGTCACATCTTCTTGCTAGCAAAGGAAAACTGTTGGGTTAGTCTTAGCATTCAGTATAGCACAGGTTGTGTATTTTAGGTAGTTATTACAGGACTGCAGATTTGCCACAGTCAAAGACCAAGAGACAGAGAAGGAACAAGACGGGACTTTACCTGTTTTCTATTAGACATCAGTAGCATTTAGAACAGGATAAGATTTCAAGCAGGAAACATAGAAAGACAATTTTCTTCATTCTTCAAATTCTTCAGGAAAAGGGTGATGGACAGCTCAGATGTACGGTATATCAGGTCTAAGGTTGCTGTAGCTTGCAATGCAGGAGAGGACTGTTTACCTGTAGGTACTGGCATAAGTGTCAGGTCAGCATTGAGTATTTAGATTTTCAGGTCAGTTTTGGAATACGGGGAATATGGCAGCATTTTCCTTAATGCCTGTAGTTCTTTTCTTTGTTTCCAGCACTAAAAGATTGTAGTTCCAGACTTCTTTGCATCATTGGAGAGGAAATGATCCAGTCGTAAAGCTAATTTATCGGTTCCTCGTTTTCTTTACCCAAACCTGCTCCTAATTATAACCTGCCAACTTATCACAGCCACAAAACAAAGCATTTCTGTCAGCTAGTTTCTGTCACATTTCTAACCACAGTAACAGAAGTTCTCTCCCAGTCAGGCTTGCCCTTGTAAGTCCATGGGCTATCACTAAGAATTTTACAGCAACTAGCCCTAATTATATTTTTTTCTGTTTCTGAAGTCATCAACATCAAGACCAATCAACATTTTCTTCACTGTGCTACAGATCAAAGATTTGTGCTTCATTCAATCATATATTGGTTTTGAGATTAGACTGAAAGTTAGAGTTTGGGTTCAGATTACTTTTGAGACAGCGAGGACTAATGGGGTAGTTTTATTGCTGGCTACTTCACAACCTGTAGGACTAGAAACTAGGCTATCAGAGACAAATGGCTTATGATTAATTCTCTTGCAGTTAGGGGTCTCTGGACCATTAACTTTAATTTTAAGGTCAGGGTTAAGAAGATCTGGGTCATCAGAGCTAGATTTATTGCTAGATTCTGCAAAGCCTAGAGGGCTAGACTGATGGCTTGAACAGGAATGAGCAAAGGATTTGTGGTTCGGGGCAGTTAGAGATGACTAGGACATGGGAATATCACAGCAAACGGTTTGCACAGATGCCAGTCTTGGCCTCCAGAAATATTTGGACAAATATTTGGTAGAAAATAAGAAAATGATTTCCTTTCTGCTAGTAATATAACATAACTAAGCAAATAATGTAGGACTGGATTAATTTATTTATTCACTAATTATTACTCAGATGCAACAGATTCAGTGCAAACTCTGAGAATGAAAAAACTCCATACAGATACATACACAACTATACATACACAAAAGCATATCATCATGCAAAATCTGATGTCACTGACACACCAAACCATCAATAGCAGTAGGTCAGTTCAAACCATGCAGCTAATCAGCAGTTTTTCTCAGTATGAGACAGGTACAAGAATAATGGCCTTGTTCAATAATCTCATGCATATAAAGCCACATTTCAAGGTGACACAGGACAAGTTGAAGCCAGAAGTGTCTCTCCATATACAGCTCAAAATGCAGCCATGATAAAGTCACTGACTGTAGTTCTACAATAACCACTACAGACAGAATTCATCACAGAATAAACTAGTAGCCACAAGAAAGCCTTGAAAGCAAAATGGAAGGATGCTACATAGCAGAATTCTGAAAAGACTTGCAACCCAGTAACAGGGTGGTTACTACCAAAATTATTTGGGGCCAAAATGTTCCGTGTTCTTGATGTCAATAATGGATTGTGCCACTGGAACTATTGCCAGTCACTTGACTGCAACTGCATTTGGCATTTAACCATAAGTACTGATATTACTGTCATCAACCTAGCTATCCAAGTTTTTTGGTAAGTACTAAACCTCACACTGACTTGAGGGACTCAGATGTGCCAAATGTGTAGCTCACCACAGCACTACTGCAATAGCCAAAGATAGCATGAACTGGCTATTCAGTTAATTACACAGTAACAGTCACAACCAAGTCCCAAGCAAGTACTAGGAGTGGAATACATCTGAATGCAGAGAAGATGAAGCCAGACATCTTTCGATCTCCGAGAGCTATTGGTCAAATTTGAGAAAGAGAGGGATAAAAGCAAAGCCTAGACCAGGAGATGAAAGAAGAAAACCACTGATTTACATTCATGGCCAGCTGATCTTCTCAGCTCTGCTTCCTCCTAGCTCTTGGCCTTAGACACTTAACATACAACGATACCACATAGGGGTGGTCCTGAATAGACTGTGAAAAGACTAAGACCATCCCAAAGATTTTCAGTCTGTGGGGGCAAGAAGGCAGCAGCTCGCAGGTGGGGGTGGCTCACTTCTGTGGCCTCAAGACAGCTGCAAGGAATATCAGGGAAAGAAGCAACTGAACATTGCTTCTCCTTTTCCTTTTTTTTTTTTCTTCTTTTTTCCTTCTTGTCCTTCTTGTAAGCTTGTTCCCCCTCTCTTGAAGATGAGTATTTTCACTCTGAGCCAGAGATGGCACAGGGGTAGGAGGCCAACAGGACCAAAGACTGTGGTTAAGGTGAAGATCTCTCTCTCAATGCAGCTACTGGATGGATGCCTACTTCTTTCCATGTCTTCAGTTCCCTATGCATCAGTGAGAAGAGCTGGAACGAGGGCATGAGCTGTGCCTCCTCTACTGGTAACACAGATTCATTTTCACCTTTGTGGTGAATCCAAGATCATTAGCTTCAGGAAGTCTGCTCTGGGGAATAGCTGAGGAGAGGAGAGGAGTTGGAAGGAGTCTACAGAGTTCACTGAGTGAAACTTCCAGACCACTTCAGAGCTAGCTGTAAGTAAAAACATACTCTTAATGGCATAACCCAAATGACTGATAAAAGACATGGGGCATCAACCCCATCAAAGTTATGAAGGGTATGGCAGGGAAGCTAGCACACATAGAGAGTGTCAAGCATGTGACAACAAGGATAAGAAATTATGGGACTTTGGGAATAGAAATACAGAGAAATAGGATAGGAAGTGACAGTAAATCAAGCACTGGCATGCAGGGGTTGGGGAGAGAGAGACTAGACAGGTTTTGACCTGCTAGCATTTGAAAATGCTATATTTGTTCTTGAAAAGAGATTTATTTTTTAGAGATGCATATGTTATACTTTGGATGTGGCATTAAAGGAAGGGTATGCAGAAGGCCAGGGAGGATGAATGCATACAGAGAAAGGGAAAGGCAGACAGAGGTAAGGGAGGAAGCACTTTGAAGAAGATGATGCAAACTGGCAGTTCAGAGAACTGCTTCAATTGAGGAGTGGACACATTAAAGTCTTCAAGACCTAAACACCAGCTGACTGAACTCTTGGGAATTCAGAGGAGCCATCAGTTCACTTTTCAGTGCAGACTGGACATGAAATCACAGTACAAATCACTATAGGAGGAAACTATAGTCCAGTATACCTAAACAATCCGTAAAAATGGTAAAGACCTAGAGAAGGATGACATGGTTGATAAAATGCATGAACTAGCTTCCATATATGCAGTAATTAAACAAAGACTCTTCAGCCTAGTGGATTACATGATAGATGCCTGTAAAATCACAAGTGGAATGAATATGGTAAATAGGAAATAACTGCACATTGTTTCTTCTTGTATACAAGCTAGAAGGCAACAAATGGAAAACAGGAAGCATTTTGCAAACAAATAAAAAGGTAGCTTTCCCCTTGCTTAACACATAATAAAGAAAGCCCCTGTGGGATACCATAAATTGTATTTAAAAATTCATGAGTGAATCCACAGAAGAAAAATCCATCAGAGCTATTAAAAAAAAGTCTCATCTCTGGCTCAGGATTACCTGAGCCACAGATTCCTGGAGGCTGAAGAGTGTTTTGAGGAAATCTCACTACTTTCGCCTTCTTCCTATACCCTTCTTCAGTCATCTGGCCCCGACTATCCTACAGAATGAGATACTTGGTTAGGGATGGAACTTCAAGCTTAACTCATCCCATGGTTGGGGGGTAACAGCAAATGTAAGACAGAGGTAAAGAAAAATGTGAATATTAGTATCATAGAATCATAGAATCCTTAGAGTCGGAAGGGATCTTTAAAGGTCATCTAGTCCAACTTCCCTGAAGTGAACAGGGACATCTACTGCCAGATCAGATTGCTCAGAGCTCTGTTCATCCTGATCTTGAATGTCTTCAGGGATGGGGCACCCACCATCTCTCTGGGCAACCTGTTCCAGTGCCTGTCCATCCTCAATGCAAAAACCTGTTTTCCTTATATTCAACCTAAATCTATCCTCTTAAAGTTTGAAACAATTTCCCCTCGTTCTGTCACCACAGACTTTTGCTGAAGAGTCCATCCCCTTCCCTCCTGTAGCTTCCCTTAAGACACTGAAAGGTCAGTATCAGGTCACCCCGGAGTCGTCTCTTCTCCAGGCTGAACAGCCCCAGCTCTTCCATCCTGTCCTCATAGGAGAGGCGTTCCATTCCTTGGATCATTTTTTGTTGCTCTCCTCTGAGCAAGNATTCCTTGGATCATTTTTTGTTGCTCTCCTCTGGGCAAGTCTATTTCTCTTCTCTTCTGATGACTCCACACTTGGATGCAGTACTCAAGGTGAGGCCTCACCAGGGCAGAGGAGAGGGGCAGTATCACCTCCTTTGATCTGCTGGTCACATTTCTTTCAGATTCATAGATTCATAGA
>VXAB01000612.1:0-24478 GCA_013399175.1 Odontophorus gujanensis | reverse complement strand
TTTATTTCATGCGGGAAGAAAAATGAGATGTGCATTACTAGAGAAGTAACAAAAAATTAGGAAGATAATAGTATAATATGACAAAGTTAGATACAGCTCTAAATAAGCTTTGCTAACTCACCTTGTCCTACAGTGTGTTATTTTGTAACACTGTAGTCATTTAAAAATCAAACATCCCTAAAGAACTATAAAATGTACAGCTGCTAATAATTGTAACACACTACAATTACACTCTTTAAAAAAAGCCAAATTGACCTTTTTCATCATGTTGCATGGGAAATTAAAATACCAGGCAAGTAATAACCACTGCTTAAACTATATAATAACGCAAAGTAATTATAGGTTCTAATGCTGTTTAAAGTTCTATATCAATTTTGCCTTGCCACAAAACTAAAAGACTGTATTCCAAGTAAGGCAGGCAAAGCCTCCTAGTAGTACCCACTCAAGACTGACGCATATGACTAGGTTTCTTTTCTTAAACCCTTCACATCCCTGTTGCTGCAAACTGCTATTCTAGTATCATTATTAAAGTGCCTAATATATTTCTGTTGTTCGCTTCATTTATTACATGCCATAATGGGGCTGCATATCTTTAGTGTTGGTTATGCACAATTAGCACTTAGTTATTGTCTTGTCACTTCAGCCTATACAAGACAAACTTCTTTAATGTAAGAAGTCGGCTAATCTTCATCAGTCAAGCAAAGCAGACAGTGTTTGGTACCCTGAGTACAAAAGATTTTCATTATAGTTAGCACTCTCGGATCTGAGGAAGTGAACTTTCTTTCTCTTTCCACGAAAAAGCAAAACTGTCATGATTATTTTTAATATCCCTCCTTTACCAAAACAAGTGTGAACTAATGCACAATTTCACTTTGCAGCTCGTATGCGTCACACTGTGCCCTAACACCACTTACGCCCACTGGAGAAGTGCTGTAAGGTGTTTCTGAAGTGGAGCATGCCAGGGACACTTAATAATTCTTAGCCATGTCATCCCTGAGCCTTCAATCTCCTCTCTTATTTTTTATTTTGCATGTAATCTGGGCAAGTGGTTGACAAAATAGTCTTAAGAGAGCCGTAGAGTGGGAACAAAAGAACTGATTTACCTGAAATACAATCAAATTGACCTACTCAAAGGCTCCAGAACTTTCAAAGAGTTTTAGAAATTCTCAAAAGTAGCTCTAATCCTGATTATAATGCAATAGCTCTCAAGGACCCTAATAAAACATATTGCCTTTAGGGTACCTTTTTTCCTCACAATTTGGTCCTAGTGGCACTCTGATGAATTAAGTTTTTTCTTTCTTTTGTATAACAAATCTTATTTCATGGATGCTCCATCTTAGCTCTTCTGTGGTTCCTACAGAAAAGCATTCCACTGACTACCCCTCTCATTAATAAATGGCTTTAAATCTTTTGTTTTTCGTTACTTGCATAATAAAAATAGAAACTGCCAGTGCTAGGCACTGGCCCGTCACCACTAATTTTTACATATATATTTCTGCTATGAAACATCTTTCTTTTTTTTTTCTAATTGAACAATCTTGTCAGTCAACATGCCATTAATAATTTCTCTTGTGCTTCTCAGCGATCTTTTTTTTTCCTCTAGTTAAGACAGGGGAATCAAAAACAAACAGCAGATTTCAGGTGAGGATAGGTTTATAAGATAGCAGTTTTGTTCCATGATGCTCCTTGTATGCAAAATGATCTTGAGTTGACTGCCTGGATCTGCTCTTCACTTTCATTCTGGCTGCTATCCATAGCATGATATATATTGAAGAGAAATATTTTTATTTAGAAGCATATCAACAATATCAAAAAATCACCAACAGAACTAGGAAGTCTCACCAGCTATTGCCAGATGTACATGTTTAACCTTATTCCTCATCTTTATATTCTAATGTTAATGGGATATTCTTTATACTGATACAAATATAGGTGTTTTTTTTTTTGCTTGTTTGTTTTTGTTTTTTTTTTTTCTTAGAAAGATTTGGTGCTTTTCTGCACAGCTTCACTCTTTGCTTTGCTGTTCTTGAGTATCTCACTCAAGTTTCAGTGTGGATGGTAGTTAGACCCTCATTTTCAAGGGACTCTGTTTGGGCCATAAACTCCCTCTCTGAACTAAGCCTTAATGTACCTGTCCCACTTTATTGGTCTCTGGAAGGCTAGATTCTGAGTAAGAAGGAAACATTGTCTCACATAATGCACTCTGGAAACATCATGTGGCAGAACTATAAGGGATCTCCTGAGCCACTGAATCCTGTCTTCTGCTATCCAATAGACACTGTGGCATGTTTTCCATTTCATAAAGCTACTGAGTTCTAGCATCTAATTGCTCTGTCCAGACAGTTTTTGACATTTTCCCCATTTTTTCTTGCTACTTATGTTTAAAGCAGTAGAGAGTTTGTTCTGCTCCCAGCCTAAAGGATTTAGCATCCCCTTTAACTTTCTTGTCTCTGTCCAGTTTACTCCTAATTTGAACTTCCAACTGCTAAATATTTGCAGAGCTTAGTGACAGTCATCTTAATGGTGTGAATGCTCCCCTTTCTGCTCTGTAACCGTATAAATCCTCTCCACAGAAGCACTTCCCATCACTTTGGCAGTAGTCCCCATACAGTTGATTTCTGCAGAAAAGAAAAGAAAGAATGAAAAAAAGATGGGAACCACTGGAAAAATAAACTTATAAACAGACACTGCCTTTCACACTTTGTCAACTTGCATGTGTGTGACTAGCAAAATGGAGTGGAAAATCTTGCAAGTGGGCTCAGCTGCATCTTTGCTTGACACTTCTGACTGCAGCAATGATCTCAGCCTGCCTTCGGCTTTCCCACCTTGCAGAGTTTCGGCGTCCTTCCTTTCAATTTCTGTGGCTGCTTTAGCAGCTTGTTTCATACTGCTGCCATAATTTTTGTCTGCCTCTGAAGTCAACTTGGGGTATGGTTTAAAACTCCCATCTGCTATCACCGAGGGGCATTTAAATCAACTGCTCTCCTCTTCTATCTGAAACAACCTTTATTTTAATGGGCACTGGGCTGAAAATGGTTACATGCTCATTCAAATCACTGTCCTGATGTAGCTGTAGACACTTATTTCTGGTATCAAATGTAAAATGCCCACACAGTGCTGCCTTTGTTCTCTGTCAAGGTAGGGGTAAATGTGATGCTAGGGACGTGCTTATTTAAATGCTAACGTTAGATTTTTGTTCATGAGTTCATCTTGCACTGTAAATAGAACTGTTCGGTTCTATGCATTATCCTATATATGCTGAATATATCTAGTGCATCTTACTGGTAAAAATATACAAATCCAGCCACAGCTTACACTTTCCAGCCTTTGATAATAAGTGGACTCTTAGACAGAATCCTAAAATTAGTAAACTATAGGTGCAGACTAATGAACTGAGTGATATACAGAAATGGTTTAGTTATCTTAATGGTACATACTGATAACATTGAGTTATATTGGAAACTCAGATTAGCTTTTAAAAAGAGGAAAGAGGACAAACAGAAGACAAGTTACATCCCTGAGTGTATAAAGCAGAGTGGAAGGATGTGGGTGGAATAAGTCTGGGCTGAGGAAAAACAAATAAATGTTTCCAGATTTTATTTCTGTCTACCACAAAGATGCAACATTACCGAGGAGCACTTCACATGCAGCCATCTTTGTTCACAGCAATATTTCTCTCACTTTCTTAAGAAGTCTTCGGTACCGTGACATGCACACCGTACATCAGAAAAGATGACAGACAGTAGCGAGATCTCCTTAAATGTCTTTTCTGAACAATGGAATAGCTATTTCTCAAAATTGAACTTTTATACTATTTGTGGTTAGTCTAGGCACACCGTCCCCCTCCAAACAAGGTGATAACAGAGGTCATTTTGTAATATAAATGGCGCTCCTTTTGCCATTGTAAAATATGACAGGAGTTGTAGAATGTAGCTTAATTATAATGATCGTTCTACTAATGTCACAATCATGTCAAAAGTAGTATTATCAGTGTATGGGGGTAAGAACAATCTGGCATGTTAATGCAGCCTATTGTGTATTTTTCCCGTTCATCCTGCATGCCTATTAGATAAATGGGGTGAGGGTTTTAGGAAAGGCTGAAGACTACCATCTGCCTGCTGGAAGAGTAATAGTCTTGCCTCATTATATACTCCTAACCCAGTTGCATCTCAATATGCTCCTTGACTCTCTTTGATGTATGTGCCCAAATGGTTACCTGATTTACATCCCAGGTCAGTTCTATGACGAAAACATTTACCAGAGGTGGAAGGCTAGGCTTGAATTTACCCTTCCACTTTAAACCTGATCCAGGTTTAAATCCCGGTGTGTGCAAGACCGATCTGAAGGAGTTACAAGATATAGATCTAATTTCAGAAGAAGCCAAATCTGCTTTTCAGAGTGAGATACGGTTGAAAATGTGGAACATGTTGGACAGAATTTGTTCTATTTTGTCTGTATCCTTCCCTTGTCTCATCGTACTCAGGAGCTAGTGTGAAGCCTTTAGATCTTTTTCACCTGGTTCTTACCTCTTCATCATCTAATGAATGCGTAATTCATACATTTAGTACCCAGAGCTGCACACAAGTCTCATCATGGTCTTGGCCAGTGTGCTTTGGTCACTGAGTTTGCACAGTATAGAATTGGGTGCAGAATTTAGACTACAAGTATGGCAAGAAGCAGGTTTCCCCCCAGACACAGAGGCTGTCCTCTCAGTGTGCAAACTCAGCCCCAGATAAACCCAAGAGCATCTTCCCATGCAGACAGATCCTCACCCAACAGGCTATCACACAGCCCAGCCTGTCTAGGCAAGCCACAGGCAGCCTCTCTGCAAGACAGCTGCACACTCAGAAGGTAAATGATATGTGGAACTGTGTGTGTTTAAAGCCACTCATGCATAGAGCTGTCAAATGCCATGTAGACATAGGTAGAGCATTTCTGGCTCGACATATTAACATAGCAAAAGCAAAACACATTGACACTTTTTATTGGGAAAGGCATCCCGACTCCCTGATGTAGATAGTGTACTTTAGTACAAACTGTGGTTGAGAAACAAAATCCTTCAGCCAGGATTCTGATGCAAGTGATATAGTAAGAAGCTGCCCGTGAAAGTACTGCCTTGCAAGTGAATTTCACTTTAGCAGTGTATTTT
Organism: Odontophorus gujanensis; assembly: GCA_013399175.1. Classification (NCBI taxonomy): domain Eukaryota; kingdom Metazoa; phylum Chordata; class Aves; order Galliformes; family Odontophoridae; genus Odontophorus; species Odontophorus gujanensis. The sequence continues at coordinate 19,329 of VXAB01000612.1, read as the reverse complement.
TCCACTGATTAAATATTTTAAACAAATAATCCTCATAAGCTTCATATTGTGCTGGATCACAAAGGAGCACGCAGCTGAACATCCCCTGTTTAAAGTCTGTGTCTTTTCCAGGAGGGGGCAGAGGTGCTTGTGCCTCTCATCCAGTGACCTCCTGATGTGCTAGGCACTGCTATGTGGGCATCTCAGCTCTGTCAGTAGTTCATGGGGTAATTGCAATGGAGTCGCTGATTTGCCACAATACTTCATTTCCTCTGCTTCACACTCATCTGTATGTTCATTTAAGAGAAATTGATTGATTTTTTAAATTTAATCTTTATTTTTATGTGACTTCTTTGGGAAAAAAAAAAAGAAATGTTCAGGTGTTAGCACTAGTTAAGACTCATACCTACTCAAAGAAAATGCAGAGAAGAATTTATGTCTGGAACGCTTTTCGTGGACAGGAACACATAAGACAGAAACTGGAGAAACCCCCAAAGAACTTGTTTGCTTCAAGGATTTCACCACATATGCTCAAAATACTTTTCTGTTGTTGGCAGCCCAGTGTACCAGGATTGGAGTGGGAAGGACAGCAGGAACCTGTGAATTCTGTAAAACTGTCTTGACCATAAATAACTTAAAGATTTGGGGATCATTCCACAATCTCAATTTTCAATCATCATCAGCAGCAGGCAGTAATCCTAGAGAAAAAAAGTCCACAAATAAACAAACCAATTTTCCTGTAAGAGCAGAGCTAATTCTTTTCAATCCACTTTTTTATTACACTATTTTCCCTCTATCTATTTAGCTAGCATAAGGATAAATTTCCAAAGCTACCCAGTTGGAAAATAAATGGGTTCACTGTTTGTCTAGCATTCCAATCTTCACAAATGTAAATCAGTCCAACTGCTACTCATTTAAACCTCCAACTTCACAAAACATTAAAGGACTGCTTTCAATACACAATTTAATCTGTGACAATTCACCAAGATTTCTGCTTGAACATCATTAGGAATTGACTATCTGATAAAGAGAGACCACTATCAGAGGTCACGCAGGTCAACCTGTGTAATTTATGTAGTTTTACTGGGTCAACTACAGCAGGCACCACTACGTGAAGGTTAAATTGTTACAATTAAATACATATACAGCTATTCCCATAGCTACTCTGCTGTTAAATCTACCGTAAACAACACAAGCATTTATATCTGACCCTAATTGTGTCCAAGATGTCACCATTTGAAAATTATACAAAAAAGGACATTATAATCTGTTACACATTAAACAATACTTTATGTAGTGAGAGTCATAATTAGCTGGTAGAAACGGGTTTCATTTATTCACATCAGTGTTAAGGGGTTCATTTAGGTTACTTTCTTGCATTTTAATTGGAATAATGTGAACAGTGCCTCCCCATATATTTTATAGCTGGAGAGTTCACGATAAACAAAAGAATGTAGCCCTGCCAAGGCAGTCACTAGGGAAACTGTTTTTCTATACATTGACCCTATTCACTTGTTCCCTAAGCATCTTCAAGAACACCAGCTTTGCTGGGGGGAAGGGTTGAGGGGTTGTTGGTGAAGAGCCTCCTCACGCTCAAGTGTGCTGCTTAGCTGGGAAATACCACTTTGCTCCAAGTTTGAAGGCAGACAGCCAGCAGTGCTAACGTTATGTGATTTTCCTACCCATCAGAGAATATCAAATGAAATAATTCATAGCATTTTGTAGCAATCGGATCGTTCTGATGCACATAATAGCGTAAAAAGCTATGTATACTGATACCACGAGAGAGGAAATAGTTAGCTGACTGACTAAATTTATAATCAATTGCTACAGGAGAGAGGAAGAAAAAAAAGGTTTCTCTGCATACCTGCGTGTGTGTCTCTAGTTTGCATCATAATATGCAGGAAGCTGTTTTTATACCAGAAAAGGTTCTCAGAAACACCGGTTTAAATCAATTCCAGTAAAATATTCAACTGGAATACAAAGCAAGAAATCCTTATTGCTGTGTCTGTACAACATAAATATAATGCATCTCAGATGGGCATTCTGCTGTATATGATCACTCTGTTCTCCTTCTGATTTGTGTGGAAGCAGTATATTTACTTTCACTCAACTCAGTAGCCTTAGCTATTTATTCTGTTTTATCTGTCTGCTGATGACCTGACCCAAGACTCCCACAGTCTTCGGTGGACTTTGAATGAAGCCTTCGGCTGGGGCAGCGAAAGCATTCACACTCACCACACTTCTTGGAAGTGTGGAATTGATTCTGATACCAGGGCAATTCCTCTGCTGGGCTTTCGCAGACGCACGCGGTCTGTCTGTCTGTCTGTCTGTGCTGCAGCAGACGGTGGATGTGTGAGCCTGTGGTGGGTACAACAAAACCATCAACACTTGTAGCACATTCCTTATGCGTATGGCCGTGTCGTATCATTCACTCTCAAAACTACCTTTATTTTTGCTTTTATTGTAATTTCAGATTTTGCGTTGGAGACAAATTTTTCCTGAAGAACAACATGATTCTGTGCCAGACAGACTATGAGGAGGGTTTGATGAAAGAGGGTTATGCACCCCAGGTTCGCTGATCTGATGCCGCGTCGTTAAGAATACAAAGCACTACGTTCTTTTATCTTTTTTGCTCAACATGTATATAAGAAATCACACAAGAACCTACTGAATAGCGTAGATATAGGGAGACAGGATGGTTGCGTGAAATAAAAGGCGGACTGCATCTGTATGTAGTGAAAATTGCTCCAGTTCAGAGTTGAATGTTAATTAAAAAGGTACTGTACATACAACTGGATTCTTTTGCTTGCTATTGGGGTTTTTGGTTTGTTTGTTCAGGGTTTTTTTTTTCGTTTCCTTTTGTGTCACTTGGCATGAGATGTTTATTTTGGACTATTGTATATAATGTATTGTAATATTTGAAGCACAAATGTAATACAGTTTTATTGTGTTACCATTTGTGTTCCTGTTTGCTTCTTTGTATTGTTGCATTTAGTACAATCAGTGTCTAAACTTACTGTATATTTATGCTTTCTGTATCTATCAGCTATTTTAAATGAGCTGTATCTTTCTAGTAAAAGGAATTAAAGAGCAAATCCCAACCATTATGCTACACGTAGAGCTTAAGAATACTGTTTACATTAAAACTATTTAGAAAGCTAATAACTCTAGCAGCACCTGCTGCTATTGATGCTATGGTTAAGGGTCTATCAGCACTTCTGTTATAAGCCTCTATTTTTCAGGGGTTAAGCATCTGCTGTTTAATTGCAAAGATTTTCCTCAAAGAGCACTTTTATTTTACTACAAAATTTTGAAAAGGAAATCTGGCTGGTTTGGGATATATTATGAAAGGTACAAAAGTTAATGATTTTGGGTGCTGCTTTTGTGCCCCTCAGGCATTCAAAATGCCTGGATTTGGTTTTTAATTTTGCTGTAAATTAAGTCCTAACGCAAGCCAGTGCCTCTGGGTACCTTATTTTATATATCTATAAATATATATATATGTTATTTTTCTGAGCACATTTAATTTGAGGGCAGGGAGAAAAGGGAGAGTACTTTGTTTATGTATATTTCAAAGTTTTCTTAAAATTCGATGGGGTTCCACTTTCTTTCCTCTCTCTTTTTTTATTTTATTATTTTTCTTTTTTAAAGTGAAAGTCTAACCCTGAAGTTTTCTGGGTCTGCGTCCTCAGCAGACCCTGGAGAAGACTTAAACTAGAAGGCACTGTAAGCATCCCTCTCCAAGGGTCCCTTTGCATCAAGGAAGGGACCGTGAGCTGGCATTAGGAGGGTGGCTGCTTGCTGGGACCCGCCTCAGTGCATGCTGAAAGTAATTTAAATGCTGATGTAGATGGGACAGAACTTTGAAGTACCAGTACAGAAACTCAGAGCTACCACACTCAACCACACAAGTACTTTGCTGTCACCAAGAACATCCCACAGGTTTGTCCCATCAATATTGGCAATTAAAATCCTTTTGACTGAGGGAAAATCACTGCTGACAGCTACTGTCACCAGTTGGCCCGTTTTCTAGGAGAGGTGGACCTGTGTTTTTAAAGCCATGAAGCTATTGCATCAGCAGGATGTCCTTAAGTGCTCATACCCCTGACAGAGCTTACAGGTGTTTGGCATTGGAAAGCAAGATGAATGTTCAAAAAGCTGTTACACGCCTATTTAATTCCTTTCTCTTTGCCACTGTAATCTAGCTCACCAGGAACCAGCCTGCNCAAAGTACTGTGTATGCTTTACACAGGTGTTCAGATGTTGACGAGCATTCACAGCCCTGCATCATCGATGATAGATGGGATTTCTGAATTCCTTAGATTACAAAAAAAGAAAGAAAGAAAGAAAAAAAAAGAAAAAAAAAAATAAGAAACGCCCTATATCCTGTGTTGCTATAAAGCTGAGCTCTTGTTTTTGTTTAGCCCGAGTACCCTCAACTCTGCTGAAGTTCACTGCTGTCCTTCCCAGCTCTCCCTGTCATGTTGGGCAGTTTCAACTGTTTTTTTCTGGGGATGGGGAAAGAAATCCTGTAATGCAACGGGCTAACTCCTTTAGTGTGTGGTTTTGAGTACGCTGCACAGTGGATTGAGTTAGAAATGGATATTTAGTTCTAATGACTATTGTTACTGTGTGGCTTTGTTTCTGGCTGTGAACCCTTTTAAAAATAAGCATGATTCACATAACTTGGCTTTACCCATACTGGACCAGCAAGAAATGAAAAGACTCATCAGGCTTTTCTTGCTAATTGTAAAAAATAGTTCCAGAAAGCTTTTAAAATGAAATTTAGCCCTACTTTGAGAACTCTCTTCCTCCCCAATCACGAGTACACGTGTTCCACTCCCATCCAATCTCTTAATGTCTTTGAGACACCAATGCAGCAGAGGTACTATAAGGCTCTTCCAGGTAATCTTCAAGTGCAATAAACATCTCGTCCTCTCTATGAAGGTGAGGATGTCCAGAAGGGGAAAAATATTATCTTATTTTGATTCTGATTTCAGTTTTCTCCTCAAGCCACTGTTGTTTCTTCCAGAAACAGAAGCCAGAAAGAGTTCATTTGAGCTTTCCACTGGTAGATTAGACTTGGTAGAAATCCCTGTTTCAGAAATAGAGCTGGGGAATAGAAAATAAAGGACCTTGGTTCTGTCTTTGACTTGCTATAAGCTTGGGCAAGTCTCTCAACTTCTGTGTGCCTCAGTTGCCCCCATCTGCCAAGTGGGGCTAAATACATATACTGCTTTTGTAAAGCAGTTCAGCTCTACAGAAAATCAAGAGCTATGCATGTAAATGTTACTAGTAGCATTAGTACATTCTGGGAAAGCAGAGCATTCATATGTGCAGTAAGTAACCATGGATCTGAGGTAGAAGAGCACCAAAACCATCTAATCTGCAAGAGGTTTGTGGGTGATGAAGGTAAATACATACTAGCAAAGCTGTAAATTCTGTAGCTCTTGACCACAAAGTGCCACTGCTCAGCTCTGTGTGGGGTAAATGAAGAGAGTGTAATGGGAAAATAGCAGCTCATTGCTGCATGCAGTGTTACTCATATGTACGTCTGCATTTTGTGATATGTTGTTCAATATGGAGAAGAGAATGGTGGTCCTGCCACAGAGGAAAAAAAAATTAGTCTCAGAGTTCTATCAGTCCTAGCTGATAAAAAACATAGATACGCATGTTTGAAGTGCTGCAGTGTGATCATACAGCATTGCTCTGAGCACTCTGATCTTCTGTATCTTAATCACTTACACATCTGGAATTAGTATGCAGAGATATAATATAAATGTAGATACGAGGTAGGTCAAAGATCAATTACACTCTTCCTGTACATCAGACTTATATCTTGCCTGGCTGTTAAAATAATAGCTGGGAGTTGATATATTTAATGGAAACATTTACAACACCACAGTATAATATCATAAGACAGTATTAAAAGAGACTATCTGCCAGGACGCCTTATTGATCTTTTTGATTGAAGCCCAGACCACTCCTATGGGTTTTTTCTTAGGTTTCCTTCTCCATCACTGTGTGTGTCAACATGCTCCATTGGTATATAGTAAAACATACCACTACTGACCATTGTTCAGTGTATGCTTATTTGCCAGACAAGATTGTTTCCACTTGCATCTCCTGTCTTTAGGGTATTTTAACTCTATCTCTACAGATCTCTATGTTTGGCCAGTCCAACAACAACAACAACAAAAACACTATTATTCTTGAGCTGCTGCTTTCTTTAAGCCACGTGGATAATTACTGAACCTTGATTTTCAACTGTAGAAAGCTCCTCTGCCAACCACAACATGCTGTGTCTTATTGTGCCACAACTAGCAATGAATCAAGATGGCCTGGATTCTGCAGGAGCTGTGACCAGGGCTAAGAGTCGATCTGTTTCTTAACTGTATTTTTATTTTGCTTAACTTTTTTTTTTTAAATCATATTTTTGTGCCTCTTCCTGCCACCCCACCTACTCCCCCCCCAAAAAATGCTCAAATTTATGCTCGTGTAATGTAAATAAAGAAAATTCATCCTCCACCCCCTCAAGTGTTCCTAATTGCCTACATTTAAAATGGCTTGAGGAAAATAGATTGAAAAGTGGTCAGTGAGAAGGGAGAGTGTGGGGAAAAGAAACAAACAAACAGGGACTCTGGTAGGATTTAGCCTGTGTAAAGTACTTTAAAGGCTTTTTTCTACATAATATACAGCAGCTTCTTATAATTTTCTCAGCAGTAGGTAGTTTACAGTCATCTGTACCTAGAACAAATCTTGTCAAAAATGAAGGTCTGTAGTGATTGCTGGGTATAATTTTATACATTTAGCTGATTCTTCTGAAAGCTTCCACTGTGCTGCTGTTGTCAGACTAAATTATCAATTTAGCCATTTGTTGTTTAATGAATAAAAAACTCCTATGGCATTGGAGATGTTGTGGTTTCAATAAAGCAAACGCTTTAACAACTCAAGCTACAGAAAGCAAAGTGTGTACTGTATATAAGAACAGTGTTTTTATTCTTTTAAATACCACTTTAGATAAAAAAAGCCAATTACATATTCACTTAATACATTTCTCCTACTTCAGTCCAATGATGCAGACCAAACCTGTTTACTGTTCACTTCAGTACCTTGCAAAAGGAAACCAAAATACAATATGTGCAAGGTAATAGGCCATTAGCACAAACATGCTCCCAGTAAAAATCTTTTGTGTAGGCACCCTTTCTAGAAGCTGCCAATTGTGGGTGATAGAAGTATTAAAAAGAAAGTGATTTTAATACTATTTAAGGCATTAAAAGCTGCAGAGTATCTGTTTAAAGCCTTAAAGTAATGGTTACATGTATCTAATACCTTTTAAAATGCCCTTCTGCTGATTTATATTCATCCTGAACCTGCTAATAATGAGTATACATAAGCAAATACCATCTTCCACCTATTCAGCATGTCACTGGTATGAAAGCCCCAGAAAATATCTCACGTAATCAGCGTGTTCAGAGAGTTATCTAGCACAAATTACTCATTAACTCAATAGCACATAATAAAAAAGAACATCAATTAATTAATGAGTCACCCTCAGATCACTTTGATTACAACACAGCTCTGTTGAAACAGCAGTTATAAATGGAGCTGCCTCTCTTTATTCATTGTTTGCAATTGGCCCATTATTTTGCGGAGACCAGTGCCATATTTAACACATGCCTGCAGGTAATTGTGTGATTAGTTTCATAAATGGATATGCAGAGGGAGAACATGGAGCAGTCACTCTGCAGGCGGGTGGAAGGAGCAGGAAGGCGGAGTGCTTCCTGGGAGCTGTGGTGCCAGTAGGCCTCCATGGCACAGAGCAGGCTCACCTCCTGGCCTCAAACTGCTAGCCATAGGTCAGCACTTAGAGCTGCTGTGACCAGCCCTTACTTTAAGGTAAAGATCACGAAGTCCTGCACTCATGCCTCTGACTTGGGCCTCCCAACACACCATGTTGTATCACCAGTGTTTTGTGAACGAGAGCGCAGAAGCATGGAAGTTCAGTGGGCTTCTCAGCACCGAACACTCAGTCTGTGTTCCTCGACCCCCACCATTAGCAGGACTTGTTAGGTCTCTCACATCACCAGCTGATCATGAGCCTTTCCAGGGCTCCGCCTGGAGCAACACACGCGTACTCCTTCTTGATGCTCAGGGATGGATCAAAGAGAGAGGGGAGAACAAACCTCCAAAGTTTATTTCTGGTTAATTGTGTTCGGTGAAAATGGTTTGGGGAGGAGACTCAGGAGAGATGACTTTTTTTGTTTTTAATTAATTTAAGAAAAAAAGCTCATCACTTAAAAGTTTTTTTTATAGGAAAGATTAATAAAAGAACATAAAGTCACCACCTAAAGTTCCTAAACTATCTTGGTTAAATGCCATTCCAATAAGCTTATAGTGTAATTATAACAGTTCCCTTAGGTAAGTAAGAAACATCTGTTAGTAACACATAGCAGGTGTTAGCAATTACACATACTGATTTTTTTAAAGTGTTTTTAATTAAAAAGAATTCTGTTTTCTGAAAAGGAAAGCACAGTAAGTCCAAACAAGCTTTTGTTTGTGTGGCTCAAGATCATGTAATATGCAAAACGATTAAGGTAAAATCAACTTAAATTAGTAAAGGTTTGCACATTTGACTCCAGATTATTGCAATCAAAATGAAATTGGGATTCACTGCATTATTGTCAAGAACATAACATTAGTATTCTGAGCAGATTCTCATCTAATGTATGAAATCCATACAGTTCATGTAACCACTGAACACATCTAAGTGGAGTGTTAGAAGCTAGTAAGATTGCTACTGTTGAGCAAAACATTATAGGTGTTATAAGAAAGCAGCAAATTGTAAGGAATTCTACATAATAGTTTCTTCAGATTCCGTTTTGTCCCACTACTGGGTAACTGTTTCTAGATCACGTTAGAGCAAAATCAAACTATGTTGTCAAATTATCTTTAAAAACTAGCCAAGAGCAATTTACGCTTAACAATGTGTTGTGCTGCCCCATTGAGAAATAACTAGGAAGGGCCACCTTGGAAGGCCAACTATTTGGAGGTGTTTTTAATACAGATTAAAAGTTAATGAGATAACAAATTAGTGCCCCTGTCCTGCCACCATCTCTCCCCAAAGTTGCCAAGATGATGTTATCAGGCATATCGGGATTTAAATCTCACCATAAACACTTTTCCTCTCACATAAACTACCTATGCAAACTAGTTGGCAACAAGAGTGGGAAGCACAGTCATTAATACAAGCACTAAATCTGCTGTTGTGACCAGTTGGAATCCAGGCAGCGTGTATTTGTCATTTTACAAGTGCTGTTTTTCTCAAAAGTGCCTCTACATTTCAATGCAGGAAAGTAGTCTTTCTACCTACGGTCTACAACACTGTATATAGCATTATTTTTCTTCATGTTCTTCACAGTAGTTTGGTTTCTATGAGGAAACACACACATAGAACAATGGATATGAAAAACCCTATCAGTAGATTTATCAAAGACAAAAATGCGTATATATTTACTCAGTCTTCTTTAAAAGAATATCATATTTTTTAACATTTTTCTGCTGCTGAGCAACTTCATCTATATCCTGTGTTATCTGTGATTATTATTAGGCATCTTTATCATTTATTCAACATCCATAACATTTATTTGAGCTTTTCTTGATATCAAGGTCATTAAACCTGCTGTCAGATGCATCCAACCAAGACACTGCTGTTATAGTTACAGCTTTCTGGATGAACAAAATGAGAAAAGGATTATGGTTCTTTTAACTTTTACATAAGTAAGAACCTTAAGGTACTTCAAAATGCTTACTCCATAGCTTATTAGCCATTTATGATTTCAGTATAATATCCAGGTATCCGAACCAGATATCTTACAGTTAGCCAAACACGAGAGCTGTGAACAACAACAATAAAAATTTACCAAAGCATTTTTATACTTTCTGTTGAAGCAGAGCATTTTAGCACACATTGTACAGTAGCCTTTTGACAATAAGTACATATTCATTAAAAAGAAAAAAAAAAAAAAAGGAAAAAAAGAGAGAAGATAAAGCAAGGTGGGATGGTGTTAATAAATGCTGAACTAACAAATGCCTTCAATTTAGTACGACAACCTCACATTTGGTCCTACAGTCTCACAGTCATCGTGTAAAAGATAAAGTAGCATCAGTACTACTCAATCCAACTTCTCACCAAGGGAGGCACATAACAGCACTGAAGCCAAGCATTTGATGGTTAGACAGTATGGCACCAGCAGCACAAACCTGAGTCCCAGTGTGGATTTTGTTCTCAATATCTTTTACACCAAGGCAATGGAGTCCAAATGTTGAAACAGTCTTCTTTGTGTCCTGCCTACTGCCAGCTTGGACCTCCTGGTGAACATCTTTCCATCTTACTGAACTCCTTCTAACATAGGAGTTATTTATTTTAGTACTGTGTTCTTACAGTGTAATGAGCTATTGACATTTTCAACAGCATGTAAATCCCTTCAAGCAATCCACACATTTCTGATGGCCATCCCACATATCCATACACCTTTCTTTCTTTAATTGAGGGTACCTGGTCTTGGAGTCTGAAAGTCATCTGGAAGCAACTCTGCATAACTGAAGTCATACTATAGGATCACCATGCTGGCATTTACTGGAAAAGTGAAGCAACACAGAACTATCATAAAATTTCAGGGCTGCAGTCACCCTTGTCTCATCATGTAGCACTGTAATAGGAAGTTTATAGAGAGGTTGGATTTTTAAGGACAGGCTGGGTATCAATTTGTTCCAAAGTTTTTATTGTGCTAATGAACTGTAACAGTTCTAATCTATTTTTAGAAGGTGGCATTTCAAGTCTCTCTGCTCCTCAGTTCAAAATCCATAATGTGGAGATAATATTCCACTTCTCTACCTCACAGGATCTGTGAGGGTAGTAATTGTGGGATTTTGCAACACAGCCAGCTAAGCATATAAAATACCTAAACAGGAGAACTGCAATGTATGTACGAACTCTGGCTTAGGAATTCTCCAAAACACTAATTGCTGAAGACTCAAGAAGTACTGGGAAAAGGATAGTTCCATTTTTTCCTTATCAGAGTTCCAAACCACCTTTTAATAGTCCCTGTGAAAGACAGATGCTTGGCTAGATGAGAACTTTGGCCTGACCTGGAATGGCCATCTTACATTATATTCTTCCCTGAGGTGCTACAAGGACTAATGTGGTGCAAAAGAATGAGAGGCAAGGAAAACAATTACAATCCATACAATTTATTTTCACGTTCACGATTATTCTTTTACAAAGTGGATGCCAATTATCCCTTCCTGCTTCTCAAACCAGTATTAATTGGTTGATTACACAAAGCAGAGGCAGATGAGATGTGAACGGAAAGATCTGAAAGGGAGAGCTAATAAGATCCTTGAGGCTAAACTCACAGAAGAAGAAAATGCTGCATCTGACGTATAAAGAGATGATTCCTTCAGACCTCCTGTTGCTGTCTTTTCCTACCTTCCCAAGGCAAAGATAAAACCAAGCAGATCTGCAAGTGTATGAGCTCGCATGACATCCTTGGTGGGTTCTCTCTACTCAACCTGCAATGCACAGGGAGCACTGTGAACAAGTGTATTTTGGCTCTGTCAGAGAACACAACAGCAGCCACTACAGTGAGTATTTCTACTTCAGCTGCTCTCTTGCCCAGCTGTGCCTTTCACCAGCAGACCATTCAGCTCTGTTAGCATGGTACTGCCCAACGCATAGCAGAAGAGGTTGCTTCTGTGGGTGATGTGATCTCCCTGAAAGCACAAAAGCCAATGTAAAATCTATGTCTTATCCACGCCTCATTCTTTTGCCAGCTCCAAACTGATGCTCCAAAATTTGATGTTTACTTCTTTTGTTGTTGTTCACAATTAGTTAATTTATTCATTGGGAGATAGAGACAGAACAAAAATCTATTACAGATGCTTGCTTTGGACATGCCACTGATCATACACAAGGCCCGTATAAATCAGATTCATCTTCACTAAAATCAAAAGGAGTGCTGCTGCTGACAGCAGCAGAGATATGATTTTACCTCTGGGAAGAATAATGGATGGCAGAAGGCAGCCCTCTGCCATCCCACATCAATTGCATGCCACAGCTTTCTGGCTGGTCCAAACATGCAGCATGCTGCAGAAGGGCTCAGAAAAACTCAACTGGAAGCTAGCTCAAGCCTCAGAGAACTAACCTCCCCTCAGCCAAAATTTGAATGTAGATTTTTGGAGCTGAAAACTCACTGTGATAAGTTATCATGGCTGCTTATCTTTCTTGAAGACATTGAAAAATAGTCTTCCTTGAGGCTTCTCTTCTCTACGCACATCTCTCCCCCTCCAATTAGACTTCAGTCCATTAGGTATTACTAATCCACACACATCTGTGAACTGCAGCATGGTCTATTTCTACAAGCAGCAAAGCAGCCCAGCAAGAACTCACATACAAAGATTGAGCACAATCAGATAAAAATAGGAAATCTGACTTTTAGTAGTCTTAGAGCCTCTCATGCTTTAAACAAGCAAGTCAGTGAAAATAAGCACTTCCAAAACAAAGCTGTCAGACTTCGCTAAAGCATTTCTAGGTGTTTCTGTCCCTAGTAATCCCCCCTGCCTTTGTCCCGCAGTCCTCTACCCCCAGGACAACACAGGCAGCCCATTAGTTTAAGATATCAGCAAAAGGATGTGTACAGTAAGGCACTGTAGTCAGAATAGGGCTGCAGAGGTGTAGGCACCTTGTTCGCCCCACATGAGCCCTCAGGAGCAGTTTTGGCTCCATCAGCCCATGCAGAAACATTGCCACCGAGGTGCTTTAAGATTTGATTTACAAGAATTAAAAAATGCTAGGAAACATGGGTTTGTTAGTGGTGCACTCTGTGGCTTGTAATTATTCTGTTTTTGACCTCTGGATATTCATTCAGACCTATTTTGTCAAAAACGGAGTTGCGTACCTCTGAGTCCTTCCACCTTTTATCACCCTTCCTGGTGCCTGGTCCCAGCCAACCCACCAGCATGCAACTGAAATGCTTAGGCAATGCCTGCAGCTGTTTAGAATGCAAAGGCACAGAAATGATCAGCACTATCAAACTTTTTATTTTAATGTAAGCTAGACAAGCCCCAGGCATATTTGCACCTGCAACTGGTTACCCTATCCATTGCTATGCCCCATAGATCTGCTTGTTTCAATTGACCCTCAGGCAGTAACCCTCCAAACATACCCAAATTGTTCCCTGCTTTGTGCTAACGCATTCTCAAATCACAGATTTAAGGTCCTAATTTTCACATTTAAAAACTCAGACTGTGCAGTCTAGTCTTGTTTCTGGACAGAACAATCACAGTCTTGTGTTGAACAAATTACCTATAAGCTAAATGAGATTGGGATTTACATATGCAGAAGACCTATGCTACACAAGGTTTTCTCAGTGCCTAGTTAGGATAGTTCAGGTGCAAGGCAAAGAGTAAGGAGGAAAGGTTAGGGAGGAATCATCATCTGAGGGGTGAATGGGTTTTCCCAAAATCATGTCAGTCAATATTCATGAAATGCATACTCTTCAGAATCCTCTTTTGTGGGCAGTGGTAAAGGTCTTGCTCTTTCCAGGGTTAGATTGTCCAGAATTGTCCTTAAGTATATGGGACTATCCCAGTTCCTTTGTTGTTAGCAAAATAACTTCCCCAAAAACAGAATAATGTGCAAGAAAATATTTTCAAAGAAAAACATAGAATCATAGAATCACAGAATCCTTAGAGTTGAAAGAGATTTTTAAAGGTAATCTAGTCCAACTTCCCTGCAATGAACAGAGTCATCCACAGCTTGATCAGATTGCCCAGGGCCTAGTCCAGCCTTGCCTTGAATGTCTCCAGGGACAGGGCATCCACCACATCTCTGTGCAATCTGTTCCAGTGCCTCATCACCCTGACCGTAAAATACTTTTTCCTTATGTCTTACCCAAACCTGCCCTCTTTAAGCTTGAAAGCATTGTCCCTTCTCCTATCACCACAGACCCTGCTAAAGAGTCTGTCCCCTTCTTTCCTGTAGCTCCCCTTTTGATGCTGAAAGGTCACCTCGCAGCCTTCTCTTCTCCAGGCTGAACAGCCCCAGCTCAGCCTGTCCTCACAGGAGAAATGTTCCATCCTTGGGATCATTTTTGTGGCCCTCCACTGGACAGACTCCAACAGGTCCACATCTCTTCTGTACTGAGTACTCCAGCTGAGGTCCCACCAGCACAGAGTAGAGGGGCAGGATCTCCCCCATTGACCTGCTGGCCACACTTCTTCTGATATAGCCTAGGATGTGATTAACTTTCTGGGCTGTGAAGGCACGCTGCTGGCTCATGCCCAGCTTGTCATCCACCAGTACCCCCAGGTCCTTTTCAGCTGGGCTGTGATCAATCCTTTCATCCCCCAGCTTCTGGTAGTGGATGTTGCCTAGTATCAAAATCAGCTCTACTCTGTCAAAAATACAAGTTCCTGACTGACTGCTTTATGCCTGACCCAAAGGAGTCTGCTGTATAGATGTTTCAACCTTGAAATCCCCTTTCCACTCCTTTTTTTTCCAGCTTTGCTTCACTACCATATATGAGGCCTCACCTCCTGGTCAGAGCTGAAGCAGACAAGGGATGACTGCCCCTCTGGAGCCAGTTATGAGAGATTTTAACTGTAGCATCTTGTAGTATCTTTTTTTCTTTTTATTTTATTTTTTTCATTTTTTTAAGTAGTACCTCCACATAATTGACATTTTCTTTTATGTTACAATATAGGAAGATATTTCTTAAATGCCAAAGAGATCATGTTTTTAGTTTGTTTTTCCTTTTGCCAGAGGGACTAAGAGTACGTTCACTTCTTTGTTTCCTTGTGTTGCAATCTGTTATGTTGTTATTGAAGGCTCAGAAGAAGTTCCTGTTTGCATTTCCTTAATTGGGCTTTACGTTTTTGTAAAGGCAGAGAGAAAAGATTTCAGTGAGTTTTTAAGACAGCAACCTCTGTAGCAAAAGTCAGAAGCAGTGATAACATAGTGAGACCATCTGAATAGATGTGTCCTCCGGGAAAATAAATGATGGTTGTAGTACCAGAAACCAGTTCCTGCAGATCTGGGGACTGGAGTCTTTCTACTGCAGAATGAAAAATCCTTCTGCTGCAGCTACTCTGCCCTTTACACATACCTTCAAAGGGGATTATATTTTAATGCAATTGATTAATAGATAAGCATTTTATGGAACTGGCACATCTTGCTTTTTCAGAACAGGCAGCCGCAGATTCTAACGATAGGAACATCGTAATTTGCTTTATAATCAAATAACCAGCTCTTATTGTGCATACCATGAATATGCTCATTTAGGCCATCAAGCAGCAGAGTATATAAGCTCGTAATTGACTTTAATATGTGAAGAGTAACATTAGCTGTAGCTTCACAGGTCTGATAACATCAAAGTAATGTACGAATTGATATGACTGGCACAAATTGGAATATGGAAAGTCACCATATTGGGTCAGACTTCATCATTACCCAGCATCCTGCCCTTTCTGCCTCCTATCAGATCCTTTACAGCCTTCTTTCTCATCCCATAGGTCACAGTGAATCAAAGAAGGTCAAGAAAGATTAGAAAAATCTTATTTAAAAAAATAAAAAGTTAGGGATTTTTAAATAATTATAAAACTGAAGTCCAAAAAGCATAAAACTTTAGCGGAAAAAAAAAAAAAACCCAACTAAGTTTATTGCTCACAGTAGGTCAGTCCTCAGGGGTGGTGGAATGAAATGTGGTAGTAATTATCAGCACCGCATGTTTGTAGTCATTAGGGATAGCTAACTACCTTTAATCATGGCCAAGGTTCAGTTCCCTCAGGCCAAGGGAGCCAGCATTTACACCTGCAGCCAGTAATTACAGCTGCTTGCACTGCCGCAGCGAAGGGATGAACTGCTGCTAGTGGGGCCTTCCAGCAGTGGCCTGGCCCAAAAGATGCCTGCCTTGCAAAACATCCAAGATGCAGTGCTCCAGAATATGGAAATGTCACAAACACCAGAAAGCGAAGTAACATATGCCTCACCGTACATCCTATCTAGACCTCTAAAAGCTTAAGACTTGCTAAACTTGTGATGTTTGATGTGATCTCAAACCACCATATGCTAATTTTGATACACTATTTAAATTCTTGGCCTATAACTTCTCATCTCCTACATGACACTTTATACCTATGAATTGTCTTTTATAAGTATACAATATTAATGTGGTAATAGATCCTCTACAAATTTATGTTTTCACCATAAAAAATAACTTCCCAATGAAATATAATTTTCATTTATAAATTTCAGTATAATTTTTTATCAATATTTTTATCACCATTTCACTGTTATTACATGAAAGCCAGCATGCTCAATTCAACTCTCCATCTTAAAAAGCACTCTGTAGTAAATAAATGTCAATGATAATGGTAAAAAATGAATACATATTGAAAATTTTTCTCACATGAACTGGCTGAAATGTTTTCAACTCAGACTTTGAGTAGCATGAGCTGGAATTTTCGCTTTTCAAAGGAGAGTAGCCTTCTGCCCAAAAGATGAAAATTTGTTGAAGTAATATGAATTAATATGGGTGGGAGAAAACAGCTAGAACGGAGGGGACAGAAAACCTTAGTGTAAGATACAGGAATCCATTATGAATATGTATAATGAAAATTTATATGCATACATTATTACTCACACATTCACAGACATGTTGTTATGTATGCAAATGCCTACAAATAGATCTGTTGGGTCCCAGGGGTACCTACTGATGACACAAGTGGGAGTTAAACTCATGTCTCCTCCAAGTCAACTGTAGCTTACCTTAGCAGGGCCATGAACAATATTTGGCATACATGTCAGTCAGTAAGTTTATTCATGTCCTCTGCCTTCCATAGGACAGTTCTGAAATGCAAGACTCATCAGTGAGTCAATACTAATATACCTTTACGTTTTATCAGCCAGGCTGACACAGATCACATGGGAGGGTTGTGGCGGTGTGTTGCCTTCACAGAACACAGCAGGCTGAAATGATACACCTTTTTCCAGGGAATTTGGGCAGAAATGAGAATTAGAATGCATCAACCCTATGGAAACTTTTGGGGTGCTGTGAATATGGTAAACACTACATGCACACAGAGTTGGAATGAAAATACTAGTTGTGCTGAGCTTGTGAACAGTTGGAAAGGACTGTATTGTCTCCCTGAACTGTTACATAGCACACTGCCTCAACATTCTCGTGTTGAGTCTAAGTTAATGGTAATATAAAATGGAAGTCTCTTCTATTAATATGAATGGGTTATTCAAAGTCAGTGGGATGTCCAATAGTTTAGTGTCTCCCCATGAAAAGATACTTCGTACTACTGGTCACCACAGTGTAGGAATATTTATAATTGTATGCACTTATGTTGAGTCATTATATATTTATAACTGCAGAGATGTTGCAGAGATGTTTCATAGATTGTTCAGAACTCGGACAAGGTTAGAACATTACCCATGAAATGTAAAGCAATAATGCATAACCCTTTAACAAAGGTTAAGTAAAGCCGATTTTCATTTGAGTGAAAGCATTTTATTTACGATTAGCAATATATTTGGTAAAACGTTCACTTTGCTACTAAAACAAAACAAAGAAAGGCAAAAAAAATCTCTCTGAGAAAAAGAAAGCATTCAGGGCAAGTCCAAAGTGCTGTTATTGTAAGCTGCTCCAAAAGCTAAATTCATAGATCACGACTTATTGAGGAAGGGAACAAAAAAGGAAACATCCTGAGCAATGAAGGGGTTAATTATTAGACCTGAGTTAAAGGTGTCCTCACAAGTAGGCACTTCATCAAGCAATGGAGTCAGGAAACAAGGGAGAATAGATGAAGGTGCTAGGGATAATAATGATGGCAAGTAATGATTTCCCTAGAGATGATCTGATCTATGGCCACAAGCAAAGAAAAAAGGCTAGAAAGTACTATAACATTACCTTGGAGTACTTAACAGACTCGAAAGCAGTAACCTGGTGTCAAAAAAGGCCCATCACCCTGCTCATTTTAGGTAAAAGAGTTATGCCAAAGTACAAGAGGGGAATGCAAAATTCACATCTGAAATTAAACAGCTGAAAGGTATGATTTAACAATGCTCGAAACTCAATAAGCCAAAGATAAACAGCAAATTAGATGACTCAATGTCAGGAGGAAAAAACATCTTCCATCGATCCCATCGTCAAAAATTAATCTGCCTGAGAATGCCCTCTGCTCCAATCCCAGAACTGATGAAGAGTGGAGGAATAGAGTAAAACCTATGTACTAGTGCTTCACCTTCAGGCTAGACCCTGATTACAATCTCCTGTGAGACATTTCAGCATGAAGCGCCTCTCATGTTGGGACTGCAAAATTAAATTGCGATCAATACTTTACAAAAATAATTGGGGAAAAATGTTCAGAAGTCGGAGCTGTGCTGTGTGGCCAACAAACATATGAAAGTTCTTTTTTTTTTTTCCCCTGATTTTTTTCCTTCCCTTCCTCCTCACCTCATCTTTCTGGAGGTTATTCTTCAGGATAGATCAGTTCAAAGGTGTCTCCTGATAATAGTGTTCTTAGAATAGTTTCACTCACCTTGTTAGGGAATTTCAGAAGCAGCAAAGCATTTACAGTGTCCTAAGTGCATTATACTAATGCCATGTTTTGAATCTCTTCTGCACCTTTTATCTGTTCATTGTTTCAGTCTAAATTTGCATGGTTTTGATTACTTTTGTAATGACTGATTCTATTTTTGTGGCAAATCATTTCTTACTTTTAAGTGGTGGCATTAAACAATCAAGTGCCTTGTATTTTAGTAACACCTTTCTGGAACTACTCACACTTTCACATAAACCCAAGTAACAAGATTTGGAGTTAAATTTAGAGTAAAATGTGTGTAAATAAAACCATCCAAGTCTACAGCAGTTCCTACCACAGATTATGCTACTTCTCCTGTTTGAAGTGTTCCTTATCACTGGCAATAACAATTCTTAAAATCCATATATATATAAACAGGAAGAAAGAAGTTGCTTTTAATTATTGACTCCCATGATTAATAAAAATGCAGAGAAAGCATGGGCAGAATAAGATGCTCTTCAAATTATTCTGTGATTTTGTGTGTATGCACAGTTGGCAACAGTTATTTTAGAGCTTACTGACAGGTTTAGGTGTGTGTTTAGGATAAGCCAAGCAATTAAATGTTAAGATGTATTTAAAAAAAAAAAAAAACAACTGCTTTTAATATGCTTCAATAATGTTACTGTACAACAAAACACGGAGAAAAGGGAAGGGATGGGGAGGGAAAACAAGGGGAAAGGCAAGACAAGGCAAGGCAAG
>VXAB01000609.1:267-91677 GCA_013399175.1 Odontophorus gujanensis | reverse complement strand
GCACGCAGTTTGTGTCGTTAAACTCCTGAAGCTACACTGTGCTGAGCTGGAAGGCTGCTCCACCAGTATGGTCATCACATATGGTCATCACAGGCATGAAGTACTGTGTTGCTACTTCAGCATTGTAAGCAACAGGCTTCTGACGCCGTAATCATCAACTTTCTATGCTGTTGGAGTCAGTGCTATCCTGGAAGGTGCTGCTGAGCCACAAAAAAAAATGATGAGAAAGTTGTGCTGGCTGTGCTCTCCTCTGAGCCCAAGAGTTTATAGAGACATGGGAAGGCACGCTTCTGTTATTTCTTTGTATATCTGTTGTAGGTTGGGGCTTATCTGTGTAATCAGAACTTTCTTTACAAATGCTGCAGTCTGCTCTTTTAAATGAAGTGTTTTCACAGTGCCTATTTAAAGTGATGGCTCGTCCTTCTGTCCTCAGAGTGAGAAGGTTGTTGCTAAGTGTAGACAGGAATTAGGTTACTGCATCTGTGGTTAAGAAAATGTCCTGCTTCTCAGAATTTTTTGCCTTGTTTGTTTATCTTAAAAAAAAAATTGTTTATCAGAAACATTTTAAATGGGAAACTAAGGAGAAATCAAATTATTTTTAATAGTTTCATAATTATATTTACGTGTGTTATGCAAAGTATTCTTCCTCCTTGTTTAATTAACTACCTTCTTAACTTTGGTTAAGTAGCTAAGAATAATGTTTACATTTATCTTTCAGTTCCAAGACACTGATATTTCTTGAGGTTCTTTCCAGTCTCAGATGCTGTATTTTAATCTTACTGCCTGATGTGGTAACAAGTGGGGGTTTTGTTGTTGTTCTTTTGTTTTTGTTGTTTTTTTGTTTGTTTTTTTCCTGTATTACAGATAATTTTGCCCACAGATCAGCAGTCCGACATGCCCTAGCCAATGATAAGGAGTGGCAGGGACAATTCATCTCTCCAGCGCTTTCCCTTATAGAAAAGCAGCACAATGAAGTTGCTTTTCTGGTACCCTGGTGTCAGCTTGGGAAACCTCCAAAGGAAGGGGGTGAGCTAACTTCTCTTTTACTGATTAATCCTACTGATGCTGACTGACTACAAAAGATGGCTTAAAGTTTTAATGTACTGTGTGACTTTATAACCCTTTTGTAACAAGAGCATGTGTGTACACTCATGTAATGCTGGGTGATGTACAAAGTGCTTAGGAATGATTTTACACTAAATTACATAAAAAACCATCTGAAGCACCAACTCTAAGGCTTGAAACAAGGTGTGAGTTGGTAAACGCACAAAATGACAACCCCATACTAGTGTTCTGAGTGGTCATCCTGGGCTTGCTTTGTCCATCTATCAGTGAGAGGACACTTCCCAGAAGCATTTAAAATTATTTTCTGTTTCACAGAGGTTTCTCCCATTTATCACTTCTGATGCTACTTCTTGTGCAAAATAGTTTTAAGAATAACCAAACCCCCCAGACCTACTTCTTAAGGTACACAGAAGTCAAGCATACTTAGTAGCTCATAGCTTGGTTTTAGATGTCCTGTCTGTATTTTGTTTCTCCCTCTAGCAAATGAGATACTCAGAGTATTGACTATTCACTGACTTAGGAAAATCTGTCGACTTAGCTGCATGAGTAGAATGTAGGCCCTCATTTAGCATATATATATAGTAACCTTTTTTATTTATTTCCCTGCGATTCTGAATTTTATGTTACAAGTGAAGTTAAAGCAGTCAGTTTTTCTCTTTAAATGGGATAGTTGTCAATTCTAATGCTTCATTCAATTTTAGGCTTTTTTTTAATCTCCAGCCTGTTGTTGGGGAACAATACCAGACAATGCATTGCCATAGAGCAGTTGTCTGGATTTCTATTACAATGTTAGCAATTGTGATTCAGAGTAACTGTGTGAATGGAAAGGTGGCTGATAAGGTATTTAGTAGGACTGTTTTTGGGGGGGATATTGTGCAGTTTGTTACCAACTAAGGGAGAGTGTTTGGCAGAGCAGAGATGGTAGTTCTGGTTGGTTGCTTTTGACTTCAAATCTTGCTGTGGCCAGCTCTTGAGTTTGAAAGGACTTACTATGTAATAAACCAATTCCAGAAAACATCACTAGTCTTAGAACTAAGGCTGCTTTGCATGGTTCCATCAACCTCCAAACCACACCATCAGCTATGAGCACATTAGTGATTTCTGCCAGGGAAATGAAATTGCTATAGGTCTTCATGCAAACACTTTCCTTTCAGCTGGGGTATGTGGGAATCCTTCTGTACTGCTGGGTCCTGGTGCTTCGGTATACACTAGAAATATTTGCAGTTAAAGATCAACTTTCCTGTGCTCCTGTGATTCTCTGAGATGCTGTGCAGGCTGGGTGGAAGGAGGCACTGATGGCCTCTAAGCCCTAATAAGCAAGGTTACCAGTACTGGTTTCACAGTAACAAAAGCGTGCCTGTGAAAGACGGAAAAATTGTGTTTATTTATTTCCTTCCTCTTAGTCATCTTTTGTCTTTTCTTTAGGTGTGTATGAGTGGGTTACTTTTCAGATGAAGCCTGGTGGGCCAGCTCTTTGGGGTGAGGCATTTCAAGCTGCAATCAATGCTCACATCAACACAGGCTACACCAGACTAATCGGTGTTTTCCACACAGAGTATGGGTTACTTAACACAGGTACAAGTGCTACTCAGTTTCTGATACAGTCTTTGGTATAGGAACGGGTAGGGAAGGAGAAAAAGGTCCTGTCTCGGGGGTTGGATGGCCTGATAAAAAATGTTGGTATGGATCATGGAATTCCTGTAAACAGTCCATGAACCCAGCTTTGTGTACTCTGTTATATGTTGAAGTCATGTGGTGCAATTTTAAAATATTCTCTGATCTGTTTGTTAGAGTCAAACCATGTAAAGGCTTGGCAAAGGATCATGTCACCGTGTTTGTGCTTGGTGAATTGTTTCTGCTAATGACAAAGCAACTAAGACATAAGGGTGTTATGTGAACAGCAACAACTTGTATTTTGCATTACAATGTAACAGCAGCAATGATAAGCTGACTTTATTTGTACTTAAAGTCCACGTGATCTGGTGGAATGAGAGCTCAGATCACTGCGTGGAAGGAAGGCGCAGGGCCCATGAAGATGCCAGAGTGGTAGCAGCTGGTAAGAGATGATGGGTTTAAGATGATGGGTTTAGAGAACTCATTAGTTTTACTTGCATGCATGCAGAAAAAGGTATTATTCTTCACTGTATTTCTTTCTTAATTAAATGTGCATTTAATTTTAGTACGGGACAGTGTTAGATTCTTGGAATCCCAGCAAAATATGCTCCTGACTCCTCTGGCTTGCTCTCCGCTGAAGTAGCCTACTGAATGTTGGTGGAAAAGGTGAGATGGACGCGCTGTTGGTAAGAACTGTTGCATGGATCTTCACAGTCATACCCTCACAAGCTGTATGGATTTTCTTCCAAGTGGATGCAAAATGCTGATCATCAGCACAGTAAAATTCTGCATCTCCATGGTTTATGGTGATATTCTGACATCTCCAGAAGTAGAACTCAGGTATATCACTTCCAACATGAAACTTCACTTTACACATCTTTAATTTAAACACTTCACTTTTTATTATTTTTCTGCATAGCTAGTAGGGCCCAGTGAGTGAAGTGCTCTTTTCCAAGGTTACAGCTCAGGACTGGTGACCTTTGTAACCACTGCATCATAGGTTATTACATACTGGCTTAAGAAAGACTGCCTCTCTATATCCTTGTAACACAGTTATGTTTTAATCAGACATATCATTGGGATGCTTTATATTAATTCTTAGTAATGTAAAACTTCACTGTGGCTGGAACTGTGTCAAGAAGGTGCTGCAGTATAGCGAGTTAGGTGGCATTCTGATTGAGTCAACACTAACTTCAGCCCTTTATTTTATATCCTGTAAACACTACAGTAAGAATTGTAGTCTTAATTATTTTAATACTTCTTTAGGGTGCAAAATTTATCTATCCCAAATTTACCTCATCCATATATCCTTCTTTGAAATACTGTCTGCCAGACTGTTAAAAAACAAATAAATTTGTATAAAACGTGAAGTTTTGGTCTTTGCATCTCAAGCTTTTACTGTTTTTGATCTGTGGTATAAGTCATTCTGCAAGTACAGTCTTCTGCAGGCTTTGCATCTGGCTATAAGTGGTCATGGAGCCCTTTAAAATGCTAGCGTGTAGCAGCTGACCAGAAGGTATGCAGGCTGTGAAACTGGTTATGCTATGCGTATACTGGTATGAAAGCACCCCCTGCTGAAATGCAAAGCTCACTAAATAGCTGTGCAGGTTGGAGGTGTTGCTACAGCTTACTAACTGACCTGCAACAAGCAGCAGATTTCACTTCCCTAAGTATTTTTCCACAATCTGTCCAGTAATTATTACTGCTTCTGTCAAGTGCATTAAGATCTCACAGAAAGTACTAGAAAAATCAACACAACTTTCAGATTTAATTAACCAAAATGAAAAACAGATAGCAAAGTTTTTCCAAAGAAGCGTGACTTTTTTTTTAATAAAACTATTTTACCAGTACTGAAAGTGATGATTACTTGAGGTATTGGAAGTGTAATTTATTCCAATATTTGTTTGTTTTCTGGGACAAGAAAGATAATGAGTATAGCACACTACCCCAGTCACAGGCTGAACACTGCATTAAGGCAGAATAAACAGGACACATTAGCTGTTGTTTTTTTTTCTATAAGAATTTTTGTCGAAATGTAACAGATAACTAATTGGATTCTGGACTTTAATTGTCTGATAGCAGGACAACAGACAGTGGAAGCCAAAATTTTTAGATCACCTTCCCTTTTAGCAGTCAGATCACTGCTCTGCTTTCTTCTCCAAACTGCTGTTTACAGTCAATAAACTGTCCCTCAACTTGAGGGACTGTAATTTGATGTTAGCTAAGATTAAGGGTATTTCAAACCCCTATGCAACATTTTGCTTTGTCAGTGAAAGTAGGCACTGAATATTGGTAACTGCTATTTCTCTTTGCTAGAAATACGGCTGCATCTCTGTGATGGAAGTATTCTGGGGCAGGTAGCTGACTTCGGATTTAACATCCAGATAGGTCTGATGCCAAGAAGCTCTGTAGCTAAATTTGACAGTTGCACTGATTACTTTCAGTTGGATTTGTCGGAGACCTTTTTACTTATTAAATTTAGAAGCTTCAAGCAGTGCTTGCATTTCAAATCTTAGACCACTTTATTTACTTACCTGAAAATAGTACGTGCCCCTTGCTTATCTGTGGTGATGCTAGAACCTGCTCGTACATTAAGCATCAAAGTTCACACCAGATGAAAAAAGGGTCAAGTGAACTTATGAACAGCACTCTCCAGAAGAGTACATGCATAAAAGACACCTGACAGACCAATGGTGCCAGAAACAGCTTTATTTTTTACTTAATACAAGGCAATTAGAGTGCCTTTTAATACTTCACATAACAGTTATTAGCAAATACAAATATATATACTTTATATACTTCTTTTTTCTTTTAATGAAAATGTGCACTTAAGGATTTAACTCAGAAATTTCAGTTGTGAAATCTCACTAGGTTTTTGCAAAGTTAACAGATATTCCAGTGCAAAAATAGATCCCATTAAGATAGCATAAAGTGCTTGGAATGAAGGACCAACTACAATTCAGGAGGCAAAGATAAGCACAAAGTGGTGGTGTAACTTTGGGAAAAGTCTAACAACTCCTTACTGAAATACAAATGTACTACAAAGAGGGGTGCAGCATTTTACCAGTAACACAGTTTAAAGTAAGTTAACGCCTCAGTGCAGTTTCATTATCCAGAGTGGTTCACAATCACACTGCGACTCGAGTGATTACTCCCTATGCAGAATTACAAGGGTAGACAAACGGTTCTCTGGGGTTACTCCATGACAGATCTGCACAAGAGCTGTTTTACCCTGTCTGTTCAGTATGACTACAAACAAAATGAACTAGAGTTGTGAAACAGTTCAGGTAACATCCATGCCTTTCCAATAATTTTGTCAACAGATACCAAACTTCCACCTGTGAGAGACTATAAGCAAGACACTCATAGGGCATAGGAACCAAAAATCTGTTTTTGGTCAGCTAAGCTAAAAAAAAGACACTGTTGTTTCCTGCTGAATTAATTATTTATATGAGCAGTTGGAAAGAGCAAACCACAGCTCTTTTATGACCAAATATGAATCCTCCTAGAACTGGCTGTAGTTCTACAGTGCAAAACTTAAGCCCTTCACTTCAGTCTCTATGCTGAGATTTTCACTTAATTTTGATTTGCAGTAATGATTCCTAGCAGTGTTAAGTATTCAATACTTGCTATTTGTCTCAGTGATGGCATAACATATGAGCAGCCTGCTGCTGAAAAGTCATGGCTGTAGTTCAGCTGCTTGGTAATTGTTCTGCACACAGAAGTTTGGTGCAGACTCATCCTTGCAGGGGTAACAGTGCCATAAAGGTAATAACAAAGCATGTTTTAGGTGAGGTATACCAATCCCCATCACTCTCCTTTCTATCCCCGTAGCAAAGTCATAGATAGATAAGAAATAATTAGTATGAAAAAGGCACTTCAGCAGAACATGTAGTAAGCTATTACTTTATCCAAAAGTAGGTCACAGCAGGGACTGGGGACTTGTGCTAAATATTTAACTGTTCATGTATTAAAAACACTGAATTGGTCAATGTTATCAAGTACACCTAGAAATATGTACTTAACCTTCTTAAGGCTCACTTCAGCCTCTTCACTGCTGTCCTGCTGCTACGGGCATTCACAGAAGAAAATGCTCCATGATGCATTTGTGGTGAAACATTAAGAACTAGTGCAGAACTTGCACAGGTTCTTAAGGCGGAGGCATGACACACAGGAATTGCCCAGGAACTATGCTTGGTTTCATACCACATTGCTGACCTATTTTTAAATGCAAAAGCAAGACAGAAGGGCCCATAAATTTATTAACAAAAGCATATTCTCCCATGGCTGTTATATAGGATGAATAAGAACTGCTTGCTCTCACCATGTAATCTTCACTCTACTATTATTTTGACCTTGTAAAACTTAAACCTTAACTGATGTAATTTGTAGCTCTCCTGCTTACAACTGTCTTGTTCAAGATGAATTGTACTGACAGCTTCTCACGTGAATTAAGAGTGTGTTCTCCAGTCAGGGATCACCTTGCAGACTGATACTGCACTGCACAACAGAAGTAGAAACTTGCACATTAATCTAATATTATGCCAGCTTTCATGAGGGAAAGTTTAAGCTAAGCAGCTTGTATACAGATAGCGGCTAATTGCAAGAGTGTGAAACCTGCCTGGATCGTGAATGTAGCCATCGCTAAATGTGAAAAACAAAAAGCACAGCACTGCAGGCATAAAGTAAAAGAATACTTGGCTACAAAGATCAACTGAAAGCACTTTCAATCCCTTATTATGCTACCTGCCTATTCATATTAATAATACTGAAAAAAAAATAAAAATACATTACACTTTTATCTGGCAAAGCCAGAAATGGCACACTTTTGCTAAGCAGTAACTTTAGATGATAGGTACCTTTCTGGTGCAAAGCAGGGGTTAAAGAGCAGACATTACATATCTGAGTGGCACATCATGATTTAGAATTTGTTCTTGGTATTAGCAGCTTGTACAACTACTGAGTTTACTGCTGTGGTCTGCTTTCTCATCCATTCCCTTCTGTCAGGTATTTATGCAGCAACTGCTGTACCTCAAAGGAGCAGGAGAGTACTTAACTATAAGAAAACCCAGTCGGAGTAGGTTACTGGTTGTGATGCTGGTGGGACAATCCCGTGCATTTGTAGGGTTCACAGTTCTCCATATCTCCATTGTGAAGTAGGTGTATGGACACAATGGCCCATCTCTTGCCATCCCATCTACACAGGACCACTTCACAGCCCCAGATAATGTCACCAACTGACCCACAGCAGTCTAGGGAAAGCAGCTGGTCAGGTAAGTTTTTGCAAACAAAGGTCACAATGCTGGTGACTTCTCTCGCCGCTGCCTATCTTGGTGCATTCATTGCCAGCAATGGACGTAGCACCAGGGAATTCCCACTCCTGACATGTATGTTTTCAAGAGTAAAACACACGCCTTTAATATATCATAGTAACCACTGGCCATGTTTTCTCAATGAACTGTTTTTGCAACCCCACTAAAAACATACTCTACAGGACAAGATGCAGTCTTGTTGAAGGCCCGCAGCATCTGGTGGGTGCTTTAACACAGCTTCACAGGGTTGTACTGTAATGAGCTAAATTCAAGTCTTTCACTTGAGAACAGTACAAGACGACTCCATGAGGCACTGCCCCTAAAATGGAATTTTGTTTTCCTTGCATTGAATTGCATTGCATTGAATGGTTATCAGTAGAGTGTCCAGTTATTCTCCCTCTAGCTTCTTTGGGAGTAATCTATCCCCAGGTAAAGGAAATTTGCATTCTGCTCATTATTTCTTGACTGAAACTGACTCACACACAACTTTCTTTTACCTTCTCATCTTGCAGAAAGGAATTAAGAATTGCAATGTCTACCACAGTCTGGTTTTTGTGCAATGACAGGTCCTTAGTGTGGTCATCATCACTTTGGTCCTTAGCAAAATTTACAAATACCTGCAAGAAAAAGGCCATGTCACACACTGCTCTAGATTTTCACTTATTTAGAGCGTTCTGAGTCCTTTCTGGACTTAGTCCTGGGATTCAGTACCTAGCTTGCTGAAATGCCCTTACAAGATAGGTCAGGTAAGTCAAACTGATTCCTTCCTACCTCTCCAGGACCACGGTTTTGGCACACAGGCTACTAAAAACTTACTTGGTCAAGTGTGGTCTGAGAAACAGAGTAGTCTTCTATGTGGAGTCTCTTTTTGTTCTGGGAGAGAACACTGAATATTCTGGCCAGTGAAGACTGTGAAGATGGAAGTTGGTACTGCAGCATATTCCGATGCTTCTCCTTCAGGACACTTCCAGGGAAGGCATGCCCAAAGAATTCTTCAACTGGCTTCAGGTCTGGGTTAGCCCCTGCAATTCGCACCACTATGGTATAACCATCTCCAAACCTGTACACAAGAACGCCAGCAGAGGAGTTCACGTAAGTGGCATTGAAACACGTACAGCTTAGAATTGAGCAGCTTTTCCCATAGCCAGAAGAGCAATGGGAATACTGCATGAGGGATTAAGTCTGACTATACCTCTAAAAATGCAGACAACTCTCTGATGTAAATGATAACAAAATAGCTACCTGTTCTTTAGATGCTGGACACTGCCCAGACACCTGAATCGCCCATTGACCATTATTGCCATTCGAGTGCACAGTGCTTCACACTCTTCCATGCTGTAGAAAGAATTAAATTCCTTAGTGCTGCAAAGAGTGCTGGAGGGCAGAGCAGCTGAACCGAGCTTTGCATCCAGCCCCAGCAGATGCAGTAGCTGAGTTATGATACAATAGGGTTGATACTTGCCTGTGAGATGTAAGCACCACTGATCTGCCCTCTTTGATTACACTCAGAGCACAGTTCCACAAGAAACGGCGTGCTTTGGGATCCATCCCTGTTGTTGGCTCATCCTACAAAATAAATACAAAAAATTGGATATGCTGTTCCATTCTACCAACACATACCTCATCTGTGAAATGATCTAGCCACTCCGATTACGCACATTTTCAAGCTGAAAAAAAGTGAATTCAATATTTTTTTTAAATGAAAAAACAACTTATACTCAAAAGTATGTTTGCTAATAAAATTTGAATAATTGAGAACTGTTTATTTTGCAATTATAACATATTGAAAAAAGCCAGTTCGAAAACAACTTAAAGTCAATTAGTTCAAGTTCAGATTGAGATAGAAAATGCTGGAGGGTCATAATGTTTAGCTTGCATAAAAATCTTTGCAACAGTGGGGCACCATGTACTCTACTATGATGATCTCTACTTCCCCACTGTTTTTTTTACAAACAGAAACTGGGAGACACATTTTAGTTTGAGCCTACATTCAGATAGGCTCAAACAGCCTCAAATAAAGATTCCCAAAACAGTTAGTCTTAGCCCAAGCCTGATTTTTCTGTTTTCAAAGGAAAACACTGATGAGTAAATGTTGCAGACTCACCAGGAATACCACAGGTGGCCCTCCAATGAGGGCTATTGCTGTGGAGAGCTTGCGCCTGTTCCCTCCACTGTAGTTGCCTGCATATTTTTCTCCATATTTCACAAGGCCCAGTTTCCGAATTGCCCATTCACCAACCTACAAGAGACAGTACCATATCTTCATGAATCAAGCACAGCAACATCCACATAGTGAGATTTGCCTTACAAGCTCTGGCTTCAAAATGATTTTTCATAAGGGCTACTCATCTGAGGCATAGCTCCATGTTTTGAAACACCCCATTCACTCTCAGGTCAGAGTATACTGGCCCCTGAGGGCTTAGACAATCTGATGGCTGCAGCTTAGCACAAATTCATGGAGTCACAGAATATCTTGAATTGGAAGGGTCCCACAAAGATCATCAAATTCAGCTCCTGGCTTCATACAAGACCACACAGAAATCCAAACCCTACATGCAAGGGCAATCTCCAAATGCTCCTTGAACTCCAGCAGCTTGGGGTTGTGGTCCACTCCCCTGGGACCTGTGCCAGGTCCAAAAGTGACCATGCAGTTCAGCACCAGACACTACTGATGTAGTGGTCTTAGCAGTACATGCTTTATTCAGCTTTTTAATCGCTATGAGCTTGCTGTAGAGCCACCATCTCTCCAGATACACAGCAATTGGAACTGGTGTACATTTCAGCCCTTCAGACAGACTGGGTGGATCTGGTTTGTTATTCGGAGGTACTTACATTGCCACCTGTCAGCCACTTGTTGCATTAGGGTCTAAAAGGTGTTTAGCAAAGAGATTCAGTTTATTTGCACCAGAACCAGGTCCCTCTGCTGGGAGCATAACATGGAGACCTCAAAGAAGCTTGCAGTTTTGTCACTGCTCTCAGAGCTGTGTGGGCACTTTTTGGACACCAGATCTGGAAACAGTTCTACAGAACTCAAAACATAAATGGAAAAAACTGCTGCCAGCCCAAGAAACTGGTATTCAGAAACGTACTGTATGCTACTGCCAACTGTTATTAACGGGTTAAATAGTGTTAGTGTAAGCCTATGTGTGAATGCTGAAACAGCAATTTAATGATACAGTATGATTGCGTTTCATTTACCTTGCAAACTTCTTTCTCAGGAACACCTCTGAGGAGCGCAAAGAACTCCAAGTGTTCTCGCCCTGTCAGTAGTTCATTAACAGCATCAAACTGTGGACAGTAGCCCATGTTCTGATGGACTTCTTGGATGTTGGACAGGATACTGTAAAGTAAGAACACCATTAATTACGATTTCACAAGTACATAACATTTAGATGATAAAAGAAGGAAGGTCAATCAATTTATCTAACATCACAGGACTAACAGTGATTCCCAGAAGTCTATCTTTGCATAATTCTTTTTCTTCTCTTCTTATAAATATGAAACATGATAAGTTAGGTACTCAGAGGTGACTACCAGACTAAGCCTACTTTGCTACGCGGCTACTTTAGTAGACTCAGCAAAAGGCTGAAAAAGCGTAAAGGAAAAACTGTGGTTGTATTTTTATTTGTTGGAAGTGAAACAAAGACCATGAAAGTTGAAGGAGGAAGCAGCAAAGGTTCTTCTTTAAGACAAAGCAGTGAAAGATGTACTGTCCCTCTGAGGAGTTCCTTTGCTTTCTCTGAAAGCAAAACTGAGGACAACTAAACAGAGTTTAGTTGCTTGAAATGCCCAGTAGACAGAAGCTGACCCTTAGGAAGAACATGCAAGAAATTCAAATTAAACATGTTTAAACACATTTAAAACACTGCAGTAAGGGTTACAAACCTGTTCCCTTTGAGAAAAGCTTCTCCTCCTGTTACATCTGTATCACCAGTTAACATCTTGAAAGTGGATGACTTGCCAGCACCATTTACTCCGAGAAGTCCAAAGCACTAGGGATATAAAAAAAGTCAAATGAGCACTGAGAACCAGACCCAGCCCTATAGTTTTCATCACTGAGAAGACTGGAGTCAACAAACTTGACTCTCAACGTAATCTGGAAAAAGTCAGTGCATTTTCTGAATGAACAGGACTCTCTTTTTAAGCATAAATCTTCAGGCTGGGAAAAGGAATGAACTACAGCATTACCTTAGTGCATTGTCTACTGTACATTGTACAGTGTGTCTGTACTAAACTTTAGAGAGTGCCACAGTTTGACCTCTGTTCCTAAAGGTTGCCAAGCTCTTCAAAAGCAGAGACTGAGACAAACTGATTCAACTTCCACGCCATTTGCTTTTGTGTACTTTGAACACCACCTGCTTCTAATCTCACTCTGTGTTGCGCATTGCTCTTAAATACTGAAAAAAAATACAAAGTAGCAAGTATGACAAATAAGCTGACCTCTCCAGGAGGGATTCCAACACATATCCTGTCAACTGCTGGCTTTCGTTTCATTCTGTAAATCTGAAACCAGAAAAAAACAAACAAACAAACAAACAAAAAAAACAGCACTGTGAAATACAACTATAATTAGAACCCTACACATTTAACATTACAAATATTCTCCCCTTTTGATTCCATTAGACTTCTCTTAATGAGACTCCTGGTAAACTGCATACTTTTGCATAAATGTGTCTTAGAAATGCAAAACTTCTATGTTACCTTGGTCAGCTCCTTGATTTCCAGGATGTCACTCTGTCCTCCTCCGCTAATTATTCTCTGTCTTTCTCTGTTTACATCTTCATCTTCATCATTCACAGGAGGCAACTTGGCATAGACAGGCCTGGAGGGAGCAACATGGTACAGCCTTGGCAGAACATGACAGAGCTTAAATCTTCTCCCCATTTCACGGCAAATACCAAGGAAAACTTCATCTGCCTGCGCTGGGAAAGAGAAGCAGACAACCTACCTGGGTTTGATGAAGAATCTGTACTGGATGAGCACAGTAATGAGGAAGAAGACTACACCCTCCACTGCCATGGCAAACAGGTTCCTTCCCACCAGGTCCCACGATAGAGGGGACACAAAACGATTCTCACCTGCAAAGATGAGAAGAAAAGCACAGTCACCTTTCCAGAGCAATGGGAGCTTGCTAATCATCTCTTCCTGTAGAGCTCACTGGGGTGAAATGACTGCAATCACTTAGAGGAAGGAGGGACCAACCTGTACAAGTCATCACTGCATGCACATTTCTTGCTGCAGCAAAGCTGGATCTAAGCATGTTCTCTTTGGAGAAGTTGACTGGACACTAAGAATTTGGTCTACCAAAGAAGAGCTGGCCCTCATTCTGAAGAAGCACAAGGCAACTGATTCACATGTCACAACTGCATTCCAGAAATTAAAAAGCCACTCCTTCCTCATAGCCTAATGATATTCCCCATTCATCTGAATTCTTATAACTCAAAGTCCTAGGGGTCTATGTGCCAGATTTCTTTGGTGTTTGAAACAGCCTGAAGAGGACAGCTGAGGATACCTGCCAGCTCTGAACAACTCTGTGCTTCAAACTGCATACTCTGAACTCCTGAAAAGTCAGAAGAGCAAAGGGTGTTAATCCAAAGCAGGCTCACACAATTTCACTTACCAAACCTCTCCAGAGCATCAGCCATGGCCTGATTTTTCACCATGTCAATAAGTCCCCGGCCAAGACAGAAGTGAGGGAAGATGAGAAAGACAGACTTCAAGATGTCATTGATGTTGTTCAACTTCTGTTAAGATAAAATTAAGTTCCAGTGAGCCATCTGAGAAGAGAAAAGCCACCAGAGTGTGATGCCATGTTGTGAATGACCACCTGCAGCCTACTGGCACCATTGCAATCCCACAAAAAAATCAGGGATTAGGAATGTTCTGCCAAGAGACAGTCCCACAGCTCCTCTGGCAGTCAGTTTTGTTCCTGCTTTGCTCAAGGTACTATTAAAGCAAGCAGTCTACACCAGAGGAGAGATTTCTCCAAATGTTCATTCTAAAAGGCATGGCCTTCAAATAGCACCATGCAGAAAGGCAACAGGTTGAGGAGACAGGAAATGCGTGATTGCATAGACCGGTTATCTCAGTGGCTGTTAGGTAGCCTCTCCATAGCTAATACTGGATGCTGTAATCCTTTTCCTTTGCACTTTTCCAGTTGGCTTAGTTCATAGGTCAGACTACCAGAATCACAGAATGGCAGGGTTTGGAAGGAACCTCTGGGCATCATAATTCCAAGCCCCTGCTAAAGCAGGTTCCCTATGGTAGGTCACATGGGAAAGCATCCAGGTGGGTTTTAGTATCTTCAGAGGAGAAGACTTCACAACCTCTCTGGGCAGCTTTTTCCTGTGCTCTGTCACCCTCAAAGTAAACTTATTTCTCATCTTCATATGAAACTTCCTGTGATCCAGTTTGTGTGCATTGTCCTTGTCCTGAAGAGAAGTTACTTCACTAAAGTAGGCTCTTCCAGGCCTTTTAGAAAGTGCATGTTTCTGCTGAGATAAAATAGGCTTTATAACAAAAGGGATCACCATGAAGGACAGCTGTCTCATGCCCACAGGCGGGTGCTGCAATCCATCAACAAGGTAATTCCAAAGAGTTCCCTCAAAGGCATCTCCCACTAATGTGTGCCAAAAAGGGCCTGCTAAGTCATCATGCATTACATACAGACATGAGGGACTCTTGCACCTTCCCTAATAGGCAAATGGATTTGGAAAAACTGAAATAAAAGTTCCCAATACAGTTAGTGAGATATTTATCTCTGAAAGCAAAACCGAGGACAACTAAACAGAGTTTAGTTGCTTGAAATGCCCAGTAGACAGAAGCTGACCCTTAGGAAGAACATGCAAGAAATTCAAATTAAACATGTTTAAACACATTTAAAACACTGCAGTAAGGGTTACAAGCCAGGGGTTTCTCATGGGAACATGGCACCAACATAGAGTTGGAATGCCTCAGTACAAGACAGTGAAAAACTTCTGGGAAGACTTACATTGTTGGTGAAGAGTTCCAGGACAAAGGTGGCCACACTACCATTGATGCCAATGAAGAGGTTCACACTGGTCAGCACAACATATGCTGTGCTGGGTATTTTGAACACGAAGGAGGCTGGATACATGAGAGGGGTGATGGACCAACTGCAAAATGAAAGGCAACAACATCAGGTAAGTAACTTCCAAACTTAAGGGTCTTCCTAATTATCCTGCAGAGAAGAAATGCCTTACCCATAGAGGATCAGAAGAAGAGCAAGCACAGGCAAGTTGGAAGAGGATACATAGGACTTCTGTTGGAAGCAGATGAAGATGATGATAACAAGTGTGGCTGGAACAATGTAGTTGCACTGGAAGGTGAAAAATACAGCATTAGAATAATTTCCAGATGACAAAAAACTAACGCATCTTTCTGCTCTAAATCAGTGTTTTTCAACACTCTTCACTGTTCCCAAGTCTACTCACATGGGGAGATTCACTGCAGCATTACATGTGCAAGCTACAGTGTAGTATAGAGGACCAAGAAATGGGAATTCTTGTATAAGTAGTTGATAAGACTCACAGGTTCTGGACATTACAGGTTGAAAAGCCTGCTCTGAATGAGCACAGCAAGGGGCTATGCAAGCAAACATTCTGGAGCAGATTTTTTTAAGTACCATTATAAATGTCATTGATGCTAATGCTGGAGCTGATAGTTGCTCTCCCATCCTCAGTTCAGTGTTTTTTGTCCCATCTAGGCGAATTATCGCCCACGAGAGTAAAGGCAGAAATCGAAAGCACAACAGTTATTTTAAGATGAATTAATGTAGTGACCACTGGCTCTAGCTATACTTTACACTTCAGCAGACACCCTGCAAACACAGGACAGAGGACAGTTTAGCACAGCCATGATGTATAATCCAGTCCTTACCATATCCCAGACAAAGTTGGCCAGCCAGTAGATCACAGGCTTCACACCACTGATGAACTGCAAGTGCTTAGCCTTGCTGACACGTTCCTGGATAAGGAACACCACAAAGCTGGCAGGAACAAAGGACATGGCAAAGATCACACAGATGGAGATGAGGACATCCACAGAGGTGGTCATCCTGGAAAAAAAGAATGAAAGCAAATTGTTTGTATGTTGGTGCAGTCTCCCTCAAAATGAAACGAGGCAGTTCATGCAGGCAATGCTGAAACTCATTCTCCTTTTGCTGTTCCCATTTTGCAAGGTAAGGGATGACCACACCAGGCCATCTAAACTACAGGGCTGTTCTCCAACTGTACAATAAAGGCAATATGCGCAGCCTGTAAGTGTCTCAAAAACAGCACTACAACCTGGAGAATATTTAGTCACTTCAACACAATAGTCCTTCTACTTTCCTCATGATCGCTGTATGTAACTGAGACCTGAGTGAACAAAACTAAACCTATCAATGACTCTTAGTCAAATGGTAGTACTGCGGGACAAAAGAATGACCATATCCATGTTGAGTCAATGATGGGTCACTGTTGAAATTCTCCAAGAAGCAGAAAAACAGAGGATTTCATTTGATCTTACAAATTTCAGTTTGAGGTACTTAGACACAGAAAGCTTGCACAGCACTGAGAAACGCGAACCACGCTCATACAAAAAAAGATATTCTTTTTTTTTACTCTGTGGCACCTGGCTGCTTAGGGACTGTTTGGAGAGAAACTATTGCAACTCTGAGAACATAGCAGTGTGAAAACAGTGGTGACAGGCTGTTTGATAAAGCTTACCATATTTACATAAGCTACATAGTAAGAGTAAGCAACTTCTGGAACCCTTACACAATCAGTTTGTCTTAATCCTCCTCCTCTGGTAGTAAGGAGTTAAACTAGAGCCAAAAGGTAGTGCTTGTTTATGAACAAGTGTTCAACAGCAGATTCTGCAGCCTGCCCAGACCACAGAAAAATTAAGGTCAACACTGTAGTGTCATCAGTGCCACCAGCCACTGCCCATTGGGCAGTGCCCACACTACAGCTTTTGTTGTGTGGCCAATTTCCAGTAATCATCAGCTGATTATCCCAAACCCAGCTGTATACACATTAGGACTTACAGGGCCACTTCAGAGAGCTGCTGCTTAGTCAAATTGAGTGGGTGATTGAAGGCAGTGATCCCATAAGCACTAGGGTTTTGGCCCTGCTGCAGGTTGGCCCGAAGGATGGCATTGTTGATCACATTCAGGAAGGAGGCAATGGCATGCCAACCCTTGTTGTTGAACCACACCTGCAAAAGACCACATCACTGTCATAAAGGCATCCAGTGTATTAGTTTTCCCTCTTAAGCTTCTTTCTATATTTTAACTTCTATCTTTTAACTTCTTTCTACATATTTCCAGATACTTTGCTCAGGGACTGGTCACATAGTTTGACCAATAACCATTAGAGACTTCTAGAAGGAAAACTATGCCCCTTAAAACAAAGCCAATGATCCTGCACAGAACTCCTTTTGGACTTCTGATCTGGACTCCAAAGGAGAAATAGATTTCAGGGAAACCAATAACAGAATCTGTCTGTTTTTCCACAAGCAAATAATTTCAATGCAAAGAGCTCTAGACTGCACTGTTGTCAAGGGCAAACTGCTGGGGTTTTGCTAACTAAAAATAACCACAGGTTACCAGAGCTTTGAACAGCAGGTATGGCAGTGTGGATGGTTGATTTACCTTCACGTTGTTCTTTGTGTCCAGACCTTTCATGAAACTTGCCAAGTTGTTGAGAAATCGATCTCCAGAACTCCCCTGCAAACAGTAAAGAGATAGTCACTTCCTCTTTGATAGTACCTTCCCCTATGTCCTGACTCTGGGAATCACCCTAGGTTTTTCACAGCTCTAACAGTTTTCTTTCCAGACTGCAGCCTGTGTGTTCCAAGACAATGGTAAGAATGCTAAGAAAGCACAGCTTTCTTCTTCCCCTATACCTTTCTGCAAACTCACCAGTAGTAGAGGTCAACCTTAAGCCTGTTTTTTTTTTTTTTCCCTTTCCTTTTTCTGTTTTTTTCTCTTTTTTGCTCCAGTGACAAATACAGGGCTGCGGGCAAACTACAGAGACAGTGGAGCTTAGAGGCAGTTTCAGAAGAAAGCAGTGGCCCAGATTATCTTTTGAGCCAGGACAGACTCAGCACAGAAGCAGTGAAATGAGATTTTAAGAGAGCTAGCAACAACTTTTTAATTCCCTTGAGACAGCCTTCCCTGTCCTGCCAAAACACACTTGGAGGTGGCTGTAACTTCCTTGATTTGTAGCTGGTGTCACAGAGAATCTGTTTAAAAAGAAAGGTTACGCAAGTATCAGATAAATATCGTCCGGAGCCTCCTGCTGCTCCCAAACACTCAGCCCCGAAAACCTCAGTTCAGAGTTGAAGGGGAGAGGCCACTGGAAAACTAACTTAGACACTTTTCCTCCTTTTACAGTTTCCAAGTCATCTCCCACGTAACAGAATTTTATCATTAATGCAATCTGGATTTATGGAAACAGCTACTCACCTGTGCTAGCTCCAAGATCTTCTTCACCTGTTTAATGGCATCAGTGACTTCTTTGCTTGGAGGAAGCACATGGGAACTTCTGGCTCCCAAGGAAAAGCCTCCATACCTAGGAGTACATATACAGTGAAGCACAGACCCATCTACATGTTCAGCTCCAGAAAAGACCACTTCTCCCTCTCTAGTTGTCTCCTATTTTTGCACCATAATGGAGGTATCTCCACTCATACAAAAAGAGCAAACTCTGATCCTTCCACACTGTTGTTCAGCCCTACTGTCTCCTACTCCTTATTTCTGAGGTTAAATACTCAGCTTATGACCTCAGTGTTTTGTTTGCAGTGACATAGACTGTACTTAATGAATGCAGCTGCCCTCTGCTGCCTGTGCAGGCAAAGTAAGGCATCTTCCTGCTTCCCTTGTTTGGGAAAGCAGCACCTCCTGTGAGAGAACATTGCTACTGCAAATCTTTTCGCAGCAGGCTTTTCAGCGATGCTCCCTGGGGTTGACCCAGTTTATCCTTAACAGTGCCCTCTGTACATTGAACAGCTGAGACTCACAAATAATAACTATGAAACAGAATAAGTCTGTGCTTAGTACAGTGCTTAGGGGTTTCTGGACATTTACACGCTAGAGAAAAAGCAGCAACTCACCTGAATTCATTCACCCAAATTTTATTCTTTAAACTGACAAGAGAAAGAAGAAAGCAGATGTGTTACATATGGAAAAAGAGACGACTGCTACTAGTGCTTCAGGCACAGACAGGAAAACGAGTGGGGTACTCTCTCATATCTGGCACATATCTTTAAGGTTTCTTCCCACCTAAAGCAATTTATCACCCTGTGTCCCACCACTTGTCTCTGGTACGCACCCAGACTTATCCGTCACTCTGGCTGCAAGGTTCAGGACATGCCCACCTCTATTCCCCAGAGCTGCCGTGTCATCACTATAAAGCAGGAATACTTGAACTATAGATCACAATAGTTTGCACTGAGTAGGTCTCACACTGAAAAGTTTACAGTGGCCAGGTCTATCTGTTTGAGTTATGCAGTATCCTACTGACAGCAAGTTGCATTTGGTGCAGATGTATGAGACAGGGTGTGTTTAACAGTTACCTTTTCCCAATGATCTGTGCATAGGTCTTCACTAGATAGTCCGATATATTGCGACCTGTCAGATTCTGGAGGATGTCAGTGGTGTCTTGTTCTCGCTGGTGTCACCAGGGAAATAGAGATGAATGTCCATTAGAAAATGCAGCCACCAAATCAGACAGACTGTGCTCAGAACTCCACACAGTAACCAGAGCCATCCGCTCTGCTCTCCAGGACCAACTCTCACTTCAGGACCATTAAGATCCATCCTACCTGTGGGGGTGGCAGCCCGCCTGCACCAGGGGGGCACACAGGCAGCATCTTTTTGATCTTCTCATTGCTGCACTCGCAAGATGGAGAAGGGTTCTCCATGCTCCAGTTGCCTCTCAAGATTTCCAGGACTGAGTCTGGAACTGAAGCAGTGGTCCATTCCTTCTGTCCCATTGTGCAAGGAATGTCTCTGTGTCAGGACAGAAGCAAGGCAAATAAGCAGGCTGCAGGTCAAAGGGAGATTGACATCACTGAAACAAACAGTGCAGAACAAAAGACCAGGTTCTAACAGATCCTAGAGTCAAAGTGATTGAGTCTGCTCAGCACTGAGTTGTGCTGGATACTCTCTTTAGTTAGTCCCAGCACACACTGCATTCAGAGCTGACAGAAGATCAAGCAGACAGATGCTTCATGGATGGCCTCTGCCCTAGGGTATCAGAACATAGCTCTCCCTCAAGGCAGCCTCAAAGGGCAGATGATCTGCAGCCTTCTCCTAGAACCCACAGCCACATAACTCAGCTCCTGTGTCTGGTCTGAAAATGACTAATAACTTCTCCACAACTGGTCAACGTTTAGGGCATGGGGCTCCAACTGTAACCCCTTTCCCCACTGCCTGATGAAGATGAGCTACAGTTCTTCCAGCCTAAGCACAGACTATCCCAGACTGCATACTGTATCTGTATAGGCAGCCCGCATCTTCAGTTATTTGCCCAAGACCATGCAGCAAGACAGCATCAGAGCTTGGAAATACCACAAATGCTGCTGGCTCTCCATGCTGTCTGCTGGCATTTGTCAGGGTGCTAACCAGGGTTTCTGGTGCAGTTAGAAATAGGACTGTGTAAATAGCTACAGTCAAAAGCATACAGCAACACTATTAGGTCTTATTCTTTGTTCAGAACCAAACAGTAATTTGAGGGAGAGACTATCATCTTTGCTCCATCTCTGTCAGGACTTGCACTCAGATCCCACCTTCTTGCTATGTTAAGTGCTGGCAACTTCCTAGAAGGCCCTGAGTTGAAAAAAAGGAATGTAAATACAGGTCTTTTGGTTTAAATTCTGCCCCAGCTATGCTTAAGTATCAAATTGCTGGCTTCATCTACTGAATGACCAGAATCCAAGGCTGGGCTTCTCTTTTGCAGCAATAAGTTTTACTTACGGGATGGAGTGTCCCTGCATGCAGCGTGTTCCAAAGCCAGGCTTACTGAGAAGAGCATCCAAAAGCTTCCGAGTCCCTGCATCTTCTGGAGCGTCATTACTATGGGTACAGCAGAGAAATATCACCAGGTCAGCAGGAAAACAAGCATACAGCAAAAACAGCAGCAGAGCAAAGCTGAGAACACAATAAAAAAGCTCAGGAAAAGAACAGTAGAAATTACAGTATGAAGAACACTTGGTCTGTGAGCACTTGTCTTTGTTTTTTGTGTGTGCATAGTTATCACTAGACTCATAGCACTATTCACAAATTGAAATGGCCTTGCTAGTAGTTAGACTTGTCATTTAAAGGTTTAAAAACAAAGTATTATGATACCTTTAAAACATACTTCTGGGCTAACCACAGAAAGCAAGTTTAAACAATCAGATAAGGAATTTGGTAACTCAGTAACTATCCAGCAGAGGAGAAAAGACTTTTAGGTTTTAGCATCATTTCTGAGACACAAGGAACATACCTAATAAAAGTATACTGCTCATTGTACATCCACGGCTGTAATTCCAGGTTGGGATACTTCCCAAAGGGAGGAACGATCAGGCTGAACATGAGAGCAATACACACAAAGACAGCTGGCATCACAATCTGAAATTGCAAGGTGAGAGCAAGCCTTTTTTAGAGGCATCATCAGCTTTGAGTGAGTCAATGGCTGAACGCTTTTCCAGTTTCCCAATAAAGGACTAGAGAGAATGGCCTCAAGTTGTGCCAGGGGAGGTTCAGGCTGATGTCAGGTAACTTTTATTCTCTGAAGGAGCAGTAAGGCACTGTAATGGGCTGCCCAGACATGTGGTCAAGTCACCATCCCTGGAGGTGTTTCAGAAACTTTTAGATGTTGTAGTAAAGGACATGGGTTAGTGCGGAAATACTGGTGGACAGTTAGACTAAATGAGGTCTTTTGACCTTGGTGATTTGAAACTTTGGTGATTCTATGATTTACCGAGCCATCTCTAGACAGAAAGGCAAACCCTGAACAACTCAGACTCCACGTGTTAGAGATTTTGGATTTGAACCTCAACTGCACCTTTCCCAAGAAAGAACAGCTGGCAACCATTTGGTAATCATATTTTCACTTTCAAAAGCCTCTTTTTGCTCAGATATGTCACTGCAGACTAGTTTTGGTGATGGGTTCTTCTGAGATTTTCTTCCTGCTTTCAACCCTTGACAAAGTACACTGTCCAGAAATGTCCCTGCTGAGGGAACCTTGCACATGTTGGATGCTCTTACCTGAGCAAAG
The DNA here is from genome assembly GCA_013399175.1 of Odontophorus gujanensis. Classification (NCBI taxonomy): domain Eukaryota; kingdom Metazoa; phylum Chordata; class Aves; order Galliformes; family Odontophoridae; genus Odontophorus; species Odontophorus gujanensis. Next base: position 69,419 of record VXAB01000609.1, on the reverse strand, counting down.
AAGCCCTTCCGACTCCTCTTAGCAATAAGCAGCCTCTTCCACAACAGAGCCACAAACTGCTGCTGGGAGAGCTTCCAGCCCTTCATCTGGTAGGAGCCTTTCCCATCCATGCCACTGAGAAGGTCAGTCTCCCTGGATTCTGCTAGCAAGAAGCAAAAAACAGCTCTTAATCACAAGCTTACAAAGATTCCCTCAGCTCTTCTGTGCTGAAGCAACAAAGTGATGGCTGGACCAACACTCTCACATATCGAAAAAGAGCTACAAGAGGAGAAAGCAACAGAAATTCACAGGACAGCATTTACATCTTTACCTCTCTCAGCCTTAACAGGAGGATGGAGCAGGCACTGCCAGATACTGCGCTGCCCACTGTTTCTGAAGGCAAATAAACCACTACTCCTTTGTCACCCTCAGCCTTGTAATCTGTACTATTTGTAATGAGTGCTCACAATAAGAAAATAGGTTTGAGAACCAGAAATACCTGGATCAATGTCTGAATCATTAGGGTCAAATGCATCATCTTCTGTAAATGGACGAAGGCAGCTTTGTCTGTCTCCAAACGCACGCCTGTTCCTTCTGGCAGGCAGTGTCCCATCTGAAAATAACATAGTCATGCTTAGCTGAACTGCTTCCACTTCTCTTCATTTAGTACCAGATAAAGCAAAGCAATATCATTTTCATCTTACATGACTTTCATCTTCAGACTGAGGAGATGAGTTGGAGTGATTCCAGTACAGGAAAAGCTAAAACTATAACTGCTACTCTGTGAGGTCACATGGCTTATGCATCATTTTTCACATTCCATTCCAGAAGCTTTTTCCAGTGCTCTGGACATTCATTATTTTTATTTATCCACAGAAACTTGAGACTACTCTCACTCAAGAAAAATTCTTGCTTAATATGCATTTCACACAAATTACAGTTCGCTAGCATTAGTTTTTCACAAAATGCTGCAAGAGCTACACTCAGAAGAAGTCAGACAGTGCTGTGATCTAACCCTGCTATGAATTCTTCTTACTTTTCAGATTAGACAGTAGAGTCACTCATGTTCACAATACACTCAAATACTAGAAACCCTCCATGTGAGTAGGCAGAAAGTAACAGTACATAAACACACTTAAAACTTAGTAAGAACAACTATTTTAGGTCATAAAAAAAAAACTTATTACAGGAGAGTTCCAGTTCAGTCACAAACAGGGTCTATCACACCTGAGCATGTGTCACTGTATAGCTGGACACACTCCGTATGTAAAGGTCACTCACACGTCCAAATATAGTTACTGAGGCCAGGACACTCGTCATTTGATATACCCATTCGATTCTTTCCCGCCCAGAGCGCTAAGGCCTGCACTGAGACTTAACTCCTGAAATTTCTAGGCTTTGTCAGCCATGTGCTTAAACAACAGATGTTATCTCTCCCTTGTTTCCTACAGTGTTGAAGGAAACTTAACTATACTCACCTGAGGTTTCTGCATCCACACCACTATCATCAGCCACTTTGAGGAAGATCTGAAAGACCACAGTAAGTGTCAGTCAGAATTAGAAAGGAAGCAATAGTGTGACAACTTCAGGAAATATCATGAGAGAGCCCAAGACTGATGTCTGCAGCATGAGGACAGATACAGAGTTTATTTCCTGGGTTACAGGAGCATTAACTTCCTCTCTGTCTTCCAGAAGCATAGCTTGAAACCACATATCAGCTGTTCCTACTTTCCAAATCAGTTCTCAGTAAGAACTGAGATGTATTTTTAAGATGTATTTCCTATGTCTGAAAGAGACTTAGGTACTTCTCAGTTGAAAAAAGTCCCAAGTAACAGCCCTACACAGTCCTCTGACAAGGGCCTGTGGCTATTGGGTTTCTCTAAATAACGATCTCCAGTATAAAAAAATGCATATTTTCAGTTAAGAGCAGTACAAAGCATCCCTAAAAATACCTCAAAGGTATTTACACATTCATTATAAACCACTTTGGAGCTAACCTTCACATGACATCTCAGTGAAGTGCAACTGAGTACAAAGGACCTATGCTTGTCTGTAATATATTTCCATTTTTAATGCACACACTTTAATGGTGCAAAGAGAAACCAATATGGAGAGGAGCACAGAATTACTTGCTGCACAACAGGCAAATGTCTACAGGAAGGAAAGGCAGCCTTTTTCTTACTTCTGCCATGATACATTTTCCCTAGTTTCATATTTAAAAAAAAAAAAAAAAGCTTTAGCTCACTCACCTCTTCCAAGGTGGTCTCAGAAATGCCATAACTGGAAATGCCAAGATCAGAGAGACGGTCATCAATTTCATGGAACATCTCAACAAAAGCTCCCTCTTTAGCAGCTTTGTATGGCAAGACATATGTTAACTCATGACCAATGTCCTCAACCAGTCTTGCCTCGGGAACATGTTTTGTAATGAGATTTGAAATTGCAGAGACATCTAAAAGAACCAAAGAAAAAGGTGATGTTCATCTTTTTACTCTGTTCATCATGCAGAAAAAAAGAGTTCAGTCTGAAGAACCCTGCCAGAAAGGAAGGAGGCAAAATCGGACAACTTTGGAAAGCAGCTCATTTCTATGGAAAATATAAGTTCTTCTTACATTCAGCAAAGGCTTGGATCCAAGCCTGTCTATTGCTTTTATTTGCAGAATTTGAGAGATCTTTTACATGCTACTGGCAGCCCTACAACTCACACTGATAGCAGGTGTAGTAATATATCATCCTTGATACTCAAAGTGCACTTGAAGTGACTCAATGGAGAAAAATGTTGCAATATTAATTGATTTTAAATATGTGATCTTGCTAACTCTGCCCCTGTGTTGCTACAACAGCTGGACAAAATAAAGGCTATTGTTAAAGGTCAAAGAAGGTGTAATGTTAGCAAAGGGATTGAACATCATACTGTTTTTTTTCCAAGCCTCACCTATTGTCAGGGTGTCACTTTCGTGGTCACTGCCAAGGCCAGCATCAGAGCTGCTCTGGGAGACACTGTCATCCTAGTCACAAAAGAGGAGACAACTAGCAAACAGTGTTTAGTTTAACTAGAAAAGAATCATGTCTAGATGATGCTACAATCTATGTAACTACAAGCAACTGCCACAGCATGCTGGATACTCTACAGATGAGTCTGAAAGTAAAGATGACATATCACTACAAAGGATAGTAGGATAGATAAATTGCATGCAAGAAGTCACAGGAGCGTGCGTAAGTGTTATGGAAGTGTGCCGTTTCATATATCCTGTCTCTCTACAATCATCTTTGGAAACAATGGTATTGAAAGGAACTATAGTGGAGGCATATATCCCATGTAACTAGATGTGGTCTGCCATAGTACCTGTAAAAGCTAGCAAGACTTCTTTTATAGAATAAGGGATTTCTCTTCAATACACTCTGTTATGTAAAATCTTAACTGCTGCTTCCTATCCTCCTAAAATTTTACACATGAAAGATCGATATAAGCAGGAAGATTTTGTTGTACCTTCTTCAGACAGGACACTGTGCTGCTGCTGTTTCGACAGGAGCCCAGAGAGGAATCCACATCTTTCTTGACAAGAGTCAAATAATAGCCTGTTCCCAGCTGGTTCTTCAGGAAGAGAGAAGAACCAACACAGCAGAGCTTGCCATGAGAAATGATGGCAATTCGATCCCCCAGAATGTCTGCCTCATCCATGTGGTGTGTGGAAAGGATGATAGTGCGGCCTGGAAAAAAGAAAAGGAAGACACTGCTATAAGTCAAACACATTCATGTTTCCAAGACAAGAAAGGCCAAGACCATCTGAGTTTTGTCATGAAATTAAATGGGAGGTTCGTTTCCCAAGTTGTAGCTTGTTTGACCAACATCAGCAATACAGAAAAGTGTCACAGTTGTATTCTCCCCACTCTTTGCACACTATTGCCATGTTCAGCTAAAGTAGGTTAACTACATATCAGCAAGCTGCAATAAAACAGGACAGTGCTGCACACAAGGCATGAATTTCTGTCTTGAACTATCCTGACAATCCAGCAAGGAACTCTGTTCAGTGAGCTCCCACATGAACTGGATGAAAAATGAGGAAAGGTGAGATCAGAATGTGCTTATCCCACAAGCTCTTTGTTCCTCACTCAATGTAACAATAGATTTGCAAAGACATACTGCTATTTTGGGAACAGTCATGAATCAGAGATTGATTTTATTTTCATGACATTGTTTCATTAGGAGTACAGAAAAAAAAATACCTTGTCTATACTTCAGAAGCAGCTCCCATATCCCTCTCCGGGAATAAGGATCCACTCCAGCTGTGGGCTCATCCAGAATGACAACTTTGGAGCCACCAACAAAGGCTAAGGCAACTGAGAGCTTCCTCTGCATGCCACCTGAAAAGCACAAGAAAGTGGGGTCAGGCTGATGCTCCTGATGAGCAGAAGAACAGAATTGAGAGCAACACAGTGGAAATTGAGCTCTCCAAGAGAAAGCAAAATTGAGCTCTGAGAAGCTGAGATCTGCTACTGTTTTATGCCTTCTGGGTCTCATCACCTGCAGGACAAAGAATAATTCATCAGGATGGCTTTCCCCAGCAGAGTGCAATTCTTCTAAAGGAAAGCACATATAACAATCCCTCTATAAATGAATCATATGTATCTTAACATCAGCAGTACCATATTCCTCACTCGCATGTCTAACCATATTTTGAGGATCTGGAGCAGGTCTCTAAAAGCTTGAGCTACAGGAACAAATGCCCAGGAGATTCCCCTCCTGTGGGAGTGTGTAACAGGCAGCAGTGACATCATACTCTTCAATGTGAAGCCAACCTGTGACAATCTGCTCTCCCTTACCCAAAGCCAAATGTACTAATAGTTGAGTCAGAGACAAAACAGTCCCAGTCTTCAACTATCTGGCACAGATTAATACAGGAATCCTGGTATTCCTAAACCAAGGAGAAGGATGTCAACTGAAGAAAAAGCCAACATAAGAAGTGTTCAGTGTTCAGGAGGAACTTATTCATACAGATAGTGACAAGGCAAGGGGAAATAGTTTTCAAGTGGAAGAAGGCAGATTTAGACTAGGTATCAGGAAGAAATTCTTTACTGTGAGGGTGTTGAGACACTGGAAGAGGTTGCCCAATGAGGCGATGAATGCCCCTTCCCTTGAAGCACTCCAGGCCAGGTTGGATGGGGTTGGTCTAGAGGGAGGTGTCCTTGCCTACAGCAGCAGGGTTGGAACTAGATGATCTTAAAGGTCACTTCCAAATCAAACCATTCTATGATTCTATGAAATAGGGGTAAAGTTACTTGGAGGTTAGGGTCTGAGCCACCTTCACCTAGACCTGTAACACCCAAACATTCTACTTAACATTTGGAGAATATATATCGCAGGTAGCTATACTACAGGTACACAGATTCCATGGCATGAGAGGATGCCTGTGTGAAGATGGAAACAAGTATAGGATACTCAGAAAAAGTGATTGGCTTTTTACAGTATTAGATAGCAAAAATACTATAAGACTGCTAAGGTTACTAACATATACGATTAGGTACTTAATAAACAACTCTTTTTTTCAAGTGCCTAGTTGTGTGGTAGCCTGTATAGCTAAACAGAGGATTCAAACACCATCTGTGATGCAGCCTCCTCCAGGCCCTCCCAGAAGCTCCCTGAAGGGAGCTGCTGAGAAATGTAAAAGCTGATGAACCCACCAGAGAGTTTGCTTGTCCTGGCTTTCAATTTGTGAGGCAAACCAACATCCATTGCCATCTGCTCCATTTCCTCCTTTACCTTCTTCTCTGGTAGCCCTTTGAGCCGAGCATAGAACCAGATGTGTTCTTCCACAGTCAGCCTAGGGAACAAGAGCAAATTCAGGGCACAAATGTGAGCTGGAATTCATCCTTGCATTAGCACTACACAGAGTGTATTTGTTTGCTTAGGCAAACATCTTTTATAGGGTTTGTAGCTAGCAACTACAGATTGACTGTGCCCAGTAGCACTTCAGAGTGCTACAATTCAGCACCAGTGCAAGTAATCCTCCTTTAGAGGGCTCAACAAAGCAACCATAACATCCCAATTCGGCAGGCACTGTTAAACCAAGTTAAGTTTCGTGTAGCAGATTTCTCTGAAGAGGAGAATGACGAGAGTGTACGCTCATGACTATAATTCACAGGCACATATGAACCCATTAACAATCAGAACACTCTCACACCAGTCTCACACCACCCTGCTGTTTGTCACCATCCATACAGCTAAAGATATAGATGTCCCAGCTCAAAGAACACTAGCGTTTCCTAAGGAACCCAAACTTTCAATAGTACCAGCCCTGTGTCTATGGATGCTACTCACAAGTCAAACAGCACATTGTGCTGCGGACAGACACCCAAGTTTTGCCTGATGGTGCTGAGCTCCGAGCGGATATCTTTACCCAGAATGAAAGCAGTACCAGAGGTGGGAGGGAACAAGCCAGTCAAGATGGACCTGAAGAACAAAGACAACAGATTCCAAAACTAAGAATTGGCTGCTGTACATGATAGAACAGATGAGTGAAGAGTGGGCGGAAGCCTTTGGGCACTCCCACATCAGGGAAGTAGTCTGAGAGATACATATTACTAATGAATAAAAAATTGGCTCCAGTGTTTTTAACACAGTGATCAAAGCACACCCACGTGCTGGTGCTTGAAGGAAATACCTTTTTCTCTAAAAGCTTCCCATCCTTGCAAGCTCAACTCATTTTCTTTCCCTGGTAAGTCAGAATCACAAACGGGATTACTGAAAAATGCTGCCAGCAGACACATTAAGGCACAACCTCAACCTAAATGACCTCCAGTTTCAGTCCTCTGTATCTGTATGTCCTGTGAAGCAGCTGCACAACTGAAGTGAATCAGCAAAGCTCCTCTGAAACCAGCAAAGCACCATCAGTGGAGCTCCACTGCACTAGTACAGCAGTTGCATCATATTGGCAGGAACAGTAATATTCAGACAGTTCAACCATATTGAAGTATTACATTAATCTTACATTGTAGTGGTTTTCCCTGCTCCATTATGTCCCAGAAATGATGTGATCTGTCCTTCATAGAAATTCAGCGTGAGACCATCTACAGCAACTTTCTTGCCATCACGATAAACTTTTACCAGGTTCTGGATGGAGACACCAAGACTCAGATGCATAGGCTCTTCCTCCTTGCAGACTGAAAGGAAAACAGAGTAAAGTAGAAGGGGATATGATGGGTTTAAATATCATTTAACTGTGTGGGAGTTCTAAGAAACACCACATTGCCTCTAAGCATGTGGAGTTCTACAGAGAAACAAGCTATGTGAGCAACTGACCACACTTCTTACTCGGTGTCAGAAACCTTTCATAGAAATTGCCTTTTAGTTCTTTCCACTCTACTGACTGCACCAGCAATCTCCAGTGTCACTGTGGTTCAGCAGAAACTAGAGGAATTCACAGTTTTGGGGATAGAGTACCTGCTCAGTTAAGTACCTTGGGTTTCTCTAAACATCTGATCCCAAATGAAGAACAAATAGATAACCAATTTTCACCTTAGTCTGGCTAGTACTGCTGCCCTTGAACTCTCACAGATTCATAGGAACACTAGGTTGGAAAGGACCTATATGGTCATCTAGCCCAACCATCATCCCATCACCATCCTTACCCACTAAGCACCTCATCTAGTCACTTCTTGAATAGCTCTAAGGACTGTGACTCCACCACTTCCCTAGGCAGGCCATTCCAGCATCTGACCACTCTTTCAGAGAAAAAGTTTTTCCTCACATCCAATCTAAATCTTCCCTGGTGCAACTTGTGGCCACTGCCTCTCATCCAGCCTTTAGTTATCTGGGAAAAGAGGCCGACTCCTCCCTCACCACAACCTCCCTTGAGGAAGTTGTAGACTGTGATGAGGTCTCCCCTGAGCCTCCTCTTCTCTAGACGAAAGAATCCCAGCTCCTTCAGCTGCTCCTCATAAGACTTGTGCTCCAGACCCCTTAACAGTTTTGCTGCCCTTCTCTGAACACGCTCCAGGGCCTCAATGTCTTTCTTGTAGTGAGGGGCTCAAATTTGAACACATCACTCGAGGTGTGGCCACACCAGAGCAAAGTACAGAGAGATGATCACCTCCCTGCTCCTGCTGGTCACACTATTTCTAATGCAGACCAGGATGCCATTGGCCTTCTTGGCCACCTGGGCACACTGCCGGCTCATGTTCAGCCAAGCATCAACCAACACTCCCAGGTCCTTTTCCTCTATACAGTCTTCAAGCCATTCAGCCCCAAGCCAGTAGCACTGCCTGGGGTTACTGTGGCCAAAGCACAGGACTCAGCACTTGGCCTTATTGAACCTCATCCCATTGATCTCAGCCCAGCTTTCCAGTCTATCCTCTGAAGGGCCTCCCAACACATCCTCCCAACTTGCTGTCATCTGCAAACTTACTGAGGGTACACTCAATCCCCTCACCTAGGTTATCAATAAACNGGGTGGATCCCATCTGGACCATGGACTTACTGCAGTCTAGATAGAGAAGCAGGTCTCTGACTGTGTCTGTGAGGATCACAGGGGGTGTATTCTGAGCTCCATCCCAGACTTCCATGTCAGGGCAAAGAGTACCTTGAGGATAGCTGATCTATCTATTGAAGACAGATGTAAAGAAGGTATTGAGAACCTCAGCCTTTTCCTTATCCTCAGTGGTCACACTCCCTGACGCATCAAGTAAAGGAGAGAAATTCTCCTTATCTCTTCTTATTGTTAATATACTTGTAAAAGGATTTTCTGTTTGCTTTCACTGCAGTAGCCAGTCTGAGTTCGAGCTGGGCTTTTGCATTTCTAACTTCCTGCCTGCATATCTTGGCAACTTCTCTGTAGTCTCCCCAATTAGCCTGTCCCTTCTTTCAGAGGACGCAGACTCTCTTTTTCTCCCGGAGTCTCAACAAAGCAGGAGACATCAACACTTCACTGCTTGCTTCCTTCAAGTCTTGCTTACCTTCTGAGGGCCCCTTCTCGTCAGTATGAAGGTGCTGCCTATCCTGGGGCTCTTCACCAAACCAATAGGATTTTGTGAAAGGGAAGTACCAGGGTCTAGGAATCCCATACTGGCCTGAAAAGAAAAAGGCATTACATGAGCCAAACTGCAGCAGATCTTGTTTTTTTTTAGTTTTAGATTTCAGTGCAAGAAAGGAAATATTCCACCCCTGCAAGCCTCTAGATTAGGCAGGGCTAAGATCTTAACTGCCAGCCTTTAGAGTAAAAGTAATCTCCTTTCCACAGTTTTCATTTTACAGTCAGAGGTTCTATGCTAGAATTAGCACATATGGTATTAATAACATCAATGCCCTTCTGCTAGCAGTGTCTGTAGAATTAGCAGCTCACAGAAATGAAGAGCTAAAATGCACCAAACTTCATGGGGGTAGCTTAGTGGGAAACAGTCACTGCTAGAAGCTGCAACAACAGTTCTGTACTGGTAAGGAATTTTCCTCCATGACCTTTCAGCAATTCTGCTTTAAAAGGCATTTGTTTTACATCTTGACAAAAGTGTAGGACATGAATGTATGCAGTTATGACACTTCCCTGAAGAAAACCTCACCTGGGAAGACAGACTCAATGTACCAGGTCATGACCCCATACAGGAACGTGTCAAATATCATCATCACAGCAGAAGTGGTGATGCTAAACCCATCTTCTTCTAGTGGGCTCTCAAAGAAGTTGTCCCACTGAACACCAACTCCCTGCTCTTCAAACAGTGCAAAGTACTCACAACCAAAGCCGAAGGCTACTGGAGACAACAGGCTCTGCAAATGAGAGGCATGAACATGTAAGTTTTCCACGTCTACACCTCATCTCTAGTGCAAGGATCAAGGACACAATTGAAAGGCCCTAGAGGAGAAGTCTAAAGGATCATGACTAGATTTGCAGAGAGGGACTAGCAAACTTTTTGTTCCATTCAAATAACTAAAGCCTGAAACCTTTGCTGGACCACCACATAGAACTCAAGTTCGTTTTCCTACTTTTTCCATTATGCTTGGACTTTCATGCAAGGGAAGACACCATTAGGTCATCCTCTTATGCAGGTAACAAGTACTGCAGAGAAGAAAGTCAGATGACTCCTGTAACCCTGCAAATCTGGTGCTATAGTACCACAGCATACAGAAAGACCAAGGGAGCTTAATGTTGCTGAATTACTTTCCTAACAAAGTCAACAAAATCTTTCCTGCTGGTTCTATCAGTATCTTTACCAAGCCGAGCTCTGATAGTCTTTTACACTGGGCTGTTGCCCCCTACTCACTAATAATTAGTGTCCAACTACAGAGCAATTCAGTGCCACAGTGGTGGAGGCCCAGTGCTCTGGAGAGTTTCCTTAAGACTTACTGCAAAGATCTTGAGCGAGAAGCTGACATAGTCTTGCCAGGCAACACACAGCACGTAGGGTAGGTATAGTGTGAAATACACAATGCCTCCACAGGCAGCTGCCAAGTTGGCCCTGGAGAACACAGTGCTGATGAGAAAGCACTGCAGGATGGTCACGATGCCGAAGATTGAGAGGAAAACAAACACCACACTAGGGTCACTGTATGGCAGCAGATTCCCCATCTGGAAGAGAACAGCAGATACATTAGGTTTTGGAAAGGGCTGATATGGCTATATTACAAGCAGGCCCACAGCACTCCCTGCTAGGGGGATTCTGGACTTGCTTCAATTTGCACAACAGTCACTGACCAGCCAGCACCCACACCTCCTCCCCAGTGTGCCAATAGAGGCCACTGTACATCAGCGCTCTGGATTTTGTTGTCAGAGATCAAACTAGTGAGCTCACCTTGAGGATCAGCACCAGCAGGCCTGCACTCATGAGGAGAGGGATAAGGCTACTAATGAACCAGCTAAGCCAAAGGATGCCATTGTCGAGGCCCATAATCCTCATCGTCTCCTTTAGCCGGGCCTCTTTCTCATACACAATGCCCTTAATTATCACAGCCACTGAGTAGATCCAGGCTAGAGTCATGAAGAGAGGCATAGAACGGCTCATGACGCGCAGAAATCTGAGAACAAGAAGGGAAGGGTTCAGGAGAACAAAGTGAGAAATATCAGTGTGACTGAGGATACCACTCAAGGGCTAGCGAAGTATAGTGACTGCTAAGGCTCCACCGCACAAAGCAGCCTAAGTGCATGCAGAGTATGACACAGCATCACTGTCTCGTCACGAAGTAACGCTGTTACAGCACAACACTGGCCCTGAGTAGGAGACAGTTGTATTTCCACCTCCCCTTGAAAAGCAGCAGTATCACAACTGTCTCCACAAACCATTACATATTCTGAATCCTTAGCATGCCACACAGAAGCCCTAATTCAGGTATTGGGAAAGTTGAGATCTATTCCCACACTGATAACAGGGATACAATAAGTCATACCAGAAGAGTTACCAAAGCCCATGCCTCCCAACCCAGAGTGCTCCTGGAAGCTTTTGAAGCAGCCCATGTACATACATGTCATCGACATAACATGGATAAGGCATCTGCTGCACATAAACTCCTGTCTTCTTTTCTGTGCCTGTTTGCACCCTGATGATGGCCTGTTCTACCACATCCTGCAGGTACGTAAAACCTCCCCATACATAGCGCATGTCTTCAAAGGGGTCAGCACGGGGACCAGGATCCCAGTAGCTGCCAAGGAAAAAAGATGTTTCAGTTAGAAATCCTCAAATCATGCAAGAAATTATTCACAAGGAAGCTTATAATGCCTCACCCATCCTTGATCTTGTTGGTCCTTTCCACGTTGTCAATGTCCATGCGTATTTTATATTTCACATGCTGAGGAAGCTCTGTGCTGTTAGGGGCGATTTCAGTGAAGACAACACCAGCCCAGAACCTCCTTTCATCCAGAAGCTCCAAGGACTTATTTATAAGTCGGACTTCTGTAGCAACAGGCTCCAGTTTGTCCAAGTTGACACACTACACAGGGACATATAGAGAAGTCTTTATGGGACTAGGTTAAACTAGAACATACTGTAAGTTTATGAGAGACAAAGAAGGAGAACTCTGTAATAATAATGCCACATCCAAGAAAAGGCTGCAGTGCTGGACTACTGTACAATGTCTCACACAAGCCCAGCAAGTTGTCATTTTATCCTGCTTACTGGTCACTCACCAGGCAAGTAAGTGTCACTGACATACAACCCAAATGTTATTTTCTGGACAAGCAGTTAGGAAGCATCGCAGTGGTAGCTATAGGATCCAACCCAAACATGTATTTTCATAGATAAGGTCCTACTTTCTCCGTTAAAAATAAGCAAGGTGTGATTCAAGGCCTCTAAAAAGTCAGTGAAGAGACTCCCAAAGCCTGTGGACCAGGCCTCCAACAGGCCAAAAACCTGTTTATGTTTGCACCCATCTGCCAAGGTGAATGAATAACAAGCAGATAAGTTCATTATTCACAACACCCTCCTCAGTTTAAAGCAGCTGCTAGCTTCACTATGGGACCCAGCTAAAGCCCTGAGCAGAATCAAAGAATCATAGAATCACAGGGGTTGGAAGGGACCTCAAGAGATCATCGAGTCCTACCCCCCTGCCAAAGCAGGTTCCCTACACCAGGTCACACAGGTAGGCGTCCAGTATGAGCTGCTATGTGAGCTGCTATATGGCCAAAACAAGCAGCCACTTTAAGTTGCACAGTAACATCAGAGTGGGAAACCACATGCCACAAACCAAGAGCTTCAAGAACAAGGCCTAAAGTTAGGTTCCTACATCTATATTGAGATACCTGAACAAATGGTATTTCCTAACCTTTCTGATTAGCCCCATCAAGCCTGGTAATTTTCAGAATAGGGACTGAAGAGCACTGACCTTCCCCATCCCTGAAACCACCTTTCCTAGTGACCAGAATCCCAGCTTCAGCCATCTCCAGTTCTCTGTCCACACTACAGTACAATCTTACCTCCATGAAGCGGGAGATGGTCTGAATAGCCCTATCTGTCTCATTGAAGGCATCCACCCAGGTGTACACCATTCCATTATCTGTCTCAAACTCTTCTGGATGCTTTGACAGGAAATGGGCAACATCCTCCACCGTCCAGTTGGAAGTTGGCAAGTGCAGGTCCCAGAGTGTCTTGCTTTTCAGCAGTGTCTGTAGTTATTTTTGTCAAAGAGAAATAGTTACCTTGAGAATTACTGTTGGATCTCCCATCTTGTCAAGAAAACGACTATAATTGTCTTTTGAAATAGCATAGGAAGCACTGACATTAAACTGCAGGTGCCCCAGCAGGCATTTTGTCTAATTTTTGTTGTCTGACTTCTTGCACTGTTCCTCGTATCATTTTTTTTAATAGTGTGAGTCTGTTTCTCCATATCAAGAAGCTCAGCCTCAGGGGGCTGACAGTTCTGGGTACCTCTTGGTCTTCCACGCCACAGATAAGCTGTTGAGAATGCTTTGCAGGCCAGCTTGCTGTCTCTATGTCCTGCCTCATTTTTTCCATGGAAAAGGCAGCAGAGAGCCATGAGCAGCCTTGCAGCAAGTGCAGCCCAAGCCCTGCTCTGCCCTAGGTGGCAGCCGTGTCCGAGGCTCCTTGGATAGGAGAGAGCTGAACCATACAGAAAAAGCCTATCCATGCCTTCCCCACTTCTCGGATACCAGTGGGTTTTGCACCAGTAAGATACAGAGAAGGAAGAAATGTTTTCAGAGATGCATACAGCTGACCAGTGGTTGCCAAGCTCTGCTGGTTTCATCAAGCAAGTCTCTGCTACCCACTGGGATAAAGACAGGTAAGGTACAGACAGAGGGCTAAGTCCTTCAGCTGCTAAACAGAACAGCAGCACTGAAGGCAGGGTGGCTTTCTTATGCCTTTTTTTTTTTGTTGTGCCACTGACACCAGCCGAAGTAGCCTCCAACAGCAATACCTCTCTGATCTCCTACTGCATACAGTGTTGTTTTCACCTGGTTTAGCTCCTAGCTTCCAGAGGATGAGCTATGGTCTCACTACGTGTACATTCAACACCCCGCAGTCCAAGTTGGAGCACTAAAGCAGAACTGAGACTCATCAGCATCAATGTAACAGCAGGTAGGAAGGCAGCATTAACTGTAAGGAATGTAGCTGAACTGAAGGAGAGGAAAAAAGCCAGCACAACACAGAAAACTAAAAAATGTAACCAATAAAAACAGAAAACTGAATTTTTGCCAGAACAAAGAATGAAATGGAGAGGTGAGGAGCTTCCCCAATATGCAGCTGCTAGTAACAAGCTAGAAGGTACCAGGTCACCTGGTTACAAAAACAGAACCACAAACTGGGAAAAAAGATCAGGTCAAGCTGACAGAGGAGAGCACACAAAGAGGAAATCCGAATGAACAGGAATTGGTCATGCATGCTCCCCTCTTTACACTCATCTCTGGAGCCTGGTTCACTCTACTCTGACTTGCAACAAGGACACCACGCTTGCAGGCAAGAGGTTCAGACTCTTCATCCCTGCTGCAGCAACAAGAATGTACATTCGCTTGGGGCTGGGTGCAGATCTCATCCTCTCTGGAGTTAGCAGCAGCATCAGGATGCAAGCACTTGAGATCAGTGAGAAAGCACTTTTCTCTGTTTAAGTATACTCAACAGCTTCCACAGCCCAGAAAGCTGTGAGCTGACAATCACCCAGCAGCACAGCAGTCTCAGAGACTCGCAATCAGCAGGAAAAGAGCACCCCAAACAGGCTACTATCCATTTTAGCCTGTGTATAAGCGACCTGTGCTGCATTTGTAAAACTAGAAGATGCTGCCTGGGTACTGCACAGGTATTTACAACAAAGTACTGCTGCATGCACCAGCTGCAGCAGATAACTACAAAGGTACCCCTCCTACTGTAACAACAAGCAAAAAATACAGAACCAGTGAAGTCTGGACTCATTTGAAAAAGAACAAACAATAACAACAAACAAACAAGTTGGAACACTGATTTACAGGACTCAACTGCAAACCAATTAACTGAATCCTGATTCTGTCAGCATGCCTGCAGCAAACAGTTTGGGTCTGATTCTCATCTCAATGACGCCTGCATCTACAGAACTAACTTTCATAAAGCTAGCAGAAGCACAGGAGTAAGGAAAATGATGTCACTGTTACCTCTAGTATGACCCATACATGGGGAAGTGCAATGGGACAGGTCGAAGATTCTGCACATCATCATGGGATAAATTAAGAATGAACTTCAAGGCTTAAGACCCAGGGATATCTCTGTGTAACGCACACCCAGTACAAAAGCACAAAGACTCACTGCTCAGAGTTACTACTGAGGGAAGTAGTGTGAACTAAGCTCCTTGTGCTTTTAATAGTCTTATACCATGCACAATGCTCTGGGGAGCCAACAGGCAAGCAGAAAGCATGTCAAATCCAAACATGACTCTCAACTCCTTGCTCATTATCTTGCAAGCATAGCACAGTATGAAGTGATAAGGCACAGCATGATGTCTCCTCTCCCCTGGGACACCCAACTATTAACTTCACTGAACCATGTAAACCCAAAAAAGGTTTTCACAAGATTTGTTTCAGATGATCACCAGGAATCTAGGTTCAGCTCTAAAACAATAACCATTCAAATCTTAACTGTGCTCAGTAGAGCCTGAGGCCACATGACACTTTCCAGGATCTGATCTAGGCATGTGGTAGCTTGCTTTGTTGCTATCATGAAAGCAGCTGCTCTAGAGAGCACTTTTCACAGTGGAGTGCACAGCACTGGCAGCTGAACCTGTCACCAACTCCACAGGTCTGTAGTTTTCAAAAATACCATCAGCCAGATATTTATAGAGCATCACGGCAACAGGGTGGAAGAAACAACACATTTCCCCACAGAGGTAGATTATAAACAGCTGTTCAACACATTCTGCTCCTGACCGCAGAAAGTTGTTAAACAAAGGAGTGCTCAACATAATCAAGACTGGTACACTCATAACTTGTTTCAAAAAGAGGGTCACATGCATACTGTTCATCTGCACAGATCAACAAGAAGCATTATCTAAAATTAATATTTCATCACTGACTGCAGAAAATGGTGGTTGTAGTTCTGGTAAGAACACCATACTGACCCGAATCAGTTCCATTTCCTGACTACTTTCCATAAACGTCCAGATCTTCGGGCTTATCTCCTCCCACATCCCCCCCAGGTCGCGAAACACTCCCAGCTCCTGGAATGTCCTGTTCACCTGTTGGCAAAGAAGAGAGGAAAGTTATTTCCAAAACATGGCTCAGATCCACTGTGGGCTGAGAGGGTGCACTGGTCTGTCAAGAAAAGTACTGAGTGTTGCTTACACTCAAACAGCAATTCAGCTTCTGCAAGGATGGGAGTAAGGAAAGCTGCGTGCATATGGGAGGAAAAATACAAGAGGGAGTGCCTGTGGCTGAGTAGGGCTTAAGGCTCAGTGAAGAATGATTCCTGCTTGGAGAGGAAGGGCATGCAGATGCAGCCTCTTCCCATTTGATAGAAGAGTTTACTGAGGAAGACCGGGGAATTACAGAGAACATTAGGTAAGTCACTATCAGAAATGATTAAAGATCAGCTGACAAGCAGGCAGTGGAGTAGAAGACACCTGATGGCTTACCAAGGTCTTTCCCAGTCCCATATCCCAGATTAGACTTGCAAAGTCTGTAGGTAACCAAAAAGCAACACCAGTAATGTTTCCAGCAAGATTTAGAATTGGAGTGCAGCCTGGCCTTTACTCCTTGAGCCTTTGGCAGAAAGTGCATGGGAGGGGAGAGATCAGGAACACTATGCTTTGTGTACAATCCTTTCTAGGCTTGCATTTGGGCTCAATTTAACACAGAGCAGCCTAGCTGTACACTCAGAGAACATATCTCACTTTATATTTCAGAGGATAGAGTTAAGAGTTACCTCAGCCATGATCTTCCTTATGGCTGGTGTGTCTGGAGTGTACAAGACCTTCCCAATCAGCAAAGGCTTCAAAGCCCTCCAAATAATTCTGGAAAGCGGGCTGGATTCCAGGTTCTTCATCAGCTCATTGCAGTAGGGTGCTGAGGTAGAGAGGAAGGGGTGAGCATGGGCGCACTTTTAAGACAATCAGAGCTGACAGCAGAACAGTTGTCTTAAAACAAAAAACTTCCTCTGCTGCAAAGCTCTACAAAATGCCCTTTTCAGACTGAGCATTCTCAGATTGCTCAGTAAGTGCAGAGAATATACAGAGTCTCTACCAACAACAGCCATACTCATTTGCACAGCTTATAAAATTTACTGCATGACACAGGTAAATCTACATAGAAAAAGGTCACATTTTCAAAGGCTGCATGAGACTGTGGACTCCATTTCATGGAAAGTGTCCATGTAGCCTTCCTGGATTCTACACAAGTCTCTTGATAACCCCTTGTATCTTGATACCCTCCCTGTCCTTACAAGTACATGCAGGAAGCAACAGCTGGTTGTTCAGACAGGGTGTATATATTCTTCAGAAACAGTAGAGTGGTATGCTGATCCTCAGGATCACTTGCCTTCATCAGTGCAAGTTTGGAAAACAGTAGCCACTGCAGCCATGGAGTACATGGGACCTTATGCCATGACAGGGTTATACTTACTTGTGGAGTTATCATAGAAATTAGTCACATCATCTTCAGTGCTGTTGCCTCCAAACAGAGCTTTGTAATTGTTGTCCTCGTACCAGTTGAGGGATTTAATCTTGAGCCCTCCACCTTCAGGATGGCCACACACAATACGTGACACAGCCTGGTAGATCTGTGTAGAGGAGTTTGAGGCATTCACATTGGTCAGGAACATCACCTCTTGCCTCATGTCACTCCAGCTCTTCATGCTCAGCAGCTGGAGGAGAAGGGTGGAAAAGAATGGAAATGGGGATTGGAACAGGATTACTGATGGGAAAAGATCCTGCCGTTCTCCGTCAAATCACCCATCTGCTTTTGAATCCCACTGGATGCAGTACTAAAAAGGACAGACCAGGGAAAGCATGTTTCCCTTCATCACAGTGGGGAAAAGTAAAATCTCTTCTGTACACATATACAAACCATGCCCTTGTCAAGTTATTTACTCATGTTTTCTCATTCAAATTTGTGTGTGATGCCAACTCTCCCTGAGATCTCACATGGAAGTAAGTTCTTTGGTTGCACAACAGCCCACATTCTAGCAGAATCCCCTCAATCCAGGGTGGAGCAAGACAGAAAAGGGAATAAGGAAATAACATACAGCAAGTGCAGCTAATCAAACCCAGCCTTGTTGAGCTGTAGGCCCTGGAGTGCTGGCAGCATCATCTGGCACAATTCCACTGAGGTCAGCAAACCTCCCCTGATTTACACCAGGCAGAAATTTTGACCTCCTAGGTCAGTAGTGCTGCCCCTGCCCTAGCACCTCCCTCCCCTTTGTCAACAGCATTCCCAGAAAGACCCTGAAAACAAGCCGAGCTGTAGCCTCAGATCTGACTGCAGAGTAAGCCTTTTTCTCCGCACCACATGCAGCCTACCACAGCAAGAAGCGTTCTCTTGTCCTGTCTGCCTGACACCTGGCACAGAGATGAAACACTCACGGTTGGCTAGGAAGATGTGCACTCTGGGACTCATTTATCTGGCACAGCAACAACCTGCAGAAGCTGTCATGAACAAAAGTACCAGGTACCTGGCTTCAGACACTGTATTAACATCTCCATATTCAGGGATATGGCCTGGCTCACCACAAGGAGAAAAGCAAGGCTGGTCCACAAACACTGTTTTCATGCACCACTGAACCTCATCTCTCAAGACTGGCAGGAGATGTAAGAAGACAGAGATGTGCCCATATACACTCAAAGTCTGTTTAGTTCAGTATCTCTATGATGGTGACAACAAGCAGATGTTAGGAAACAGGCGGGGCAAAGAACAGATACTTCCTGAGGTAACCTTCCAGATTCCAGCATCTTCACCTCAGACAACTTACGTCTATTTGCTAATGTATAGTGAATGTCATCCACAGTAAACATGAACATTTGCAAATATTTAGCATCTAGCACTGGAATGAACCAACTTCGTCTTCCTCTCCTAAACTTAGCTGTTGTTAACTTCATTCAGCGCCGTGCTTTTTGCACTAACAGAGAGTGAATATACATTCTCTATTTTTCTCTGGACCACTCAACTCTATATACTTGTCATGCCCCCAGCTCACCTCTTTAAGAGGCTAGTAAGTCCCAGCATACTCCCTGCTCTGTATCTGAAAGTAATTCCTCTTCTACATGTCTTCATTGTCCTTCTCTGAACTTTGTCCAGTTTTGCTACTGCTTTCTGGAAACAAAGTGCATAGAACAGTACTCCATGCTGAACACAACGGCAAAATGTGGATTTACATGGTGTTTCGATAACATCTTCCACAGGAGGTTCCCTATCCTTACCTAAATCTTTTCCAGCATTTGATTTGATTTCTTGACTGCTACTGAATATAAGATGACATGAACTGTGATGTTCTTGCTGTGCTGCCCAGAATAGCAACACGTACTAATAAGGACAAGCAGAGCTGCTGAGACACCTATTTGCAATTAGTCTTCAGACATACCTTGGAAACAACTTCTGATGGCCCAACTGCCCTGTCTTTAGTGTCACTCATAGCCCTGTTGCTGATTTTGCTCACTGTGTCTTGGTTTAGACATCTTTGTTTAAATAAAATGCAGACATTCAAAACCTATGGCAAAGCCAGCCGATGACAACCCAGAAAGCAGTGGTGTCTTTTCAAATGCACAATCCCACTCCACCCAAGGTAAGCACAGACTGTGTTTCTGGCCTTACACTGTAGGCAAGCCTGACCATTTGCATTCACCTGTAGTACTGTGCATGTTTTATATGTGCCAACATCTGGACAAAAAATCTCGATGCTGAACAAAAGCTATTTTGTGTCACATGCAAAGAGTCTATTTTTAGCTGCCCAAAAACACATGACACTGATATGATGGAAGACAGCTGTGAAAACAGCTAAAACCTGGGGATTCGGTGCTTGTGTCCAGACTTGCTTCAAGTCTCCTTTCATCTCCTCACTATTCATTCCTGCCTTTGCCTACATCTTGGTGTCAATCAGTTTGGTTCCATAGGTTCAGACTGACTGACAGGATGCTAACATTGAGGACACGACTGACCCACGCCCCAGGAAAGGGGAAGGGGGAAAGGGAAAAGGGAGATGGGCCTAAAAACCAAACAGCAGCAACAATCTGAGAAGGAAAGCTAATCTACTAAATAAGATATCAGAAAGCAAAATAACACAATATAATACAATATAATTGGAATTGAAGCTAATAAATCAAAATGAGAGTGTCTGATAAACCAAAGGCCTTATGCTAAACACTGAAGGCAAGACAGCAGTGAGCACTCACTGCTGGGTTGATCCCCAAGGAAAGAAAGTGTCTCGTGACATGCAGTTTTTATCTTTCACTCTGAGTGGAAAAACGTAAAAGTACAAAGCAACGTGAAGTCCTCTGGGGTACGCAGTTCTTCTCTTCTGAGACAAGTATACTCAGAGCTATTGATGATCCACAGAGCTGAAGCATTAAGTCTTTAACTCACAATACACTACATGATGTTATGATGTGGAATACCAATACCAAAAATCATAAAACCACGATAGCAGAATTGCTCTGTTCATGCCACTGGAAGCATTACTGAACTACTCCCAGACATGAGACCTAGCTGGGTGTTTCTTCACAGTTGCCCTTGCTCTCAAAGAGTTTAATCTGCTCTCCTGGGTTGATTTAAGGAGCTCAGGGACAGAGATCCAACAAATCCTCACATAAAGAAACAAATATTTTCTTCAGATCATTCTCTAATAAAAATTCTTCGCTAGAAAGGCTTCTAGACATGTTACAAACAATGCCTCTCTCCACTGCCTCAAGCTGCTGCTCCATGAAACAAGTGAGTCCCTGCTTTTCATGCAGAAATCAGCCTATCAGATGATAAGGAGTAACTTTCAGTCAAGCCATTTGGAGCAGCTCACGCTGTTTGCAAAGGAAAATTATGCTTTGTTTGCACAGTAACAAGACAGAATAAAAGGTATTTTATCCAAAACAGCTGTCAAGCAAAAGGCATGCTACCCTAAGACATTTTCAGCCACATCAGCAAACTGAGTATCACATGGTTTCAATTATTTTTATCCCAGGCAAAAGCAAAAAAAAAAAAACACCAAACAAACAAAAAAACCAAACCAACAAACAAGGCAAGCTTAAGTAATGTAACGGGAAACAGCTGTAATCAGACTCTTAAGGGCAGCCTCCCGCCCAGCTGGCAGCAAGAGCTCTGTCATGGTCTTAATTGAAGCTGGTCCTGGAATCACCTTAATTTCTCTGTAGCTGCGAGCCACTGGAAGGTTCTGGGCTGGTGTGGATGTGTGCCAGGGGCTGTTGGCAGGCATGGCACTTGCTCCACAGCCAGCCCTCCATAGGAGGGCCATATGCTAACCCTGAGTGACCTGCTCCTCCATGTGCACCCAGGGTTACTGTCGTTCGCTGCGCACTGCTGCTCAACACAGGTGGGAAAGTTTGCAGAGGGTAGGAGGAGGCATAGTTTGGTTTAGATGGCTACAATTTCTGCTAGAGGAAAAAAATGTTTTTGCCTACTAGCAGTACTTCAGATTCAGAGCCAACCAAAAGCAACTAAGATATGCTTCTGGCTCTGAAAATAAAGAACAGTTTTAGACTTCTGACTCACACTAGACATACAGGGCTTTTTTCTTAAACCACCATTTCACCTGCAAAAACAAATACTCACTGTCTCTAGAACACCACTTTGCTTCTACAAACCTGTGTTACACTGGAGCCTTTCTCTGTAAGCATGCAACACCGCTGCATTGGGTGCCCCACACAGATCAGATCACCACCTCTGCCCCCAAAATATTAGCTCTCCTAACAGAAATGGAAAAGAGTACCCTGCAGCTGCTAAACTATATACATCACCTCTTCCATGTGCCATATTCTCATAAAACCCGGAGAGGCCAATAATAAACCCTAGCATGGCTGGCAACTGACTGAAAAAACTAGAAAGGAGACAAACTTCTCTGTGCAGTTCTGCAAGGCGCTGCTAATCAGCAGCTATATTGCAAAGGCAACTGCTGAGAAAGTAAGCCCCGCAGAAAGCTTAATTCCTGCACCTCCCCGGCCAGATACCTGAGAAACTCCTAAATTTGAAGTTCTGTGCGCTGAGAAGTTACATAGAGATGTTACTTCTACTGATACAGAAAGTATGGTTGTAGGATGATGAAGGAGATTGGAAAAGAGCAAGGGATTTGACTCCAAGTTGCACCAATCAGAATTGCACTCCTTGTACTTGATGACAGATTAGGACATCCATCACACTAAGGTATTCTTCTGACACAAAGGACATCCATCACACTAAGGTATTCTTCTGACACAAAGAAGCTACTTACCTCCTTGACCAGCTTTCCCAGGCTGTCCCTCATAGCCTCCACAGTTTCTGACAGATCCCTCAAAGAGGAATTAAAGAAAATTTGTCTCTGCAAGAAGAGAAAAAAAGAAACTGGAAGTCATTACCAGGCACCAATAAGGAAATTGAACTGTTTTAAATACCCTTGTAAAGAAAGGCGGTAAGGACTGTTTACAAGGCAAAGTGATTGATGGGGAAAACAGAGAGCTGGCCTTTTGTGCAACCTTGAGCTTATGC
The DNA here is from genome assembly GCA_013399175.1 of Odontophorus gujanensis. Taxonomy (NCBI): domain Eukaryota; kingdom Metazoa; phylum Chordata; class Aves; order Galliformes; family Odontophoridae; genus Odontophorus; species Odontophorus gujanensis. The sequence continues at coordinate 46,869 of VXAB01000609.1, read as the reverse complement.
TGTCACGGGCTTCAGTGCTCCATAATGCAACAGAGACACCTGTTCCATTCCTTACAGTCTGGGCACATAGATACCACAGTAACCATAACCATTCCAGTAAGATGCTATATGTATGTACGTATGCTTACAGGACAAAGGATAGCTTGTATTCCAGGTCAGAGAACATGGATGGCCAACAAACCTAAAATCCTGAAAACCAGCACTAGGAAGGGGAAACTAAGTATATACAAGGTCGGAAATACCAACTGGTAGACAAAGGATTTCAGTGGGATCCCCCAGCTCAGATGCTCAGAAATTTTGCCATACAGCACAACTCACCTTCAGATGATATTCATCACCCAAATCCTCCCATCAAGCCTTGACATTATCAGACTAAATTGAGGGTATATTTCAAAAGAACCTGGTTCCATACACCATCAAAAGAGAAGCAGTGGTTGTAGGATGATAAAAGAGTTTGGAAAAGAAAAAGGGGGAAAAAAAGCAAAAGAGAAACAGTTTCTGGAGATGGATAGCACAACTTTCTGGAAACTGCACTGCTTCAGGACTTCCTTGCCTTAGAGGACCCAGTGAAGACAGCTCTTTCTTTACAGTTGCTTTCCATATAACTGATATGCCTGGGTTCTTCTTTTGTTCCTTCTATTATATTTCTGTTTAAGTTAAAGCACTACCATTTATGTGAAACATTTCATGCAAGAGAAGCATCAAGAACCTCTAGCTTAATAACATGGACACAATTTTTTTTCTCCACAGAAAAATGAGGATTAAAATAATTTCTTAAGATTTCACGTTCATAACCACAGGTCACAGCATTTGAAAGCATGCTAAAGCTACAGCATTGTGACTGACACACAGAAAAACAGTGGAAAGCCTTGATTTTAGCAGAAATTTTGGGGCTGAAACCTTTTATTTTCATATCTTCCCCATGGCAATCTCCGGAAGCAGTCTGGAGACTTTCTCATGTTGCAACTGAAGGGTAGTATGAGCAGGTGTCAGCTGATGTAAACAGGTACAGTTCCACTGATCTGCTGCTGAGGTGTTTATGCCTAGCTAATTTTGAGCACTCAGTTCATGCCTGCTCCAAAGGAAGCTGTAAATTCAGGGAGGCTCTCAGTAACTTTTACAGAACACATCACAGCTAGAAGAAAAGTAGTTCAAATTCCTGCAGGGTAGGACCTTCAAAAATTTTTTTAAAAGAATACAGCTAGCAAATAACAAAACTACGTAGCTACATTACCACTTTAGCAATGAGATGAGAAAGAACATCCCAGACTCATGCAGTAGACAAGCCTGGTCAGCTCCATACGCTCCACCCAGCTCTGCAAGGAATTTGTGCTGTTTAACGTATTAAAAAATGATTCATGGATTGGATGGACAAGGAAGAGTTTTCTGATATTATTCATTGGTTCAGAATAGAGCAAGTCAAAAGCCAAATGCAAAGGATTAGTGAAAGCCTCATGCTGACATACTGTCATAATATGGTAAATAAAATTCAGTGCTGCAAAGAAAAGTACATAGGGAGGAGACATTTCTACCTTCAGATACCCCTGGATCGCTCCAAACTATCTCCTGTCACTCAAAAAAGAGATCTTGAAATTAGAATGAGATCTTCAAAATACAATGATATGGCAGATCAACATCAATATAAATCAGCAGTTCATTGCTACTTCTCAGGAACTATGTGCCATTTTGGATCCTTCACCTCTAAAAGAATACAAGTATAAAAAAGGACAACAAGCACAATTAAGATATAAATAGCTACTGAAGGAATAACAACAGTCTGTAGTTCTTCCAATACAATCTATAATGACAAATAGAGGATATGGCAGAGGTCTGCAGAATTACAAGTGGGATGGAGAATGTGAATAGGAGATTGTACACTGTGCCTGATCATACAAGAACAGAGGACTTCAATTCTAAAGATCAGTTTAAAACAAACCAAAGGAACTATTTCACAGATAACCCAGGCAAAATGGAGAAATTATGTAGATGTAATGCAATGCTGATGACAAAAGTTAACATGGTTTTGAAAAAGGCCAAGAAACTTAATGAAAGAAAAAAGCTTACCAAAATCTATGAACACTAAGAGTCTAGTAGTTGAAGAAGTAGCTGGAGTAGCTTTCAAGGGAAACAGAGCTGAACAGAACTTTATTCTGATCCATCACACAAGATTCGTATGAATTAAAAGACACAGAGTTTTTAAACTTTTTAAAAAACTGAAATGTCATCAGCTTCCCTGGAAAATAGCTTTTTGTAGGGGCTTTCATAGTTCACTGCATTCAAAAGTGTCTTCTAAATTCACTACTCCTAAAGTAAGATCTCTCCCGCTGTGACAGTGTACTTACTAGGTGCCTGCACTAGAATACTGTGGGGGTAATGACTTGTTTTCTGATGAAATGTTGCAAAACATCACCTGTCTTCTCTAGGCACATGGTGGAAAGAAAGTTCTTACAGGTTTTGAGCAGAGCTACCCTGTACAATTACTATGCTAGTGGTTGAAAACTCGCCTTCATACAGACCTGTCCTTTAGGGCATGCAAGTCTCTTAGTACTCTGCAGTTACACATCATGCTGACTGCATTCTGTGCTTACAACTGAGCATTTACAGGGCTCAAATTAGGGAAATAATTCAGCTAACTGGAGTTGATTACACAGTCTAAAGGAGCCTTGAATATACATACCTGTTCTCTCCTGCTCAAAGGGACACACAACTGTTTAACATGCAGCACATTATACCTGTATTCAAAGTGTCAGAAGGTTGTAACATAATTCAGTTATTTGTTGCATAATAACACCTAAATGCCTCTGTACAATGACACCACTCCACTGCGTTTGCTTTGAAATAGTTATCACAATTTTACGCTGATCTTAGTGTAAACTTAACACTGAACTCTGAAGAAAAATCACATGCTTTATGTTACTTCTTTTGTTTCCTGGAAGTCCCAAAGTACAGCTGCTTGAAATCACAATGTCATTGTGTTTGTCTGAAAACACTCAAAAGAGCTCAGTTGCAGCATGTATCTACATTTTGTAAAGCCATTTTCTCAACTATAATGCATTTATTATTCAGTGATAATTCAGTGATATTCAGTTCATGATAACCATATGACAAAATAAAAACAGCATTATGAAGGGAAAAGAACAACTAGATTTTCATGTGCTCACCCACAGTTCAAATACGACTATGGTACACAAGTCACAACATCTTTATAACTTCTTACAAACCCACACCACTGGAAGTGAATGCAGCAAATCCCTTCATGAGAAGTACTGCAGAGAAGAAACCCCTCAGAAGCAGTTTCAATGTCTCTGTCATTTAACATACTCCCTTCAAGTTGTTTACAAAACTGGGGAGGTTTGAGAAGGTAAAAGCTGTTGCACATACATGTGATTTTATGCTTTAAGAGCTCTCTCCCAGCACAATGCCAGAATGCTGGAAAACCTCTGAATTATCAACACTGTTCTTGATAATCAGGGGTGCCTGTAACCTTCCCCAAATTGCACAGTTCTTACACAGGATAACTTCTGTTGGCCTAGCACAGAAAGTTGAAAAGAAAAAAATTGTTAAGTGGTCTTAGATGTTCTATTTCTCTGTTTTTTATCCAGATAGCTTATCCTGCCTTATTTTACTTTCACTGAGTACACCCAGTGGAAGACAAGCCTCAAGAAGACAAGCTTGCAATCAGCCTTTATAAAATGCCCTAAGACCTTCAGTTCTTACTGCTGGGCACAAGGGTTTCATGGATGAAAACTCACACATGGGTCCTAGAAAATGGAATTTGACTTTTTCAAACAATGTGTTGCGTCTGGTGGAGTGAGTACTCCATCTCGAAGGAAACCGAGGATCTGTGATCACTTCCTGATTTTCTTCTGTGTTTCTACCAAAACAGCCCAGCCCAAATAGGTCTTTCTGTGACAGAGAACAAGGAGGCACACCTGCATGTCCAAGCTTCTGCCATCTTGGCTTAGTATTCTCACCCAAGAGGGCTGGCTAAATGAAAGGCACACAGAAAATCAACTACAGAGCTAGAAAGCTTCATACATAACTTTAATTGGAAGTCCTTTAGTGCACTAGTCCAATTTGTGCAAAGTTCAGGCTGCTCTGGATAGAAGAAATGAGCAGGTATGCAAGGACAAGAGTTGAGATTTTGCTTTTTTAAAACTTCTTTTGCACTGCCTGTGACATTCAGAGCTCATATGTTTCACCATACAGCTGTAGTAATTTTCTTTTTAAAACTGTGCTCTGTTCAGAATTTGCTAATAATTACTGTCTTGTTATGAGTTACCTGAACACCTATTTCTCCTTCCAGATCTAAGTGCACAAAATGCTTAAGGATGGCAGAAGCAGATGCTAACACAGGGATCTCAGCCCACACACATATCCTGACTACTGGGTTCCCAGTCTTGTACCAATCCCTGCTTCATTCTTCAGCATAAATGTTTGTGTAACTCCATACAATCATGTTAGTCGCTTATAATCCAAATCAATTCCCTAACGCAATTTACTGCATGATCTTGCAGAGAGAAAAGCAAAGAGGAATATATAGGGTCAGGAACAAACAAGTGGATGCTGGCTTGAGTTTTCTGGACACAGTGCTGAAGAAACTACAGCTACTCTACTTCCCAGATATTTGAGTGGTAAAAAATTACATGTTACTGTTGAAGACCTGAGTGCAATTTATAGAAACCTTGTATATTGTTGAAAATCCCTTTCACCCCAATTGCATCAACCTATTATTTTAGGATGATTTTTCTTTGACTCTTCAAAAACCAGTAGAGTTCAGATCTCATCATGTGAGTCAAAAATTTCTGTTGTACCTTCACCTGACTTGGCCCTTACTTTTATTTACTAACATCAAAGACATTAAGCAAAACAATTAAAAACAAATCTCGAGGACAATCAACTTACTACTTTTGGTTTGAAGGCTCTGTAGTGGATAGGGGGCATGCAAGCTTCAGTGTGCTTGTCCAAGATTTGACCTCCCATTGCCTTTAATGATAATCTATTAATCAAAACCATTCTTTGTTTAGGAACAGAAACTCCACTCTTTGTTCCAAGATGTTACTGCAGGTCAATGCAGCCTTTTTTAGCCTTTAAAGCCACTCAGTTTCTAATCTGTCGACATGATCCTAGTGTTGTTTTATTCATTCTGCCTGGCCATATTGAAGCCTGTTGGTTTTGTTTCACTTACTAAGGCATTACAGTAGATTTTACTATCCTGTTAGACTTCCCTGAAGAAAACTATGGACCCTTACAAGATGGCATACAATTAACAGGTTTACTGCTGGCTTCATGACTTGGGCTTTTTTGAAGCCAAGATCATGAACCAGCTTCTCAGAAGTCACCCAGATTTGCACATACCTTTTTTATCTACTCTGTTCTTGCTAAGTCACACAATCACAGTGGCTTATAACTGTTTTCTTTCACCAGTAAACAAAACAGATGTAATAACAGAGTCATAGATATGCACGGTATTGGCTTCTGTTGGCTAAACTGTAAAGACTTTAAAAAATGAGAAAAGCAATGCTCAGTCTCCAGAGGGCCCAGAAGACCAGTGCTGAGTGGTACTAGCTAACAACCTTCAAACCACTCAGTTCCCTAAAATCTAGCATCTCTGAATGGTTTAAAGTAAATACACACATATACATATAACTGTACATAAGAAATCGCTTACAGCCATTCATTTTCAAAAGAGTGCATTTTTATAACATGAATGATTTCAGTTACCCCATCTCTTAATGCTTATGACTAGTCTGGTCTTCCAGAAGATAAAAACAAATGTGGATGAAGGACATATGGAAAACAGAACAAGCTACAGAGAGAAGTAACTGACCACTGTGTACTGCACTGATCAGTAATATGATTCCAGTACTTGTTAATGATACTTCTTTGACTGGGGACAAAGCCAAACAAGTGGTACGTGACTTTCTGTCCTGAAAGGCTCATCATACCTGGAAAACTCACAGCTGAAGTACCGACAAGAGAATGTTTATTTCAGAGTGGGTTCTGCGGTCTCTTCTCTCTGATATATCCAGCACTAACATAAATCTCCTGTTTTACCCAGATATTGTGAACCAAAAAAAAAAAAAAAAAAAAATCACTTCNAAAAAAAAAAAAAAGCATCACTTCTGTATTTTGGATAAACAGCTAGGTCTGCTCAAAACTCCAAATACCCCGTAAAAGATGTGTTTTCTTAAGTTCAATGAGTTTTGAAGTACTTGCTCCAAAATCCATTCAGTTGCTCCACTTTTCAAATAGAGCCTTTAGAAGATGACTCATTCTATGAATTAAAACTGCTCAGAGGTTGTGGCATGCTGCTGGCTAGAACTTCTGTGCTCAGTGGCCCATTGATAATTGTAAAGGTGAATTTTCAGTACTCAGCATAAGATAGTGTAACAGCTGGGGTCACTTCAGCTGAGATACTACATTTGACCAAAACACAGCGACGACCAAGCATTTGTATGTTACTACACAATGTAAATATTTTTATCTTGACAAATTAAATTTACACAATTAAGTAAATTAAGTAACACTGCAATAGAAGAGGCAGGAAGAAGAAACACTGTTCAAGCATCAGTGCTAAAGTCTACAGTTTTTCTTTCTCAATACCCATAAACAATTCACTCTGAAAATACAGCAGTAAATTCCAAGATTGAAACCCCTTGAAAATGGCAGTGTCAGTGACTGCTTCTCAAAAGTGTGATCAATGGACTCACCTGAAGGGGCTTCAATGGATTCAGGTTAGCTTGGAAGGCTAGCTCGGCTGCATGGAGTGTTTCCCTTGGTAAGGTGCAGAGGGAGGCTTCAGAGTCCATGGCCACTGAGTGGTTTTGGATTGTAAGAAATTCAGACAGCGCTGAGCTATTGCAGACATCTCGCAGTTGCATTCGGTAACCTGACACTATGACCTAGAAAAACAAGAAAAGTATATAGATTTTCTCAGGTGCAAGATTCATAGCACAAAGCTGGTTATCACCTCTACAGAAATAACCATTCATCATAACAGTTCCAGATAGAGGAAAGAAGGCATTTTTCTCTGCAAGTTGCAAGACTCTGGCCCATACACAACTCTAAATTTCAAGAAAAACATGTTTCACTTTAGAGTACGGAGAAGTCCTGGAGGAGGCAGGTCTCCCTCCACTTCCCTGCAAACATGCACAGTAATTCTGTCCTCCACAGCAGCCATCTTCTCCAGTCAAGCATTTCTCAATCTTCAGTCTTCTAGGAAGTATGCCACAGAGACAAAAAAGGCTTATGACAAGACACAAGTCTGGTAAATATATGTGAAGGGCAACAGACCTATGTCTCAAACTCTTTAGTTATATATATATATATATATATATGCCAGCCACATTTTCTGTGTGGTTGGGATCAGGATCACTTTTTCCTATAGCTCTTATACATCTCTTTCTAGTGGCCAAGATAAACATTTTGCAATGTTCTGGGGCAGATAACCTGCTAGTGAAATAAGAATTATCCTAGAGACTGCAACAAACAAGAGAAAGGATCTGAGAGTTTTCTTTTACAGACATAATTTTATTTAAGGTGATGGCTTGCTAATGGATAAGGTTTACTCACCCACAAGGAATCACCTTGTTTGTGAAGAAAATGCATTAAATTGTTCAAGATTATCATGAGTACCCTTCAGACCAGGTAGCCAAGTTTGTCCTCTACTAATGTCAGTACAGCATCTGGGTTTGCTGAACAAAAAATTAGTACATGGCAAACAGGTGCACATTTCATAAAGTTGATAAACACACGGAAATCTCAAATCTTAATTTGAAAAGATTATTTGTTTGCCTTGGGGCTAGACAAAGTTAACAATTTTATTGTGAACACTCTGTGAACAACAGCTTTATGGTTCACATCTCCTGTTCTTTTGTAATACCCAACATGAATCGCCCAACCTTCAGCAACAAATAAAGAGAATTGATTTACATCCCAGAAGAGTTCCTGAATCATGCTAGTTGAGTCTGAGATTTTCATGTCTTTCAAAACCAAAAGGACATCAACAATCCAGAAGAAAAAAAGTTCATTAATTTCAAAAAACAAGCAGATGAGACTGAAATTTCTAATGCAACACTTATGCAAACTTTACACTTTAGTCGGCATCCAAATGCCAAAAATAGGACATTTCTATGCTGTACACTGGGGTGAATAAACAGAATAGTTCCTACATCAAGACAACAAGCCTTTTGAAATATTTTTTAATTTTTTTTTTACGCTAGCATTATCAATATCACTTTGAATCATGCTAAAAAAAGGATATTCCTACAGATCTGGAATGAGTTTCAAGAAATGTGGGCTCAGTGAAAAACAGCTTCCCTGAGTGGACATACAGAAAACCGGTGTGTCTCAGTGTTCACTCAAAAAAATCATAGAATCACAAGGTTTGAAAAGACCTAGGGAAAAGAAAGGTACCAGCCTTCACCGTGGAAGAAAACTGTTGCTTTGTTAAGGCTGGTTATGTGGCTTTGTTTTCTGGAGATCTCCCTAAGATCACCTAGTCCAACTATCCATCTATCACCAGTATTTCCCACTAAACCATGTCCCCCAATACAACATCTAAACACTTCTTGAATACCTCCAGGGATGGTGACTCCACCACTCCCTGGACAGCTTGTTCCAGTGCCTGTTCCAATACCTGATAACTTTTTCAGGGAAGTTTTTCCTAATATTCTATCTGAATCTCCACCAGTACAACTTGAGGACAAAATGATGATGAAAAACTGCTTCCACCATCCTCAGTCACTGTTCATCTTTTTCACTTAGATTTTACAGAATTATAGAATGGATAGAAAGGACTCCTGGAGATCGCCCTGTCCAACTCCCTGCTAAAGCTGGTTCCCTATAGTAGGTCTCACAGGAAAACATTCAGGTGGGTTTTGAATATCTCCAGAGAAGGAGATTCCACAACCTCCCTGGGCTAGATGCGCCCACAGTGGCAGCATCCAAGGCTTGAACACATGGGTGCCTGCCCACCAGTGGTCTGTGTTCCTTCCAAATCTCATAATCTTCTTTGTACACCTGCCACTGTCAACTCAACGTTTAACTTCTCTACCCCAGGAAGTAGTAAGTGTATTTGGACAAAGCTGTGGCCACTGTTATTAAATTATTTTATCCATTTATACAGAAACCAAGCAATTTTCTACCAATATTGCAATCACTATGCAGCTGAATAGTGAAGTCAGATCTCCACCTCTGACCTCCAGGAAAATCAAATACGTCCATTTTGGGACTTAGAAAGTCATCCAACAAGAAAGGAGAGCTGTGCATTTCAGTTGTTATTTGTATTAGAAAGTACTTATAAAGTAAGATCTGGTGGCTTCTTGCTGTTCTCTATACCTTTCTACCTAGGTGCCTGGATTAATTCTTGCTGACATCCTTCATTGTGTACTGGCAGAATCTGCACAAGACAGCTCCACTAAGGACAAAACTCCCAAGTGAAAAACAGCCAACTGATTACTTCTTCACTACCACTCAAATATTTTATGGAGATGGAGGCTCTTCTTCTGTTGTTAGCTTTCCCAGCATTAGTACAATCAAAACATGGTATTCACATGGTACAAGATCAGAGCAAGCACTTTTGCCAGTTCAAAAATCTGTCTTCTTTTCCATCACTTGAGGGAGAATGAATACATAACCAGTTTGGTCACACTTCTGAATTAAAACATGCTATGGATGGTTCTGCAGATTTCAAGCAAATTTGTTTCAAATAAAATAAAACCTATCATTTAAAACAGGTAAGATTTCTTTCCACTTCTCTTAGTACAACTTGCAGGTTTAGTTGTCAAACTGCACTGAAACAGATGGCTTGACAGAAATCACTGAAGAATGACATAAGATGTGCAAGAGGGGCAGCATCTGTAACCACATGAAAACAAAAGTTTGAAAGAGCTATTAATTACCCCACTTCAAAGAAGAGATCTGATCTGGAGCTGTGAAGAAGACTGGATGGATTTCTTTCTCCTTCTGTAGTAACACACTGACTAAAGAGGACCACAGGTCTTTTTTTGAAGTCTGAAGCAGCCAGACGTGATTTCTGCAGCAGAAAGTATACTGCAAGAGGTGGACCAATTCACGCAGGCTAGCAAAAAACATGCTCTGAGCTTCACAATGACAGACAGCAATCTTAAGATAGGGCCTCCAGCCCAGTCACAGCAGCCAACATCTACAAGGACAATCACGGGAACAACAGAGTTGTTTCATTTGAGATCACATGCGCTACATAATATACAAGTTTATTGTCTTCCTTAAAGAGTTGGTCAGAGAACAAAAAAACATGCATCCCTCTCCTGCACAGGAATCCATGGCGGAGTGGCACACAAACCATACTCCAGCATGTGCTCAGCAACAGAACTACAAAAACACATTTTTTTTTTTTTATTTCTAATCAAAGAAGAACAGTTTCAACAGCACTAGCAACATTTCACCGTGTAATAAAAAAAATAAAAATAAAAAATAAAAGTAAAAATAAAAAACAGGAAAGAAGAAATTCCATTTAGCCTGAAGGATATGAGGCTACTTTCTTACTCTGATCAAAACACTTCCATGTGGGTCTCAGAGAGCATTTACAACTTACAAAAAATAAGACATTAAGTTGAGGGTAAGGAGGAGGAGGAAATAAATGGGGATTACATTTTCCTCTACGTCTGTACAACACCTAGCACAGAGAAGCCCGGTACTGTGGGTTCTCAGCATGATAGTTAAACAAACAATATACTAACCATTATAATAGTGGTTGAAAGTGCTCTTTACCTTCTGGAGATTGACCTCTGCATCCAGTAGCTCCTCTACTGCAGAAGGTGGCATGGACACATTATGATGGAGAAAGTCTGAGAATGTCTCATTGTCAACCAGGAAATCCCGAAGTTTCAAGTCTGTAATGTGATAAAACAAAGCAACATTTTAGTCAGGGCAAAGCTAAAAGGAGATAATGTGAGAGCACTGAGGAAAAGCAAAAGCTGACAAACGGGAGAGGGGATTACACAAAGAACAGCACAAAGAAAGCAGGAACTTCTTCCAAATGCTCTGAAGAATGGTAGTTTTCAGAAATGTCAAACTATGATGCCTTGATCTAAAAAAATATAAAAGGAATTTTTAAGATCAATTTTGTTTGCTACTTAGGATCAATTTGCACATACATTGTTCAGAAACAGAAGCAACAGCAACAAAGCAGACCAAGCTGCTCCCCTGCTCTGGGGTGAAACCCACTCCAGTGTTAGCCTTGTACAAAGGCGAAGTTTCTCTTAATTCCTGTGCCATCACTGAATGCAGGACACAGCTGGTGCATGGACCATGGAGGATTTACTAGTCTGTATTTAATTATGCTAATGGTAACTACTAGTTGCACTCTAAAAAGCTCCTATTTGTACTCTACTATACGATATGTCACAGTCTAACGTATTCAGATGCAAACAGATGATACAAGATCATATGCAAATTTAAGAAACAACCACTCTGTCAGCATTTCTGCAAACACTGATTTCATTTTATTTCCCCAAGGCCTCACCTTCTGAATCCATTGGCATTGCAGCTTTAAGTTTTACAACAGATTTGTACTTCCCCCACAACAGAAGGGAGCCATCTGGAGATTATAACCTGTGTACAATATTCAAGCTCACAAACACAGAGCTTAAGCAACCACCTCCCATGCTGTCCTTTCTTCACTGTGCTTAAATAAGCCAGGATGAGGAAAGCAGCTATGCCAGAAGTGTTGACAGAGGAGACCTCTTGGGATTTAATGTGGTGAGGATTTCCAGGAGATGTCAAGCCTGCCAGCTGGGTGTCATGCTGGTTTTTCTGCTTGAGGAAGAAGAGAGACAAGAGCCCATGGTAAACAGCAGCAGAGAGTGAGCCCTGACAGGGAAGTCATGCAGGCAGCCCCCTCCAGCAGGAACATCAGTTGCCGTTACACACATTTTTTCTCTCCCCCCCTGCTTTTTGCTCCAGTGGGCTGGCAATACCCAAAAGAAAACACACCCTGGGGAAGAACCCTTGTGAGTAGCTGGCTGCCATCCAATGGAGCCAAGGCCACTGCTGTGTGCCAGGGCCCAGGCTGATGCAGGCCGGGTGGCAAGGCAGACTGCCAGGCACTCAGCTCTGGCAGCACAAAGCACACAGGGTTACTGGCGGTCATTGCTCCCTCATCCACATATCCAGTTACAAACGCCCTGTCGCCCTGTTCTGCGCAAGCAGCCACCACCACCGCCCTCAGCTGAGGCAACACAGAGGTTACTCTGGGACGAAGGCTCCTCTCTCCCCCACCCTCTCTGCAGAGCAAGCAAACCAGCTGTTGCTGTAGCAAACCACTGCGTTCTACTCCCCAGCCTGCTCACCAAGGCTGAAAGAAACACCACCGCCAGCCCTGATGTCTCGGTTGTTTCCTAAGGGCACTGAGCTCCCCAAACACTTCTGGGCCTTGTTTGTTTTTTGTTTTTTTTTTTTTTCTTTTTTGTGAGATCATCCTCAGTTTGGAAACAGCTGGGACAAAAGGATAGCTGGCTGAAAGCACTCTGGCATGGAAAGATCAGATGTTCACAAGCTTTTTCATTTACTCTGTCCCTAAGCATTTCTTCATGCTCCTCTTAAAGGAGCCATTCACTTTTAAAAACAAAGGCAGCCTACCCTGTGAAAGCAAGCAGTAGGTAGCTGCAGGAAAGCAAAGTGAGCAGCACCTCGACTACTGTTGGTCTCTTCATGATCATGATGGGGAAGAATGATCTGCCACCTTGCACAGCTGTAATTAACTAATTCAAAGTTAACAAGGCATTTTTTTCCTTTCCTTTTCATCATGCCAAGTATTTTCAGACTTGCTCAGCACTACTATTTGCTGAAAATCAAAGCTGCCTTTTAAAGCAACTCCTACAAATGCCTGAAGGAGTTTTCATCATTGTTTGGATGAAAATATGAAGAGAATAGAACATAAAGATAGCAGCATGTGAAGTTATCAGAAAAACTTGCGGGATAAGACTTAGCTTCCAGTTGTCTGGGCATGATCTCATGCCATAACCCTTGCCTTCCTATGTTAACACATGGGAGTTCTGCAAGACCAAGGGACCAAACCCCAACAACATGGTCACATTGCACCACCCAAAGCAAACAGCCAATATTCCCCACAGCGCATTTTTTTCCCTCACACTGTCTAAATCCACTTCTGGTGCTTGTGGCTCCGTATCCCATGCTATCACTCTCAGTTATGGAGACCTGCATAATGACCTGCATGTGAAGCCACGCAAAAGCAACAACCACTGGTATCAGTCTAAGTTCCTGCCCTGGATACTTAAAAATATAAGAGTTAATAGAGATTTTGTCTTGAAAACAGCTGCTCACCCACAAGGTTGCTCACCTAATAGAGCCTAAGGAAATACAAGGGCATTAGTTAAATGAACCACACCAAAAGTAGTAAACAAAAGAAACAGACAAGTCTTTCGAAGGCTAATACCAAGCTCACTTAAAATGCAAACATTCTGAGTAGAAAAACACACTTATAATCAGAGGACAACTACTGTAATACTTTTCTGATATAAAAGCTGAGACGCACTATCAAGTTACTCAAAACATGTCAGGCAAAACATGTCAGCTCAAACATGATTTAACTCATGCATCTTCACTCCTGCTTGGAACTGACAAAAAGCACTTGTCTGGTTGGCTACTGCAATCCAGTCAACAAAGAGCAATGCAGCTGCAGCATTCATGGAGCACATCAAAAAGACATTCCCCATGTTTTGTTGACATGAAAGGTCAACCTCTCAACATCCCCAAGAGAAAACCAGTGCTGCTGGCTCTCCCCACCATCACATGGTATGGTCTCCTGTTAAGATCCCCAGGTTTCACAAACCAAGACGAGCCCCAGGCACAAAAGTGGGTACAAACTGAGGTCAGACAGAGCCACTACGCTCAATCAGATCTGACATCAATCATTGTCATGAATCTTTGGTGGGATGGCAACCAATGTTACTGTCTCACAGTGAAGAAATCACAATCACAGAATAGTGAGGTATGTGGTATTCACAACAGACTACTTTTGCAATTGCAATCCTGACCCCAAAGGAAGAAAAACTGACATCAGAGAAAACAAACAAGGCCTGTGCTTTTAAACCATGAAGTAGCATCTCCATGCCAGAAGGCCTAGTAGGATTGATATGCTTTTGTTGTAACTAGCTCCAAATTGGGTACTCCGCAGCAGAAAAGCAGAAGACAGTGACCTTGCACGTGACACAAGCAGGAAGACAGAAGTCCACTTCCTATACAGGGCAGGGAGAAGAGTCTTCCTTAAATTATGCAAGGAAGTCTCCAGCAGAAGTCTCCAGAGCTGGTGGTCTTGTGCCTTAACCACAAAACCACTCTTCCCCTTTGAAATCACAGGTCAGCATTAGACAATCACACATAGCAGCGTTTCACAAATGCTGGCTCCACAAAATAAAGATAGCCAGTTGTTTCAAATGAATACAAGGGACTGAGTTAAAGATTTCCAGTTTCCCAACAGCTCAATCCTTTTCACTACCTTCACTTCTGAGCACAGGGCTAGGCCAGTTGTTTCTAGCTTGAAAAACAAAAAACTGTGACAATAATAGAATAAGGGGCTCAGGACAAACTAGAAAAAACACAATCTCCACACTTGGCTATACTACTGGTTAAGTTAAATTGGAGAACAAAAATTCACTATAATCAACAGAAAGTCAGTGCTATGTGGAATCACGAGAAATATCATGGATAAAACAGTCTACTGTCCTTGCAGATCAGAACTGAAGCAATGATCGTACAGTGAAGAAAGTGTCCATGGTCCACACATTCTCCAGTCAGGGGTTTTTACCATCCTTGTCCTGGAAACACACCACCTACTGTTAGAGGCTCTTAACACAGTTCATGTGGAAGAGAGCAAGAGAATACAAAGTGAGGAACCAGTTTTAAATTGCTGCTCTTAGCATTAAGTTGACCATGACTAGTCCCACAGTGAACGGCTACTATTTCCAGCAATATTGAGAACATGTGCAGACAAGTGGGACAAAATAAATAAATAAATAAAGCAGAGACAAGTTAGAGAGCAGGAGTGTTCACCTACATGCCCCTCCCATTCTTTCTTGCTTCCCTTAGAAACACTATGTGCTTATATCCTCCTCCAGAAATATAAATGATACAGCTTCTTTTAAAGATGAAACAATAGGGTAAGAAAAACAAAACCCCACGGAAATTGTGGCTACAGTTTTCATATCCTGAACACTGCCTTCTAAAAATAAAAGGCACACAAATGTTATTTCAACATCTCTGAATGAGCTGTAGAGTGCAAAGCTTACCAGGTCTGACTTCAATTTGTGAGGTTTGTGCCGCAACCTATAATAAACCAGTTTTTCAACCAGTTTTTAAAACTGACTTGAACCGACTAAAAACAATCTGATGTACTGTTTACTTCCCAGTTTCAGAGGCTGTTAAGTCCCTACAAGGAATTGGGTGAAGTAAGAGGAAAAAGGGGATTCATGCCATTTAATTTAGGAACTAAAAGAAAAGCACAGCCATACGTCTCATCTACAAGCATGCCTATTTATCTTCAGGGAATTCAGTCCTTACTCACCAAACATTCCGGGCAGAAAACAGTTATGCTATTTGCTGTGTATCTATTGTGGTCTGCAGATCTGCTACCCTTTGACTAAGTCTGTGCTCCTTACACCCAAGTATGAAGACAATGGAGAAGCTCGTGTAAAATTATGACCCTTTATTTCTCATCACAGAGACTGATAATTGGGCAATCCAATTCTTTCCACAACAGTAGCACAAAAGCATGACTGCAAGATGAAACAGTGAGACAAGATGGGCACACAAAGCTTTAGCTTTATTAGGGAAAGCAGGATTCTGTAAGTACACAAAGAAGAAAACAGTGAGCGAAACACGTTCAGATTCACAGTACCTGGTTCCCTGCTGGGATGAAACTGAGCTTCTACTGAAAGGAAGCTGCAGAGCATCTCCTCTGAGCTATAATGCAAGGGCAGTAATTCATGTACATCCATACTTGCCTGTCAAGCCCACACACTGCTGCTCCACAGGGCCTTGGCATGTTCAGAAGACAAAATTTCAAGGCTCCCTAGTTACAGAGGTCTGATTCACCCAGGGCAGAGCTTGTTCACTAGTCATACCAACAGCAACTGAAGCTTTTGCAAGATGCAAGTGTGTGAATGGTCTACCAGTGGACCAAGAACTGGTCGCAGCTCCTACAGCTGAAAACATTTACAAGTTGAACACATAACCATAAGGACTCCAGCTAGTGAGCTGCCTTAATATTTAGCAATTCCTCACATAGAGAAAAGGACCAAAGCAGACAAACTAAGTATTTAAGTATAAACTATTGTGGAATTATCCTCACTTTCCAATTTTGTGTTAATTTTTCAGTAGAAAATATGGGAAGTATTGCTCAGAAAGGAAGTGACAGTGAACTTATATGCCTCACCTGGTTTTCACACTCATTACCTACCACTGATTTATAGACCAGAAGTATCTCAGGCTACTTTCCATAAAAAAGAGGCTTTCCAACAAAATAATAGTGTAACTGAAATCTGAATGACTCACAAATTTATGCTCATTCTAAGTAAACCACGAACTCCAAATGAAGGAGTCTGTTACAGAGTTTTATATCCAACTGAGCCAACAGCCTACTGTCAAAAGTAGACCTTCCAGATGACCAACTGTTGCGCTTTGGCAAGGTCACAAATTTTCATCCACCCTCATAATCCTCACTTTATGCAACACATCTGGAAAGCACGATGAAGTGACATATCATATACACATGTATATATATACACACTTCTTTTTATTTTAAAGCAGTTAACTGTGATTTAATTTTCCTCTTCCTGCAGGCATTCTTCAACCTGTGTCATGGGAATAGCTGTCAGAACTGCCTGTATCCCTACTGATACTGACAAGAGCTAAAACTGCCCTATGAACAAGTTAGAAGGTTGTGCCCTGATTTGTTGACAAGAAATCAAGCAGCTCAGCAGACCTGTTGTGCAAGATCTGCTCATGTGAAAACACAAGTCTAATTTGGTTGCAATCAAAGAGTTTTTCCCTCTGTAGACATGGCTTGATGTGTTCTCGTAGTAGGCTCTAAGTCTCTGCCTTGTCCATCAGAAATTTAACAGTGCTGTCTGTGGATTAGATGACACCCAACAAAGCGTTCGTTTAACAAGATTATGTAATTATGACATTTCTGTTATGTCAAACACCTCTGGTGAAGAATATGGAGAGGTGGCAGCCCCCTGATCATTTCCAGCAGCTAGGATGTCTCCTGGAATGAAGGTACACACTATGCTACAGGCCCTCACTTTCCTGCCCTTCACTGTAGTGGGCTCACTTCTCTTGTCCTTCCTGCTTGCTGTGCTGAAAATTGTCAGAGGTGAGTATGGAGAATGATCTGTACTTGGATAGCCACAAGCAGGCACATCACACTGTCTCCCCTTACCAGAGGATCACCTTGCCTGTTGTCTACCAGTCACACTGTTTTACTATCATCAGCATAGTTTCAAGTGACAAGGCCTAAAGAAAGCCGCAGCACCAGAATAACATGTCCATCTCTGTCACAGGAGAAGTTTCAAGTTCATCTTTATGGTAAGAGTCACAGAGTTTAGAAAAAAATGAGGAGGAGAAACAGCAATACAACAAATAGGGAATTGGAAGATAGGGGCAGGATGAGCTTGTGATTTGTAGAACTCACTGATCAGGAGTTCCTGACGCAGCACTCTCTCTGGCCACTATTGGCACCTTCAGCAGAAGGTTGTTGCTTTGCTCACCGTAAGCCAAACTGTAAACACTGGCCAAAACACTGCTGCATATTAAAAGAAGTACTGGGAGGTCAGCATGCAACATGGGCCTGAAGCTTCTGAAGCCAACTCTGTTGCCCCTTAATCTAACACTTTTGCTTAGAAGGGCTTTTAAAAACAGCAGCCAGCACAATCACTCTGATAGAAAGCACAGATGACACATTGTACTGGTGCAAGTACAAGAGATCAGATAGCCTTTACTCAGGGCACGTTGGTTTTAAGAATGCAGGGACAATTTAAGGCAGCTGAGATCCCACTTCAAACCTATACAGAAAGACAGCAGGAAGCACAAGGTTGTATCTTTGCCTAGGTACTACCTGAAGTCCCAAATGCCATCAGGGTCCCCTCCTATTTCAGGAACACAGCAACAGAAAGCCTCTCCATCAGCAAGCATAGGCACAGGACAGAAGTGAAAGCCACATGGTGCACAGCAGCAATTCTGCAAATAAATGCAGCCCCCAGAGCTTCTAGGAAGGGATCCACACCAACTCCCATGCTCCCCAGGTCTTGCGTAACAGCACAGAGAAGATATTTTTGCCTAACCCCCTGCTGCAAGCCAAATACTGTTATCAGCACAGACAACGGTGAAATAGACTGCCTATTAAAAAAACAAAACAAAACCACAACAACTTAGGCTTCAAACAATACAATAAACGAAGCAGGCTTTAAGAAAAGTCAAATATATTCACTGTTTTCAGAAGCAAATTCGAAACAGATCCAAATCACACATCACTTGCAACAGGTTGAAAATTCTCTTGCTAGTTTTCACAAAATCAGGATAAGCTGCACATTTTCCAGAGCATGAACTGGCTTGTCAACCACTGTAATGGCAGACCTCAGATCTGACCAGATATGATAGTTCATTATTACAACAAAACGATTTTCAGAACGTGTTTCAGGCAGTGGGGAAGGTTTCCAACTGTCAAATCCAGCTCAGAAGTAAAAAAATAAATACTTGGCAATGCCAGAGAAGTGCTTCTAAAAGAGCCAGAAGGTAAGAGCTGCTAAAAATAAGGTTTGGATTTTGACTGCGCTAGGAACATTACGCCCTAGATAACATGCAAATTTTGAAGACTCTGAACAACCAACTTAAGAGACACAGTAGGATTCATTAAAAATCAATAAATACAGATGGTAAAACAAATAAAACGGTCGCATTCCGGAAAATAAAAATACACAAAAAAAACCAGTATGCCAGGCAAACACTGCTGTGAGAATGCACAGCATGCAATTATGCTATTAAAAATCATGCATCTAAGTGGAAGTATGAGCTGTGACCAATGAGAACCCAGTCCAGCATTGCTTATACTTGGACAAGTGACCTCAAATTCAGTGGAAATTCAAGTCATAGGAAAGAGTAGAACTGGACATTTTAATCAAATGATCATTACTAACAGTGGAAGGATTTTCATGAGCTGGATATGTGAGCAAGCATCTGGAAGACTACTGCTCAAATGCAGACAGAAAATACCTGAACCAGAACAGCTTCAAATCTCTGAAGCAGGGAGAACTGCCCAAGCAACACCATGCTACTCCAAACAGCAGCAGCCCAGGTGTGCAATTTGAAACACCTTCCTCCCAAAACCAGTATGGGTACTGGTGAACTGTAAGCAAAAAAACAGAAAGAGCTGCCAAGGATCAAAGCAGCCTGACTGTCCTGCACTCCCATTGCTTGGCTTTGCACTGTAAGAAAGAAGAAAAAAGCCACACCTTCTCTGAGTGTGAAGTTTCAACCTACCACAGCTACCTTCTTCTCTCTCAGAACAGATTCAGGGAATTCAGCTCATATCTGACTTAACACAATACCAAGGCTGCAGTCAGCAGATCACAGTGCATCTTGTTTTCCCTACTTTCAGGGAAAAAAAAAAACCTTCTAGATCGAAAGTCAAGTCCTCATGCAACAGAAAAAGCTAGCTCCAGAGGAAGCTGCTTCCTAGGCTCAAACCAATCCAAAAGGCAGCCAAAATACTGAAGATTTACAAGCATCAGCCAATCACCATAGCCCATTAATTTAAGCAGGAACACTGCCTACTTATTCTGAATATATGCCTATGTCTATAAGACTTCAAACCCCTGCAATTGTTCCCTGTGTTTCAGTTTAGATGAACACTGGGAAGTTATCCACTATACAGTTCAGTTTTGCTTTTAAGGTTCAAGTCCAAAGGAAAAAAAAATATCAAGCTTCAACACTGAAACAAGAAAATAGGTTCTCTGACAAATTTAGGGAAACCTTTGAAACTACTCAGCCCCTTCGCTAATATAAATTAAGACTGTTGTGTAATAGCATTTCAAAATAGTTAAAAAACCTTTCTCAACCCTTGCGAGACGTTGTTTGAGAAGCAGATGCATAGTGAAAGTGGTCTGCTCAAATTCACACACCAAAGTCTTGGACAGAGATTATGCCTGTTGTATCTGAAGTGCTATGCTGTGTTGCTGCTTACATCAGTAAACTCAGAAAAGACCTTGCCTGGGTAGTCTGAGGAGCTCATCCTTCAGTTCATTGTCACTTTGGACAGAACATATACTGATCATTCCCCCCTTCAGTTCTAGTTTCTTAGCTATTTAAAATGCATCTTGGAGTACACTACTTGGAACAGCATTATTGTCACCTGTTTCATACAGAGGGCAAGAACATTACAAGTAAACACAGCAAAGAGCAGTGCCACTTGCTGCTTTAGGAACACAGTCCTATATACTTCAGAATCCATGACTTGCCCAGTCCACTGGGATTAAAAATATGTTCTGGTAAGGAAACCTTGGGCATTACCTACATGGACATCTTGATAAAATTCTTCTTTTGACTTTCTCCAGTTACTAGTACAAAATAATATGAAAAGGAAGAAAGCAGACTTACACAGCTGAAGACAATTGTGAGCTTAAAGAATTGATTCATGGTCTTGATTTCTGTTCCTGACTTTACAGCACTACAGTTAATGTTCTCCCAACCAGGTGGACAGCAGGCAAGTGTGTGAACAGAAAAGGGAAATATCAAGGATCAGCAGAGAGATCTGATGGATGGTGATCGTGTCACACACCTGTGCCCTTACTACAAGAAGGGTCACTAGGGCATCACGTATACACTTTGACTCAAAGTGACAAAGGATTTCAGTGGTGTTTTTTTTAATATTCTGAAGTGACATTTTGTTGGTTAGACAACTGCTGGTTCTTTGCTAAACAGCTGGTTGGCATAAATCAAAATAAGCATGCAGATTTAGAGGTTGCTATCTTTACCATATCTTTGCCCATCAACAAATCCAATTCTGGTGTGTACTCAGTCAGCCACAGATATGGTCCAACTAGGTTTAAGGAGCATGTGCTAAAATACATAGAGAACTGCACAGAAGCGAGATCTTGAAGTGTAACGGATCATGCTTGTTAAGTTCTGATTGTACTGGCTGTACTTATGCAAACCTTCTACCGGTGTCAACAGAAATCTAACTAACAAGCATTATTTGGCTCTCGAAAGTTACCTTTTTAGAACAGCAGTAAAGCTAAGAAGCCAACAGAAAAGGGCGTTTAAAATCCATAAAACTGGGTATTTTAATGCACCGTCCTTAAAATTCAAGCAGGACAGAAAAGGGGAAGATATGTTGGTTGTTATATAGAGGATATATGTCTCATCAGTTCAAATACTCTTAACGTGAGCCTCAGTAATGCCTAGTCAGCATGAAAAAAAACAGGGCAAAACCTACAGTGGAGCTATTCCACTTATTTTTCATCAGCAAGGAATCACATTCCATAAAGGCACAAGTAATATTCAGTTTTAACAAGCTCAGATAATTACTAAAACTCAGTTAAAACAAAAATGAGTAACATCTGCAGCTTTCCACTCCATTTCAAAGGATTTTTCCAACTTTGTGAACAAGTGACTTGAAAAGTGTGATATACAAGCAGAAAACATAACCTGAACCAGAAATTCATCTCTCGAAAAAACAACCTGATAATACGTAGCAACACTAAGAAAGGCAAGACTGGAGGTAAAGACCATTGCTATTTGCTGAAGCAACAAAACAGTGTAGCAGTTTGAGATAGCATACAACCAGAATCAGACAGAATCCCAACACTGACACTCACTTTAGAATAAAAATAAGTAAATCAAACAACACACATTCTCAGTGAAAAACGCAGCCTTCAAAAATTGACTTTTTGTGGATTTTCAAAGAAACTGGTCATGTAGCAATTCTGCCTGGATAGAAAATGAACCTTGATTCAACATCAACAGTATTTCAGAGCCATCATTGTTTACTGCATCTTGACTACATTTAAAACTACATCACATGCTACTGTCTTGCAAAAGGACTCCACCTCCTTGGCAGCTGTTTAATTCATAGGGATGCTGTAGAATTGGATGATAAATGTTTGTAATGAGCACTGGAGCTTAAGTGTGACCTTGAACTGGCTCAGTATTAACTCTGGAGATAGGTCAGATCAAACACACACTCCAGCCACAGTACCAAGTCAGACACTGAGGATATGCCTTTTTCCACCAGTTGTCATTTTCTGATTGCCACTTTCATGAAAGAACCTACAGAAATGCTTTGAGAATAGCTGAACCCAATAGACTGCTTTCTTACTGTGCTTGCTATTAGCACTCTGTTACCCCTTCTCTCATCCAACCTCAGATAAGCAAACACAATCTTGCACAAATTAGGCAGTTTACCAAGATCAGGAGTCACTGAGAATAAACCCAGAAATGGTTCGCAGATGGAGAACAGAGAAAATAAACACAAAGTGGACTTAACCCTGAGAATGCATTTTCAGCAACAGAATACTTTTATTAGGAAGCTTAGCTGATAAGGTTGCAATATAAAAAGAGTGAGACAATAAGGGAGCATTAAAGGTGGTACTGTTTACTTAACACTTGATTTTATTTGCTGGTTCTGGATAACAGACAGTGCGGAAAAACTAGGCTTAAGAGAGTTTTAAGAGAATGAAGAAATCACTCAGAAGCCTCCCACTACTCTGCTTCTGCAGCTGATACCAAACATGCTGTGAAAACCACAATAGCAATTCTTGTTTTATCATTGTGTATCTACACAGTCAAATTAATGCTAAGACAAACACAGTGCCTTTAAGGTACAGTGAGTTTGCAAATTTTTTTTGACTGTTGTATAAGCAGTGTGGCAAACTTTAACTATGGGCACTGGTGGTCATGCTGCAGTCAATTTAGTAGCTGGCATCATCAGGATAGCATGCCTTAACATAACCAAAATGCCAACACAGTCCTTTACTAATGCAGACCAATACTGACATCCTTGTGATTCTCCTTGCATGTTTTTACAACGAGCATTGTCTCCTGTCACAGGATTCCAAAAATGTTTTGCTCAAGCTCATACAGTGAAAATGCTACAGCAATGACAGATGTAATGCTGACCAGGTGATCTGAACTCCACTTTCAAAGGTACTTTAGTACTTCCATCTTATATTCACACACACAGACACTCTTAACTATTCCAGCTAGCAAGCTGGAATCAATTTATGACTCTCACTATAATAACATCTCAACAAAAGGGAAGTTCAGGTCAAAAACAGGAAACAAAGCCCAGTACTGCAGAACCGTAAGACAGCAATGCATATTCATTCCAGCCTATAAGCACAGACACACAAGAACCACACTTATCAATAGAAATTGCTGAAAGTTCACATACGAAGCAAGGATTATTCTCTTGATAGTAGGTTTAACAGTACAGTAGACCTTCGTACTTAAACCTCTACCAGCAATATTTTATTACTTTTATCTTGTCTTCACCTTTGAAATATTAAGGAAAACACAATCAGACTTCAGAGGACGTGGTAAGTGCGCCAACATGTAGTTCAGCAAATAATCTATCATATCACTGACAAAAAGTTGTATAGCCATCTGCAGAACACAAAATTTGGGACGAACAGTGTTGTAAGAAGTCTCTTCAGTCTTGGTACCTTTCTTGACTGCTAGCTGACCTGCTGGAGTTTAGAACAAGAAAAATGAACTCTGTGGGTTGACACACAGTTTACTCACTACCTGCACAAAGTGACTTGAAATGCTCTTCCAAGATGGTTTTGGAAGGGTTTTTCTACCAGATTTACAGATGACTGCATAATTCCAAATCACCTCAGGGAAGAAAAAAAATCCAACTAAGGATATTCACACATCTGTGCCTGCCCAGAGACAGTGATATGAAGAAAAAGGTAATGAGACAAATGTAGGAGAACTGCTGTACACCCAAGTCTTCTAACTAATCCACATGGCACATGACTGAGCAATTCAAGTACACAATTCCGGCAGCTTCTCCCATGTGCTCCATCCTGACAGACTGCATCTGCCCAAAGCAGAATTACATCTGTTTTCACACAGTCCTTGCTGACTGAGTGCCCTGAGCTGAGAGGTGGCAGCAGCTTGAAGACTGCCAAAAACCTCCTGGGTGTTCTGCTGAGGATTAACGCAAAGTAACACATACTGAAAACACATTAAAATTAAATCATACTCAAAAACTGGCCTTCCTGGAATGTCTCCAAGAGTCATGACTGCTCCACTGTTTCCACAGGGCAGTGTTTTTGGCAGCATTTCCCCAGCCTAAAGGAAAAGCAAGGATCCAGATGCCACTATGGAGCACAGTATCAAAGCATCCAGTCATATATTTACAAGCTACCATGAGATACCAGTAATGCCACCCTGCAACCACTGGTGTTTCTGGGTATAAAAGTGACCTAGACATATGGTTTAATTCTCATTCTAGCCTGGCTAGTTTTTGCTAGAATCCTTACAAATAAATCAGGGAGGGAACTAACTTAATTAGGGAGAGGCAGGCAGGTGTAAGAATGAATTTAAATGTTTAGCTTTAGGGTGTGGAGTTATTTTTATTAGGGAGAAGACAGTGAAGAAGGAGTTATCTATCACTTCCAAGTCATCTAGTAGACCAAGTCATCTAGTAGATAATGCCAAACATCCTGTTTCCCTGAGCACCCTAATAATCATGCATCAGGTTACATACCACCAGAAAGCCTCTCCCAAGCCCTTCATCACTTGTTCAGCCCAAGCCCTACATCACTTTTTATCAAGTAGGACTATTAGCCCTGACTGGACCCCCTGCAGACCCATCAGCCTGTGCACCTGTCTGTACAGGACAGGGAGCCACCAAGATGCAACACCAGCAGATGATGCTACCCAGCTGATAATTCTCCTGCACTGCAGGTGATAGTAATCTAGCAGACAATGAGTAAAGGGAGGGCACATGTAGAATAACAAATTAAGATCTGATGCAATTTCTTAGGCGATGTTTGCTTCCCTCCACCTATTTCATGTTTAGTTGGGTTGGTTTCAAGGAAAATAAAAACATGCCCTTTGGGATCACTGAAAACTAAGAGCAATGAAGTGAACACCAGCTAAAACGGCTTCTATGTGTAACTGTTAGCAACAATCAGAGAAGATGCCTTTAATTTTAACTTTTGATTTTTGTTATCCCATGGCACTGCAGAGCAAAACATTTGGAAGCCTTGTAGGGAGAAGGATAAAAAGAACAGATGCCTCAGAGGTAAAAGAAAGCTGTACTTCCACCTTCCAGAACAGAAGCAATGCTTATTTCTTGTAACACTTCATTCTCCACTAATGCAGTGCTAAGGCCAGTTACAAAGCCAGTGCCTACCACCAGTAAGCCAAGCCTAAAGTGAGGTGCAATCCCAACAGCCATATCATGCTCTTGGAAGAGCAGTCACCAAGGTCTTTGACTGTCTGTTCTGATTTGCAGTCTGCCTTATATGTATGCTGAAGACCTTGGTGACATTGCTGAACAGAGATGTAACAAGTGCTGGCAAAGAGAGGGCACTGGCATCTGCCAGCAAAATTGACTGTGCTGGGATACATGTATGCATCTACACAGATTTCATGACTTGCTGAAAGCAGCCACAAACAGCAGTCTCCATGCAGCATGACAGCTCCAGGTGCTAAGTCCATCACTGGTCAGTGTTTTCTCCTGGCCAACAAAGTTTTGTACATAGAGGATAGGCTGTTTCCCACTGAGCATACATACCCTCCTCTCTTAACTGAATAGGTCTGGAGCTAGAAGCAGCAGAGAGCAGGAGCCATTGCTCTAGCTCCTGGAAGACCAGCCCTGTTCTGAGAAATTACCTCTCATCAAACCAAGGAACAACTGAGACACAAAGCCTACTGGCATAAGTGAAAAGCACTGGCTAACAAAATCTCTGGGTCCTACCTACTCTTTAACCAAGACTTCTGACTTCCTGAACCTGTGTAAGTGCCATGATATCTTATGTAAGCATCCCTTCCCCAAAGTTCAGAACACGCTTCATTTCAGGTCAAGCACCAATAATCTCAGTTTGGACATTAGTCTCTGAAAGCTGTTTTCGAAAACAAGTTTGAAGTCAAAGGACTTCAAACTATCTTAGTGAAATTCCCACATTGTAGGCTCAGCCTACATAGTAATCCTGAAGTTTTTTCAAAGGCTCAAGCAGCAGTGGGAGCATGTGGAAGGCAAACATCAAACCAGCCTAAAGTAGGAAGGGACAGCTGCAGAGACTGCAGGTGTGCCCCTGTCACAAGGTAGAGAACATAAAGTTACTCTCACCATGGAAATGCAAGCTGCAAAGGTATACTTGTATGCATCAGTGGTTCAAGATGCTTCAGGTCCAGGCTAGACTTGGAATGAATGAGGTATTACAATTTTTTTTTTAAAAAACAACTCATCTGGTAATCAGCCCTCCTACTAATTGCAGGAAATGACTGTATAAAGGCAGGCAAAACAGCCTTATTCCTGTACACCAGAAGGCTTATATTTATTCAGAGCATCCCTTCAGTTCTGGAAGCATGCTCACATCTGACATTCACCATTCCTGTCACTTAGGTTTTGCTTAGTGGGGGAAGTATCACAGAGAGGAAGGAATTTCAGCTGCCCCTCACACCTCTCTGTCAAGAGCAGCAGAACAGTTCATCTGCAGTTCCCTTTAAGCATTGCTAAGGATAAATGCACAAACACTTGTAAGATTAGAGGATGCTGTCTTATGCATGCTGTCAGAGAATGAATCAGCCAGCCTAAGAGCAGAAGGGACATCCAGGCTGGAGGCTTGGTAAATGAGCATATCATGAGAAGAATAAACAAGCTTTGTTCCCTACAAGCCAAACATTCCAACAGCAGACAGTCTGTCATCCCAATGACACAGAGGCTTGATATATGATTTTAACTACACATCTGAAATACTTTATTACAGCAAGAGGATCTTTGATGACTTGTCAGACACTTGTTTTTTGCAATCAGTTCACTAGTCTTTGTAAAACAAAGAAGCAAGCATTCTTGACTTTTATTGTGTACAATACTGGATGTGTGAAATGTTTCATGGAATCACTCCTCCCCTTCAAGACTTCCCAGCAATGAAAGCTTCAGCTTACAGATTTGATGATGTTCTTACAAATGTCCATATCTGACTTACGAATGTCAATATCTGATGACCACTGCATGTTTCAATACAAAACACCATTATCTTCTCTCCTTGGTAGAATTACCTTGCAGACAGTAATGCAGACACTGGTGACAACCTTTGCTGTTCTCACAGGCAGGGCTTGTTCCCAGAACACCACACCGATAAACCAGGAGTTCGACAAGTTCCTTCTAAAGTGTTTTCAAACTCTCCTGGAGGAATACAGTCATTGTAGCTGATTTTGGCTGTGTTCGTTATCATCTCTGTGCTCAGGTTCATCCCTGTGCAGGAGATTCATCACATACCCTCTCCTCCCCACAAACTGAGGCAAAAGAATGATGGTGCTGCCTGGCGATACAGACACTGAACCCAGCTATGAAGTGTGCTCCTTACACATAATGGTAAAAATTAACTAATGCCAGAAGAAAGGCAGTAGCTTGTGCTAACACCTGCACATCTGATCACATCACAATTCTGCAGAGCCCTGAAGGGGATAGAGGAGAGTTGCTGATCCACAACAAAGCCTTTACACAGCTGTATGCTGACTGTATGTACAGACACTTGGCAGCCTGTCAGTAACAAGTCAATTTCAAGGTGACCCACAATGTACTGAGAAACACACAGAGAACATAAAAATGCAACCTCGGTCTCAGAGTATGCTTAGATCACATTAGACGTGAAATTATTCACAGCCCACCAGGTAATTTCCTTCATGGAACATGAGTCGTGTTCAGATGAAAAGAGCATTACAATTGCAAAACCAGGGACAACTTTTACAAAACTCTAAAATACCACTGACTGCCTTCACTGTAGGTGAGAGTACTAAGTGGCTGTGCTCTCTGCTCTCTAAGTTTTTTTTCTTTTTTCTAAATCATTACTTAGCATTGCTTCTGAAAGAAGCATGTAGCACCAACAAATTAGCCAAGAAGAATAATCTTTCAGAAAAGAGTACCTCAAAAAATTCTAGCATGTTGCCATGTCTGAGAGGCTTGGCAATAATGAGGGACCTGTCACATTCCTCAAAATTGGGTAAAGATGTTGCAAGTCCCAGTTCTGCTGCAAGCCTTCTGTATGAGACCTTCCTATGTCAGCTAAAGACACAAAGATCTCATTTTTTTGACAAATAGGGCAGTAAGAACCTTCAAGACAAAACACTTTCTTCAGAGTTTATAATTCAAAATCCTTTTATACAACAGCAGAGAATAAAGTATCCCACTTAAAATAGTCACAGGAAAACTAAAAACCAAGAAGGGAAACTAAGATATAATTGTCATCTGACAGTGATAATAGTCAGCTTTCAGTCTGCAAACCGTTAAGTCAGCATCAGATTCTCCTTATTTGCCTTCCCTCAGCAACTTGCTAACAGATAAAGGAATAAATCCCAGTCTTAAGGGGTTCATTGCTTCACTAACAAAACCAGTGAAGTAACTAGTGTTCTCCAAAAGCAGCTACTACTTAAAGTCCTTTAAGAAAGGAAACACGTTAAACTCTCTTCAATGGTTTTAGGACTGTAATATCACATGCAAAATAGCTGCTATTCTTGGCGTTTTTCTCTTCCACTGAAGAATCTAAAAAGCTCCAACTTGGAGAGGTTTAAGTTACTTCTGCAGGACTGAAAGGAGTCTGACAAGCAATCAGCAATGAGCATGCACCTTCCTGTTTTTGTACATTTCAGAAATCACAGAATGGCTTAAGTTGGAGGAGACCTCAATGATCACCAGATTCAAACCTCCCTGTCATGGGCAGATGTGTCAAATGTACACACATGCACACAACCAACCAGAAAAGAAACAGACATAGGTGAATCTTTCTACCATGCCATTACCTAAGCCAGAGGAGTTCCCCAGTTTCCGCAGTTTTCCCAAGACTTTCTGGACATCCTTTATGCTTGTGTCCTGTTGGCTGTACAAGAGTAACCTCTTGGCATCTGAAAACAGGCGGGAAACTCTGGTGGAAGAAATGGGAAAAAATAAAAAAACAACCAGCAGTCATCAACCCCAATATCCACAGACAAAATTTCACATCCCACTTTCAAACTTCACTCCCTTGAGTTATGTCACTGCTCTCTCCAGAACAATGAACTCTTTCTTTGTTGATGACTCCTGGGAAAATTAAGGAGCCAAATAAAAGATGGCTGCTAAAGCACAGTCAAACCAAGGTAGGTTGGTAGCCTCCAAGCATTTGAAAGTAGTTCATACTGAGAGAGAGGGCCTCCTGCAGCTTGTAAACTGCTTCAACTTAGAAGCTCAATAATTTAAATATGTCCTTGTCCCTTTTAAGTGTTTTTCCAGGTTGCAAGCACCTTTTGTTCTGCATCAAGCTGGCCTGACAGTACGAATTCAGCAAACAAGTCAGGGTGTAACAATGCTGACCGTAAGTGGAGCTTCCAGTAATACATTAGCCAGTAAAACACGAGGAGAGTCCCAGCAAATCCTGCTCTTGGACTGTTTCTTACCACTACACCATTCATCTCAGAGGTTCATTAACCACAGAAAGGGGCTCTCTGGAAAACAGACCTTGCATCTCACCTTTTTATGGGTTGAATTCTGAACACTCAGTAAGAGAATGGTCTTGGCTCTTGACAGCATGGGGGTTACACAAGGAACTGGTGACTTCAAAATATGCCCTTTCCATATGCTCCCCAAAGAAAAGAGCAAAAAGCAGGCAGACTCACATGGAGGCATTGAAGTTACCAACAATACCAGGGGATTCCCCTGGTGTTGGGTAGCGGAAACAAGGGTTGTTGGCGTTGCAGATGATCCCCTGTATCCAGGGTAATGTTCCTGCTGAAGGCATAGCTTTGTTGGGGAAGTGACCTAAAACCAAAACACAATAGTTAGGAAACAGATACAAGATACATGCCAGATACAGCATTGTGTAGCAAAGGAGAGCAATGGCAATTCTGTCAACACTGCATTTAAGAGACTATAATGCCCAACATCAAGAAGCTTGAGGTGATGTTAATTTCTCCACACAACTCTGCCTTCTTCACTTAAAAATTACACTTCATTAGGTGTGTATAGCCTCAGCCACCCTCAGTCTTGTACCACTGTTTCTAGTTCTTTGCTTTTCAAGACCCTCTCCTCACTTACATGCACTGCAAATGCCAAGCAAAAGCGAGCACTTATGAGGTGCTTATATTGGTTTACCTGAGATAAGCATGTCAACGCTCTCCCATAACAGCTTGACTTTCAGAGTTCCAACACTTAACAAGTTTTCAGCTCTTGCTATTAAAGACCTACTTAAGTCATACTTCAACATTCACATCCTGTTTATGTTAAGAAATCTGGTGAGAGTTAAAGCAGTAACAAACTGCCCATGGCAGAGCTTTACCAGTATGATGTTTATATCTGTGAATCCCACTGTCACCAGAAGAAAGGCCTCTGTCATACAATCCTGCATCCAAGATGATTTGTCACTCTACTTCCTGCAAATGAACCTGCTTCCTTACCCCCACCCCAGAGAGTGGAAGAGGAAGGAAAGTTATGCTGTTCCTCACTATCTCTTAAGAAAGGCAGCTCCTCAAGACTTTGAGACTCAACGTTTCTCATGCACTGCTCCCAAAACCTCACTCTCTGGTACTTGTCTCATCCTCAGATGCCTGCAATTAGATGGGGAGGTGGTTGGCTACACCCATAGCCACGGCAGGGGACCAAGCCCCCTGAGGTTGAAAAGTCAGAGCTGCTCAAACCCAACAAGGCTGGTTATTACAGATGGTGGAGAGAAGACAGTGGAGGGAGAACACAGGGAACTCATCAGGTTCCCTGGAGAAGGCCAGGGACTGTCCAGGAGAAAGGTGAGGAAACAAAAGATTCATTGTTCCGAGTATTCTTTTCAAAGCAGAAATACTGTTTACCTGAATTCTCTGGTCTTTGTTTCATTTCTCTTTTTGGAAGAAGACTATAGAGAGGGTATGAAAGGAAAAAATGCTAAGACATTCAGATTATTTTCCTATAATTTCTCAAAGAAATACCTTCTCTCTCCTCCATACCTTTCACTTCACATGGATAAAATTTTACACGAATTAGAAAAACAAAACTAAAAGCAATATGAAAACAAGAAAACATACAAGAATTCATCTTAACTTTCTAAATACAATGTAGCACATAACTGCAGTTTCCTACAGAAGATAAAACCAGAATTACCTTGTTTTAAGACAGTTGCATTAGAAGACAATTTATCAGCACATCATTTCTAACTATATCACAGTAAACATCTGGCTTTTCTGTAGAAAGTCTTTTTTTTCCTTCCAAATGAAGTGCATTCTGAATGCCTTGAAGGGTTCAAAAGAATTGAAAAGTCAAGCTCTTACAAGTGACATCAGCAGCCTCACTAGAACTTCCTCTTGATACTTACACACTACATTGAAACAAAACCCTAATGACATGAAAGCAATGACAGACAGCTGTCACAGTCAGAGATGTCTTCCCTGCCTCATCTGGTGAAAGCCACAAGGTTATCTTTGAAGTTTTCAGGAAAAGGTTCCTCACACAAACAGAAATAGAGAACTCCTCTCTGGTAAGTCAGATTAGAGAAACACTGCAACCTCTGATTCTGCTCCTTTCCCTCAAACAGGAAGAGGGCTGAAAATCTTACCAGTTTATTAAACAAACTGTACCACAAAAATAATTAGGCTATCTGGAGGCTGCAAAGCACTTGCATGCAGTTCTCTTACTAAAATGTTCAGGCCTCACTTATAAGACATTTTGTAACAGCACACAGTACTGTCACCACAGATAACAATCCAGTTTCCCAAAACCATGAACAATGTTGCCACAGAGCTCATGGCAAACTCAAGGTTTCTTTCCAGCATTTCTGCTCACCCCCAGCAAAAGAAAAGTTCCACTACACAACTCATCCAGATCTATCAGTGTATGAGTGAGCAAACAGTGAAACCAATCTAGACTTAAATGAAAGAATTTAGTTTCCACCCCCTGAACACTTCTGAGAACAGGGGAGGAACTGATAAAACACGAATTTAACAGTTAAGAGATACACAACACTACTACTGTTGACACCAACTGAGGGAAGAGACAAATAAAAATTTAGTCAATAAAAATGGAAAGGAAAAAGAAATGAAGGTGAAAGATAATGACAATACGTTACAGACATAAAAGGATGTACAGAGAGGCTAATGACTAACAATCTCAATCCTGTATCACACTCAGTCTAAAAAAGAGAAGCTCTTGCAAGGGTTGAGTTCATATGCAGCACACCCAAAGCTGGCAAGAAATACCATGGAGGCTGATGCAGTTCTTTTTACCAACTGAGCAGAGTATTGCTTCTCTCAGTGTCCACACTTCAGGCATTTCTTTTAGTTCTACTGTAACAGTCAGGAGAGGTAATTCGAATTTCTAGCAGCAAAGTACAAGATTGCAATTAAAGAAACTCCAACTACCCTGCTAGGCACAGAACAAATTCAGACAGTGAGACCAGCAGCGTTCAAACCACATCAGGAAGTTGCAGACGTTAGCACTTAACCTTTGAAAAGCTTCTTGCTAGCTTAAAAGCCCAGTAATCAGCATAAAATGCCCCAGCTACTGCAAAGAACCACAGGGTTAAGTGCTGTAAGAGCTAGTTCTTTACCTATTTTAAGAATGAAACAACTCAGAGTGCCCTCCAGAAAGACTCTGCACTGACCCTTAGCCCTTACCCTGTAGTAATCAGGCAAAGGAAAGATAAACAAAGAGCTCTTCTGTAGTCAGTTAATTGAAGCATGAAGTCATCACCAATCACATTTAAGATTAAGCATACTGCTTCAACAAGTTCTGCTTCCGAAATCAAATGACAACCACCACAGTCATCTGCAGAGCAAGAATAAGCTTCCTTTGATGGAAAAGCTGAATTGTATTCATTTATGATGTAAAGAGAAAAATACAATAGTTCTCCCCATAAATGCGTGACTGCAGAATCTACTGAATATACAGTTGACACTGTACAGTTAGGAATTGCTCTTCTGATCTTTTATGTAATACATTAGCCCACATTGCTGTCTGAAAACAAGACTGCTTTCTTATAGATCCAAACACTGTCTTCTTTTTATGCAGTCACATACAGATAAAGAATGAGAAACAAAGCTTAGGTTCCACGTGGGTTTTGCAGACTTGTCCCACTCCCACAGTAAATCCTTGGCTAATACATTATAAATGCAAAAAACTCAGAAATGGCAAGAAGAACAGCAGCAAAATACAGTCACGGAACAATATTAACTTGTCATAACATGCTGCAGTCCCCAAGATTGAAGGAAAGTGGTCACTAAAAATTCCCTGAAGATTACAAAAAGGTATGCAGTCATTACCGCTGATCTTTGTCTCCTGCCAGTTTGCACTGTTGCCTTCTAGCCTTGAAATAACCATTCTGTGTACAGCTGCTGTGTTTGGTACTTACATTCGTGTTGTTCATAGGGCGGATATGAAAGTCTTACAGAGATCAGGATGAAGAAGATAAACAGAGGCCAAGCAACTTCGATCAGCAGCTGGAACTGGGAACAACAAAGTATTAAAACATCATATATGACAGAACAGTTTCCAGTACAATCCATTTCTAAGACAGGACAGCTTTGCAACCACATTCTCACATCCCTTTGGTTATGTATTCCAGGTCTGAAAAGTTTGCTCCTACAACTTCAGAGGATGCTGAAAAACTACAGGCTTTTCTTTGTTAATATGAGCCAGTTACAAGATT
The DNA here is from genome assembly GCA_013399175.1 of Odontophorus gujanensis. Taxonomy (NCBI): domain Eukaryota; kingdom Metazoa; phylum Chordata; class Aves; order Galliformes; family Odontophoridae; genus Odontophorus; species Odontophorus gujanensis. The sequence continues at coordinate 12,973 of VXAB01000609.1, read as the reverse complement.
ATATTGGATTATGTTTAACACTGGTTATTTTTCACTTTTTTATAGTTCTTTCTGTCCCTTGCCTGAAAGAAATCTCCCTATTACTCTTCCCAGCAATCAGCTGGATTTCTGGCCTTAGAGATAGTGGGAAGTACTCGTACTTCTCAATAAACAACTCAGCTTTTACCCTAACATTAGGGATGAACATCGTGCCAGTGCATAGCTATGCTAAACCCTTCAATTACTTTGCTAGAAAAGTATACTGTTATCAGGAAAGCAAAGCTACTAAGCTTATACCAATTACTGTTTTACCCCAGTGTATTTATGTTCTCCAAGACAAGTAAATACTAGTCCAGAGTACTCATAGGTAAAGAAAGAAAACTCAGTTGTTAAAGGAATCAGATAAGAATAGAAGAAAAGGATTTACTATTAAATGCAGAACACTGAAGCACAGAGAAATTCACTGACTTGTGCTATACCCAACAGAAGAACGTGAACAAAGCAACAAGTGCTTTCTTGGTCAAGTAAAGAAAAATATTTCCACTTTCACAGGAAAAAAAAAAAAATCTTTTAATAAGATACCTGTGTCTTTCTTACAAGTCAGATGGGGTAAGATTTGCACCCCTGTGGAGGATCCCCTCATAAATGTGTTTTCTTGTTCTACACCATTAACAACTAAAATTAGGCTCCTGATATTCAACACAGGACACTAGAAAAATTCAGAGGTGAGATATCTTGACTACTGTACCTTGAATAAATCTCACACTGTAAAATTAATATGCCAAAACTAATGCCACAGTCCAGCAAAGGAAACCATTTAGGTACCTACACAGATATCCTTTATGGCTGATATCCAGCCAAATGGTAACCACATCCAGAAATGAAAACTGAGTGTCATTCTCACCAGAACTTCTGGCAATGGTATCAAACTCCACAAGACGAGTTCAGGATACCATTTCCCACCTGTTATTCTAGTGCATATCATCACTGGACAAGAAACTTCACTGAAATCATACTAACAGAGATGCCATAAAAATGCCATTTTTATAACAGGATGACAGTGGCAGACACACAGCCACTAACAGCAGCAAGCTGCATCCCTCAACATCAAAACATCTGCTTGGTTCCCAGAGGTGAGAGATGCTCAGCACTAGGACACCCACAGTTCAAGAAACAGCACTGATGGCTAAGCTCTGGCATGCACTACAGCCCTCTGTGCCACCCTATCTGCTAGCAAGGAGCAGGCGTCTCATACGTGCCATCATACTGGCTTGGAGGCAAAGTAATGCCAACTGGGCTTGTGGAGGCTGCCCAGGGTGCCCAAGCAACCTTTCACTCCTGCAGCTACAGAGAGAAAAGCAGTGGCCTCAGCCCTAGCTTGCACAGAGAAACATCCACCCCAGTTCCTCTGCTGCACAGTCAGATATGGCTAATTGCATAACCCAGGAGGTGACCACAAGCACACTGCACGGAAAGTGCTGTATGCCTCCACATATGCCTGCACACATACTTCCAGCCTTCTTGATTCACAGACAAAGGGAGAACAGAAGAGGGAAGTCGTTTGGACTGGATCAGCTGTACATTTGCAGCTGCAAATGATTCATCATGGCTGAACTTAAATGTTACTGAGTCACAGCCAGCAATAGCTGAAACATGGGGTCAAACTTAATTGATATGTAGAACTTCAATAGAGGGCTTGGACCCTGTGGACAGCCCTTTACAATACTGAACAAATGAACAAAGCCTCTTCCTTTCAGTCCTAAAGCTCAAAATCTTCCTTCCCCTACCACATCCTAGCCTTCGCACAGCAGTTATTAAATCAGCACTCTTCATACGTTGCTGCCTCTGTACAGAAGACGCACCAACACCAGAAAGGATCTGCCTGACCCAGGTTCATGCTAAAGAGATAATGAAAAAATTGAGTCTCCTCACTTACTGCAGCCACTAGACCAGTCTGGTGAACAAAGCAATCAAGCATCACCTCTCTGCTACCTCTGCCGCCCTTGGAAGCCAGGAGAAACACTGCCTTTGCAGACAGCAGCACCTGGCCCAGAATAAGCTACTCATAAATTAACTGAAGTTAGTCTCTGAAGCATGTACCAGCTGGCTAGCAACGGAATATTGAGATCAACACCGCGTCAACAGGAAATCTATTGAGCAAGTACTGATCAAACTACCATCACATCTGATTTCCCAATGGTGCCTTCATCTTTACAGACCAGCTTCAGTGCAAGAAACTACCAGCTGCTGATCAGCCTTGCCATGCAAGCTTGAGAGGTCTCCTCACTTGCAAGACAGTAGGTAGGGACAGTGCTTTTACAAACAGTGAACCCTGAACATAATTATTTCCCTGCTCTCCCCCTGTGCTCTCCCTCCCCCCCACCCAATGCTGTTGGAAGTAATCCAGTACAAAGTAACGCTTGAAATGCACACGTCAGGCTGAGCTTTGGACCCATCTTTCGCAACACAGCCCAAATGCACTGCAGCAGAAAAGAGAGTTCAGTGAGAAACGAAGGATACCACACTTCTTTTGGGGAAAAAGAAGAAGAATCAAATTATCTCTGAGCTACACCTTCACTACCTACAAAAGGCTGAGCAGCACTGCTAGCAACTCAAGATGCTGGTCTCCTAACAGATGATGACTGTGCAGCCATGGAAATAGTATGGCCAGAAGAGATGTTCTGTTTCCCCATCTTGATTAATGGGGCTTCCTTCTTGATACCTGCAGGTAAAGCCCCACTTAAAAACATTTGAGCAAAACTCTGGAGATAATCATAAAAACACGTGATGATAGGCTGCCTTTGCTGTGAATCTAATAATAATACCAGAATGGTACAGACTGTAAGCAGCAGTCTTCAGGCTCCTCAATGGGAAACTGATACAGAAACTGACAGAAGGTATGAAGAAATAACTGAAGAGATCCAAGATCATAATGAAAGTACAAACAGAAAGGTCTTTTTCCACTTACAAATAGATGCCTCCTGCATTTCTGTGGCATTGCTAAAATCAGAATGAATTTCTACTGCCCAGCCTATCCCTACTTGACTGGATGTGCCCATGCCAGACTACTTCAAGTAACCTTCAGATGGATACATTAACTTCAGAGATCTCAGACAAAAAAATGCCATCTGCCTCAGCAGAGTACTCTGCTCCTCTGAAATCTCCTGGTTGAACCAGTTCAAGCACTGCTATGTCAGCTCTATCTACCTCCTATGGAGATTCCTAAAGCCAGACTGGATGAGGACAGGAATAAGACTGCTAGTACCAAAGGGGAGAAGAGAATATTTTCAGCTCTAAGAGTCTAGGATATGCTGGCTTTCAGAGTAATTGAGAACAGCATATACTTTGAAGAGCTGTAGCCACTGCTGAGACTACTTCCTCCACTCTGTTGCAATGCTCTTATAAATTATGAAGCAGTTCACAAAGTTAGGATATTGACCCCACTCCTCCCTCCCCCCCACTACAAGAATGCAGGCAACATCACTCCTTAAGGCTGATGCAGCCCATAGCTTAAAAGATGGGCCACCTTGTCCTGGGAGATCAAAACTCTTGGTTGGATAAGGACAAAAACATTCAACTTTGCAGAGAATTTCCTGCCACCTTTGACAGCTCTGTAATCAGAGGTACACAGGAGGGAAAAAAACACAAAAACAACCCTTTGCCTGGTTTTATTTGAGTGCTTTAAGAATGAGATATATTCAGCTCTGAATTCACCGGACACAAGTTCTGTGACAAGTCTTGAACATCTGAGTAATGACTTCAAAGACTGCTTCCATTTCCACCAGCGAATATGATAGCCTTGTGATTTCCCAGTTTCTAAAGCAACACTGTCCCAGCCAGCTGGCAAACACCCTGACATCTGCACGGTTCAGAAAGCTTATGAGAAACTACTTTCCACTCAACACCTTGATAATTCTTGTTCCCTTCACATTCTCTGCTCATACATCCTCAAAGTCAGATCTAACAGTACAGCTCCTCTGCACAGTCCTGTTTCACAGAACACAGCTCAGTCTAACATGGTTACCACTGAAGCCCCTAGAAGGACTATGCTTTCTCTGGTTTTAACAGTCTGCAGAAGTTAACATTAATGAGACCTCACAAGATGCAGTAAAGACAGAAAGCCTTGAGGAGAACGCACTGAATTCATGCTTTCACATCCCTGTCATCACAAGGAGAGACTCCTACTGCTTACTTCCTAGTCTAACAGGTATATTCCACACTGATAACAGATGGTGAAGTCACCACTGAGGCTAACAAGAATGCCCCTTGGTAGCAAGGCACCAGTTGCCTGGATTTGTCTCTACACAAATGTGAGAGCATGCCTCAAGTCAGCTACTTAAAGTAAACCTTCTGTTGAAAAATTACACAATAGGTTTGTGTGCTTCTCCTTGATTAGAGATCAAAAATGCTTGCTATTGCTCTAGCAGAGGTCCCAACACTGGGAAAACAATCGTTAGACCTTTGGTCACATTACAAAGTAGCTGAATTTCTCTGCTGTTGCTGCAGCTTACAGAATTCAAAAGTGTTTAGAGTCCATGCCACAGACCCGTAGCCTGGCAGTACTCCTCCTGAGGCAGGTCACAGCACAGGCACTTGGGCTTACATCCTACCCTATAAGATCTGACAAGTATTTCAGTACTCTGACACACTGGATCCAGGAGCAACAAATCCCAAACCCTCTCACTTCTGTCTGCCAAGGATTTGAATCACCTCTCAGAAAAGGCAGATCAGCTGTTTTACTGTTCAAGTCCTCTAAGACTTGAAACACCAACACACAGGAATTTTCCCCTAATTCACTTGACAAGCAAGCCAAAATGCTCTAACTTAAACCAAAAACAAAACAAAAAACAAACAAAAAAAACACTCTTTGGCTAATACTTACAGTCTGTCTTCTTCTGTAGGTGAAGTTCTTCCACAGCAGCAATCCCAGCTGTGTCCAAAACGCCATCATTCTTCAGCAGCGCCTTCCTCCCTTTGTGCAACAGTACACAGCAAGGACGCTGTGGCTGGGTATTAACTAGAAAGCAAGAGTTCAAAGGGAAAAATTATGTGAGATAAGAAAAGACAACAAGACAGAAAACGCCAAAGGCTGTGAAGCTGTGAGCACAAGATGCCTAGCAGTACCTCACTGCATGCCTCAAATCTGCTCCTGTCCGTGCACTCCAGTCATGCCTCATAGGCTCAAGTAAGCTCAGATTTAAAGAAAAAAGCTTATTTCCATATTTACTTTTATAATGATGAAAAAGGCTTTGTCATAGTAGGTACGCTTTTTCTTGGTATTCCAACTAACATGTCTGCTTGTAGGAGAAAATGCTACACACTTAACCAGTAAGGGAGAAATGTGCATTTCCTTGGAGGCACGTGACCCTGAAGCCACTCATATTTAGATAAAGTGAATGGACAATTGCTGTTGATTCAATGTCAGGTCTTGCAGCCACCTGGCCTTCACAGCTGTTGTGAGCAGCGTGCATCCAGTATCTACCTTGCAAAGGTATGAGAAAGTAAAAAGGATTCAGAAACACATTTGCCTCTTTGGTGGCTTTTAATAATAACATAGCATCACAGAGACTTCCAGGAAGATTCAGATTTGAAGACGAGCTTATAGGAGACTGAAAGTCATTAAATCTTTTTTATTACTATTTTTCTGGAATTTATTTAGAATAGCTTAATTGACTTTTGAGATTAAGTCACTTCAGATTAAGAGCATTTTCATTCTGACCAAGTGTCCACACAGGGATTTAGCTAATTCACAGCAAATTAATTCTGATGTATGTTCCTGAATACATTCTGTTGACAGGCTCAGTATTAAGAGGACACGTAGCAACCAATCCAAGCACGCTGCAAGATAACCATTCCCCTAACACCTGCTGCAGTGGGAACACATGCTTTTGATTCTCATGTCCCACATACCAGTATAACAGACCTATGATTCAGAGTTGCATGCCTGCTTGCAAACTGCATTGAAAACGTTCTCAAAATCTACAAACACACTATGAATTTAAGCCTTCTTCAGGAAATTCTCTGGCCATTCTCGCACTGGAGCAAGATTAGATTAGACACAACAATTCTGGATGACAACTGTGAGTTAATGAATATTCACAGCCTTTAAGACTTATCCACAACCAAATCCATTATTACAACAGCAGATTAAAAAGCTGTCTTACAGCATAGGTCTCTGTTACATGAACGTTTCCCTAACAATACAAACAAAATAAAGTCACCACATTAAATTCCACAGCAAATTACACTGTAGGGTCACAACAGCATAGTAGTGTTTCTTTGTGCCAGTATAAGGGAGGAAGAACAGTAACAGTCACCTACAAATTGAACTTCATGTTGGTACACAGGCAGCTGAGCACACAGCCAGTATGGGCTCATTAACTACTGCTGTGAACAATGCCTGTAGATGCTCCTCTTCACACAGAGATGCTCAATTGATCCAGCAGGAAAACTTTCCCCGCCCTACCCTGTGCTTCCCTCTGGCTGGAGCATTCTGACATTAACATCTTCCAGCTGTGTGCATATCAGCCTGGTAGCCAGTGAACTCCCAGACACGCTCAAGTGAGGTGCTGCAACAGCTAATAGCATATCAGTAACACACACAAAAAAATCCAACTCTGTAATACTGCTAATGATCTGCAACAAATTATTTCCTAGTGTTTAATAACAACTACAGCTGAAGACCAAAATCCATCAGGAAAACTGCAGGAAGGATCTTGCAGGGAGCAGCAGAGACTTTGGCATTCACAAAAGGAATTACATTCAACTCTGTCACTTTAATACTCATCATAAAGGCAGTAGAACAGAATTTGAAGCACTGCAGAGCTGTATGAGCTAGTCACAGGGTAGCTGGCTTTATCCATGCCAGCAAAAATCCAGATGTTGGTTCCTTGCAATTGCAGTCAGTACCCAGGATCCAAAACACAGGAGGATCACTTTACAGACTTCAGTAGAGTGCATACTGCGTTAGCAATTTGCAGTGGCATAAGGGCATATATATGATTCACTTAACACACTTCAGCTGATCAGCAGAAACCTGCGCAACCAGGAAGACTTGGCTGTGCCTGTTTGGATTTCAGCTCTCTAGAGTTCAGCTAATCATTATAGGGAACAAAATAAATGTGCTGGTTTTCAAGCAAGGCCAGTTTCTTTGGACAAGTTTTAAACAAGGCATGTTTTTACTCATTTGTAAGGACTGTACCTGATGATTGGAAAACTTGTCCCATATGCTGGCACAACAAACTAAGTCTCTACATTAACCAAAGGGACAAGTCCGAACACCAGATATTCACTGAGAGCATAAAATCTGAACCCAAAGTTTGCCCAGTTCTACTTCTTCCAGTCACACTGGGATGACAGCTTCAGTGACATTCAGTCCTGGCATCCCTTGCAGAGGGAGGTAACCCAGGTTTTGCTGGTACCTATATATCTCCAATGTTGATCTGCATCAGAGGCTGACATAGTTGGTTCACTGCTGATACAAGTTAACTAGGTCCACTTGAATTACTAATACCTCAGGAAATGCTGTACAAACTAAACTTCAGGCAAAAATGCGTTAGCACAATTTAAGATATTCTTCTAGCAGTCAGAAAGCAAGGATTACAGAGCAGAAACACAGAAAACACTGGCAGACTCAACTCTCTCAGCTCAGCTGGAGCTGAAGTCCATCAGTATTTCACTTCAGGCTCACCTAGGCTGAGCAACAGGGAAACCCAACTCACTATTTAGCACTGCAGTTCCAAAGCACACAGATACCAGCGAGTTTCCCTTCTGTATCACACCTAAGGAAAACTTTGTCAGCCAGCAGTGTGCGAAACAGATCACCCTCACCCTCTAGAAAAGCAATATTTCCGTCTAGCACAAGAAAAGCTGCATGAATTTTCCACAGTAGCACAAGTTTTCTGTGATGTAAGGTACCACACCTCTGCTGAAGAGAGGGATCTACACCTGCCAAGACTAAGCCATTAAAAAAAAAAAAAAGAAACTCCTATTTTATAAGCAATGTGAAAGTTGGAACAATTTCCTGAGCTGTAACAAGTGGTGCAACCTAGCTGCATAGAGGTCTTTGCTGTAGACATCCAACTTGCCAACCTTTTCCATTGTGTGAAAACTGCTTGTTTTCCAGAAGTGGTAGAAGTACAGCAATTATAAGCTTAGAGGCAAGAGGCTTACTTCCATTCATCACTCAGAAATCTGGTCTTGTTTAGCTCTGCTTCAGCATTTCTCAACCACCTTAACACAGCCGCATAGGTCAGGCAACACTGAGCACACCAGGGGAGACTCAAATTGCTTAAAACTTTGGGACACACCTCGTAGCTGTCTAATATCTCAGGTACAATGGGTGTTTACAGCAACCTACTGAATCCAGATTCATGCCCTGTGCAACATGAACTCAGTTAACCAGACAGCAAATTAAAAGGATCATGAGGCCAGCTTACATCTAATCAGCCAATAAACTGGGGGGGACCTAGTAGACAGACTTCCTATTATGTCCTACCAGCATGCCACCCAGATCTGCATACACATAACATGTTATTTTCTGAGCATTCCAAATCTTTTCAATCCATGAGAAAACACACGGGAGGTACCAAGCCAAAATAAATATATAAATAAAAGCATCCAAATGCTCACTCAGACCTTTTAACAGAGTTTCCCATAGGCCCTGCCTGTGGAGAAGACTGTCCTTCCAATTATAAAAAGGCTGGTCAGTCTGCACAATCAGTGGACTTCAGAGTATGAGGGGCAGATAAACTGACCTGGATCCAGACTACGGGTCCTGCTCTGTTCTTCAAAGAGTTCTAATGCTGGGTCAGGATGTTCTCTACCAGCTCAAATCAGCCCCGACAACATCCATCTGCACACTGAAAGCACAGGGTCTCCACATGCTTGTCCCATGGACTGCACCTGCAGACAGTTTTTCTCCTCACTGCAGAAACTCCATGTGAGTTCCAGAACTGTAAGGCTGCAACTCCATCTAAGTGTTTCAAAAATCACTTCCATGAAATGAATAAATGAAGAGATGAACTCTGAAAACGCTGTCACTGAAACACTTTGACCAACTCTGTCTAGATAATTACTATCACAACCATAGAAATCAAAACAGCTGCTGGAAAGTCCATTAGATGATACTGCAATAGTCCCCAGACCCAGACTTAAACACAAAGCTATGTATTTTTACAGCTGTAGATTTTAAGAGGAAAAAAAAGGTCAAGTGGAAGAGAATCAATTCCCCACCCCCATGCCTGGTGTCTGTACTAAATAAACATAAAACAGCCTTCAAAAGCAGCTTCCTGCAAACAATGCAGCTGTTTGATTTCTTCTGGGGGCAAAAAAACCTTTCCCCTAGAGAAGAAATCACTACATAGACAGGGAACAAAGCATACTTAATCAAACTTTAGAAGAGTGAAACGTTTCAGGATTCTGGCAGCAGGATACAGAACCTGTGAATCTCCAGCAATGACTCAAACTCAGCCCTGATCTGCAGAGCTAAAAGCTTGCACTTGTGAACAAAGACTCACAGACTGCCATGAAAGCAGTTAGTGGTCTTCTGTCTCATCCTTTCAGTCAGATTTTCACACTGCAAAAGATATCACCACTGGCAGTTCTCCACAGACCAAGCAGCAGCCATGGAGAATATCAATCCAATATGCCTTTGAGGGAAAAAAAAAAAACATTAATTGCTGGGCGCAACATACATCTACTACAGCCAGTACTGCTCCTCTGCTGTAAGCAAGCATGGCCTAGTATATTACACACCGACACTCAGATGAAAAACTGTACATCTGCTTAACACTAACATCCTTTTTGTAAGTATCTACCAAATCAAACAGCTACCCTTATAAAGAAATGGGACTGCTGAGGAAAAGAACACAATCTGCAAGTAGAAACAGTCATTTTGGTGAAGGCTAAGAAACAACTATTTCCTTTACATAGCACCAAACTGCATTTAATGGAACAAACAGTATCAAGAGCCATTTCAACTCTGCAACGCCCAGATCCAAGAGCAAAGTCCCTCCAGTGGTCCATACGCCACCAAGCGAGATCAGGTCACCATGACAGTAGGCAAAAGAAAAGTGTGTGTCTCAAATTGACATTTTGATTCAAACAAGACAAACTATCAGAAAACTGTCTGGAAATTTTGGGAGTACAGGCACTTATTAGAGCCCAGAGCTGAGAATGAAGGCTACTCAAATCAGGGTCTAGCATCCAGGCCATTTTCTTGCAGAATACCAGGATCTCAGCTTACAGTTTCTTCCCAATTAGGAGCTACAGACAGGAGACTCATGCATTTACTTTGTACAGTCTGGGGCTATAAGAGAAAATGAGCAGCAAGCAAGATAAGTACTAGGAGGAATCCTTCTCTTTAACTTCAATGATTTCCAGAAATGAAAAAAGCACTTTGCTACTAAATATCAATAAATGGCAGGTGAAGAAGGAGCATTAGTTCCAGAGCTGTTGAAATTAGGCTTGACAAAGAGCAGCTGAGGACAAATGCAAACAAACACTTATCCCATTGTTATGAACCTAATCTCCACAGCAGAAACAGACAGTGCATGAAGAATCAAGAGTATGAGCCCATTCCACTATCAGAACAACTCATGTAAAGCTTGCAAGATTAATAGGAGCAAATTTGACATTCAAGTCTCTAAAATCATTCAAGAAGTCAAAAAAACTTAAAAACTACTGGAGATGCAGAGAAGAGGGGAAGCTGTACCATAACAATAATACCTTTCTAGGAAAAACAATACTGACCTTTTAAAGTCACCTTCTAACTTCAAACATTCTCAATTAAGTTATAAAAAGATGCCGTCAACAACATTAGCAGCATGGACAAGTAACTAACCTGGAGCCTCAAGTAAAACAAACACAGAGATAAAAACACAACCAGTAGATGCCACACATTTGTCTCCTGGTTTAAGCACAGCTAGATTCTGCAGCAATAAAGAGCAATGCAGGGTCAGCAGAGGAGGTGTGAGCTTTGAACCTACAGCCTGATGCCTGGGACACAGGATCGTTATCAGTGAGGCCACACAGACACTGAAAAAAGCAATTCTTTCATAACTGCCCCACAGAGGACTTCCATTTCTTTCCCAGTTGTCAGATAAGTATCAGGCCAATTTTCCTATTCTGCCTAAAAGTTAATTCAGGGATACGTATTTTCCTCTTCAAAATCACCCAGTGTAAATATGATCTATCTGCTCATTGTTAACAGTATGAATGGAGAGCTTCTGAATCAGCAGGCAAGAATTTAACTAGGACCACAAACAACAACATTTGGGTGGCAATCCTTGGCAAAGTCCTTGATTAGTTTACATCACCTTATGCATACTGACTACCTGGCCTTAGGTTTGGTAGCAAACAGGTTCTGGCCTTGTTCTTCAATGCTTACTAATATCGTAAACAACTAACACATTGTTTTCATTGTGGCCATCTGCTCTATAAAATAATAATGACTTGTATGACAGAATCACTTTCAGATTTAGCTTCATGGTAATCCACAACCAGTTTGACTCATTTTTCCTCCTGATGAGTGTGCCAAGCTTTCTATAACTCTCTTACACTAAGGATAGCACCAAAATACTGGGAAGCTAACTGAACATTTTCTTGTAATTCTACCAGTGCACAAAGAAAGCCCAGGCACTTAATCTCACTCAGTGACAAGATTCTTACGGGATCATACACAGAGCTACATAACACTGAACAGATGAATTCTCTTCGTTTAAGGGGGCTGAGCCACACAGAAGGTAGAGACAGCAGGATGAAAACAATTGCTCCTTTTAAGCACAGCATGACAAGAAAACAGCAACTCAAAATTTGCTTTAACTGCTGCTATTAAAACAATTAGTCTCATAAAAGAGCCCAGTACTAGGCTGTCTGCTGCAGTAGAAATTACTTGAGAAGGAAGCCCAGACCTTGCTCTGCCAAGAACTGGAATTAATACATAATGTTAGGGACAGAAATCTAGCATCCTAAGCATCTGGACAAGACTGCAAGGAGTTTCTAATGGTACCTAGTCCAAGCACTAGGAATAAGCCTATAATAATAGGTTTTAAAAATCAAAAATCAGCATATTTTGTGCTGAGTACCTCTGAAAGACCAGCTATGAATAGCAAAGCAGAGATCAGTTCAAAAGCCCTATCCAAAATGAGTATCACAAGTACTAAAAATGCTGGCCTTGAGCTTTTCAGCAGCTTTCATTTCTTCCTTCTGACAATGCATAAGTACTAAAATGTACTTCTAGGGCACAGGTAGGCCCATAGCAGTATACCAGAAATAAACTAACCTGGTGGCCTTCAATGTTGCTGTCAATGGTTTACCAGGCTGGCTTGGCCCAGCTCCACGACAATTGGTGCGGGGGACCCACAGACCCATACCCCAGGAAAGGGGAAGGGGGAAAGGGAAAAGGGAGATGGGCCTAGAAACAAAACAGCAGCAATGATCTGAAGAGGAAAGTTAATTTACTAAATAAGATATCAGAAAGCAATGATATATGATAATGATACAATTATATTGTATTATATCATATATAATACAATATAATAGGAATTGAAGCTAATAAATCACATAAAACAAGCAAGAGAGAGTGTCCGATAAACTGATGGCCTTACGCTAACGCTGAAGGAGGGATGGCAGCGAGCACCCACTGCTGAGTCGATCCCAAAGGAAAGAGCGTGTCCCGTGACCATAGTTTTGATCTTTCTCTCTTCGTATCAACATGTAAAACAGA
>VXAB01000606.1:23348-41149 GCA_013399175.1 Odontophorus gujanensis | reverse complement strand
TTACTTATTTCACATATGATTAGAGAACAAAAAGAAAATTAAAAGCTTACCCTTAGGTGCTAATTTTAGAATGTCACCAGCACGGAAGGAAATTTCCTCTTCTGAGAGAGCACTGAAGTCATATTCTGCTCTTCCAACTACATGATCATCTTCTCCACTTGCCCAGTTACTAGATACTGCTTCCAAAAAGAAATTAAGAACTTACTTGCTTTGAATTTTATGGTTGGGAGGTTTTTTTGTTCTTGTTTTTTTTTAATAAAAGAAAAATGGAGAAGACACCTTAACATCTTAACTGACAGGACTAACAAAGACAACATTTTGTGAGTCAACCTAACCAATAACTTTTCCTTCTTCCCCAACTACCACATTTAATAGAAAGGAATCGTGACTTTGGAATCATATAAAGTGTACCATTAAACTGAATCTCAGTTCAACAGTAGGCTATTTATACAGGGTATTACTTGTACCACATGCTTAAAACTCAGTGTTGTACCCCAGAATCTATAGACTTCCACTACTGAAGTTTAAGATTAATCTCTATACACATGATAAGATAACTAAATGAACAATATACTCTGTATTTCTCTCATGCTGCAGATCATCTTTACCTGATTCTTCATCACTGTATGTAGAAAGCAGTTTCCAAATCAGATAGGGACCTCCCATAATAACAGCAAAGAACAAGAAAATAGGCCAGGATTTTGCAGAGTTAGCTGCCTTGTCTTCAAGACCAGCACGCGCTACTGTCCCCTGACTTTCAGCCCACAAATCCTCATTCTCAGAGCTCTTCCGCAGACCCAGTAATCGCTGTAGACGTTGGTAGAGATATCTTATAGTTCTCACTAAAGCAAAAGCTGAAAACACCTTTGTGAAGTGTACTTTGAGGCGGGAGAAGTGATTGGCTACATCCAACACAGCTCTGAAACTGTTGTACACAGCTGAAAAGGTAGCATCCATCATCATGCTGACGGAGGCAAATGCATGCACAATACTTTCAATGGACTGAAATGCACCTCTGCTGCTCTCTTCAGCCTGCTGAACAAACCTGCTGGGAGGAATATCATCTGTACGAAAGCGGTTATAGCCTAAACCACCATATCCATAACCGTATGGACTGTAGCTTCCATAAAAAGAAGTTCCGTATGAACCATAGCCTGAAGTGAAAGAAGTGCTATATGCTGGCCGTAAAGTACTGAGACTACTGCTTCCTGTTTGCTGTGATGGTCTTGGCAAAATAGGTGGAGGTATCCGTGCAACTGTGGGCTGTCCAGGTCTGGTCAGCAAGTTGTCACTCAAATCAGGAGACCTAAACAAATTCAGACAACCAAGATCAGAACTCAAAATGAGATTATATTTTCATTTTCTCCAGCATTCTTGAATAACCCATCCATATGACCTTGTGTTTCGGTAGTGCCAGGTTGAGGAACCTGGCAGCCAAACACTAAAGCTAAACACTTGAATCTAAAACTGTTAACAGTTGGCAGAAAGATGTACCATGAACTCATTTATTTATTTTTTTTTAACTTAATAAACTTCTAGCCCTTTGCAAGCTGTAAGTTTCAGCCAGTTTACTTTGTAATAGCTCTCTGCAAGTACTAGTTGGCATCTGAATTCTATCAAGTGGTCGTCCAACTACTTCTGTTTTCCATATTGAATCACGTTTCCTATACTACTTACATGTATGATAAGGAACAACTTTCCCCCCACAGCAAAATGTAAGAGGTTTACCTAAAGTGAAGCGTAATATTTATATCTTTACACAGTTTGCTTCTTCCAAACTACACTTTAACACTTAACAGAAGCAAAATTAAGAAGTTACTACCACAGAAAATGGGGGTACCCCCCCCAAAACAGCTTAGGACAGCTCACTTTTAAGATGCTTGGAGTAAAGTAAAATGAGCTAGATAACATCATAAGAAAAGTTAACACCAAACCACACGCTCAGCAAGCTTCAGCCTGCAACGAGAGCATAAAGTTTTTCAGGATGTTACATCTGGCACCAGGTTGGATGTCACCTTTAGCCCAGTTTCGGCTCAACCTAGAGCACCAAGTGGAAAACAAGCCTGATCTTCAGCCATCAAGCTTTCCTTGATTTCTCATTTAAGTTGGTTTGGCACAGCGTCCTTCCGAGTCAGTACGCTCTGTTTTCTGGAGGAGAAGACATTCATCTTTTCCATTGCTAGGGACGGCAACACACTGCCCCTCTCCCACGGACAGCACACACCGCGTCCTCGGGAACGAACAACAGCGCTTTTTTTCCACTGTGGCAACACACCCAGCTTTACCAAACACGTCCGCCTCCACCTCCTTAAATCCTCGGCTTTCCACAGACTGCCGCTGAGCCCACAGCACCCTTCCAGCCGACGAGGGGCCCCCACACCCCTCTCCCCCTCCGCAAGAGGTACAGCGAACGGCCCCACACCGCCCCGCACGACCCGGCCCGACACAGCCCTCGGCCGTCGCTCGGCCTGCACCGCGCCAGGCCCGCGACCTTTGAGCTCGGCCGCCCGCAAGGGGCGAAGGCCGACCCCGCTGTGCGCGGAGAGGCCCAGGCTCGGAGCACACACTCACTGGAAGGCGGGCGCCACGCCGCCCGCCAGTCGCCGGTTCTCCCAGGGCTTGGGAGGCGGCGGCTGCGAAGCCATCTTCGCCTCTCCGCAGCCCCGGCCCGCCGCGCTCCTCCGCCCGCCCCCAGCAGGCGGCAACCGCAGCGCCGAGCGATCGAGCCGGCGGCCTTCCGGCACCGGGCTCCGCGTCCCGCCCCTATCGACGCGCTCCGCCCCACGCGGCGCTGCGCTGTGCCGCGGTTGCCGCCTGCGTGGGGCCGTGGCTGCGTGTGGGCCGCGCTGTGGGGCGGCGTGCGGCCTGCTGCTGCGTTGGGCTTTAAGGGGCTCCTTCCCTGCACCATGGGTACCTCCCTGGGAGTTGAATGAATTCCTGTGTTCTCGATTTGCTGAGTTGCGTTTATCGTTAGCCTCTTTTTTTTTGGTTTGTTTTAGGGTTATCTAGCATGCCTTCTCTAACAGAAAAGGACAGACCGATTGTTGAGCTGTTGCTGGGCGCTGGCACGTGTCCGCGATGTATATTAAGGTTCTGCCGTGTGGGATCGCAGACGCTTTATAGGCATCCATACAAGGTTTGTTCATTGTATTATTTCTAATTACAACTCGCGACCTTGTGAATGCAGTATTATTTGTACACTTCTTGGAGGAGAAGGATGTTGTTTGTATTCTTGGACTCTGCTTGCATTGAAATCTCTTTGCAAAATGAGTCAAGAGAAATGACTGCTAAACTGTACAAATCTGAGGACCCACAGTAGTGGTGGATAAGAATTCCCATGAGTTCGGTGTTCAGTTCGTTAAGTTGCTGTACGTTCCCTGGAAACCCCTGTAAATAGGACAGAGCAACTGTTCCCTCCTTCATTTTTCCATTAATGCACTAATTAGTGAAGGGGCTCTACATCACTGCAGCTGATTCAGGGAAGGCACCAAACTTTCTTGGCTCATACTTCCTCCATCTTCCAGCAGAATCAACCCTCAACTGAAGGTTGTAGCAAAAGAATGGCACAGGTGAAGCATAAATCCTCAGTTTTCATTCAAACTACATTATTAGGTACCCTGTTTAGCTGACCTTCCTGATGAAATTCACTGTTCTCCAGATTTTTTCCTAGTTGTGCATTACGAGTCTTGCCTGTGTTCTTATATTGTGTGCTTCTCAAATTGTGTTTGGCTATTTGCTCCTCCACCATATTGATTCTTAGAGCTCTCGTTATATAGGCCCATTATTTCTATGTGCCTGGCCTTATGCTTGTGTCTTATGGCATTTGCCTTGATTGGTTCTGTTTCATTCAAATTTAGACTCTTCAGAATTCTTTCACATCTTTCTTGTCCTTTTTCATTTTTCTGTCAATCTGTTGAGAAGTGTTCTGTGTGCCTTTTGTCATTCTTTTGCAGCTTTACTCAATTTTCATCTGAGTTGCAACAACACAGCAATTGCTGTCATTGAAGATGTTTTAATAAATTTTATTCTGAACCATGTGTTGCCTCTACCTGTCATCCTTCCTAAATTTCAGATATCTGGTTAATTCTCTCTCCTCATCAGCGTATCTGTGAATATTCATAGGCTTCTCATTACATGAATGAATGTGACACGTACTTTGTCATGCATGTTTAATTTCACCATCATGTTTTATCTGCTCTAATTTTCTTCTCATGGTAGCCAAATCTATTCATCATCTGGGCTAATTCTGTTAGAGGAGTAAAATTCTTGGGTAGTCTGAACGGCAAAAAGGCAATAAACAGCTATTTCTTTGAATAGTGATGAGGCTGAAGATAAATGCATTTCTGCAAGTCAGTCTGTAAAATGTCTCCAAGTGTTCTTAGACAGTAAAGTCTGTTCAGTGAAAATCATTTTTGGGGGTAACATTTTGACAGAAATACAGCTTGGAGTTTTTTATTTTTATTTTAAATTTTATATTTAAAATATACCAAAAGTGTCTTTTTGGTATATTTTACAAGCTGTTAATTACATACACAGAGACTAAAGCTACATGTGGTTTCTTCTGCCTTTTAAACCTGTGTTTGTAAGTGCTTTTTACAGCACTGAGTAGAAGAGGAAAAGTCAACAACAGTAGAATCCTTCCATTTGTGTTAGGATTTGATGAAGGATTTGAAACAGTTCCTGAAAGGGAATCAAGAAAAAGAAGACACAGCTTGCCTTGATGTAGCTGATCCACCTTGTAAACGATTCAGACTTGGATACACAGAAGAAAGGCCTGATGATCTGAACCAGAATGAAGTGCTCAGTCAGACTCCTTTGGATAATGATGATAATGCTGCTGTGGAGAACTTGGCCGTGCAGGTTTGCAGTGTATGTTTGGGAATTCTTCAGGAGTTCTGCGAGATTGACTTTGTTAAAAAGGTAAATTGTCAGTTCTTAATCTATATGTGTACTTTTTAGGAGCTTTTATGTGTCGGGGCCTGCGGTATAGATCTAGTGATTAGAAACACTGTACAGTTAAACAATTGAGAAAGGGAGCAAACCAGACTGAAACATTTACCTGTTTTGGATATTTGAGTTGTAGATGGTGCCATTCAGCTATATA
The DNA here is from genome assembly GCA_013399175.1 of Odontophorus gujanensis. Taxonomy (NCBI): domain Eukaryota; kingdom Metazoa; phylum Chordata; class Aves; order Galliformes; family Odontophoridae; genus Odontophorus; species Odontophorus gujanensis. The sequence goes on along the minus strand of VXAB01000606.1, from coordinate 36,045 downwards.
CTGCTCACTGTCATAGCATTTGCATACCTATTCTGCAGCTGGGAAATAAAATTTGTTTTTGTCACCATGTTTTATCTGAGGTTTATTATAATTTAACTTCAAAAAGAGCAGTATATGTACAACGGAATGACAGACAGGAGCATATTTTTGTAATCAGCTTGGAGTACAAGTGAAGCCTCACTGTAAATGATGAGCTCTCCTCTTTTTGCTATGTAAAGGCAAAATGAGGAGGCATCAGATGCTGTGCTACTCAGTGTAACTGTATGTTTCTAATATAGGAGTGTTTCATTACCATATAGGACTATTTAGAAAGCTGCAAAGGAAGAAAATATGTTTGATGGTACAACAGATTGTAAATAATGAAGAAAACAGGAGTATGGACACAGTGCGTGTTGCAGATATCATCTCTAAACAATACAATTGCTTATGCAACAAACAAAAATATTAGTTAGAAAATGCATGTCATTGCATTTGAGATGTTTAACTGAGTTTTGGTAGAAACAAATTTGGTTTAATACCATGAATATATCTAAAAACAGAGCTATGGGAGCATAGTACATAGAATCTGTTGAATTGCTGGATGCTTCTTTTTTTGTTTCCATTGGAAGAGTGCATACATTTTCATTGAACCTACTTTTAAGACTTGTTTCAGAGTTATGCTCTTTTGTAGCAATGGAAAATCTCACAAAACTCTGGTGTGCAGGCTCATTTATTAAGGCACCACAAAACTTGATTCTCTCAAAGAAATTTCTTTATCGGAGGTGCTGATTTCATCCTGAAAGCTAATAATAAGCCTTTATTAGCATTCATTTTATTTTTTTCTCCATGTGTGTTTAAGCTTCCTTCCAGTAGAGTCATTGAGCCATCAGCTTTCACTAGCTAACTTTAAAATTGATGTGTGTTTGAGTTCTGGCTTTAATTCCAATGCCAAACATGATTATTATATCAAAGAAAAGTAGAAATCTAGATGATGTTCCTGCTTATTTGTAATAGCTGTATACTAATCCTGAGAAAATATGTGTTCTGTCATAAATTGAAAGATAAAACACTCCACTGTCTTTTGCTATTTTGAAGACTGACTGAGTTATTACTGTGAATACCTTTTTGTTCCTGTCTTTTCACAGGAACTTAAGTGTTTTTATTTTCTTAGAATTGTATCTGGCATGATGAAAAATATTCTGAGTCAACTCTTCTAGTCTGTGGCCACTGGTATAATTTCCTTCATCAACATTCATATATATTGTTTTAGCTTTAAAAGAATGAGTTTTCTTGTTTCATAATGTCACACACCAACAAAAATAGAGGTCATTAGTTAGTTAGATCTTTTTTCAAGTTTGTATTTCAGTTAAATTGTTAGGGGTTAGTCTAACTTGTATGTTTGGCATCTATCTGAATGCATATTAATATGGATTCTCAGTGTTTATGATAGAATAAAGAAGATCCTAAAAAATTGTCAACTCTGTTCCATTGCTGTAGTTCAATATTAAAATTCTTCTTTTCCAGATTTGTGAAAAGGTTAATTCTGCTGACTACCAGTTCACCAGTTTTGTATTTTCTGTGTCACTACCCGCACAGCTGTCTGTCAGGGAGGTAAGTTTTTGTAGATATTTCTTCATAAATTAAACACTTATTAAAGAAGGTAACTGTGGAAGGTACAGACTGGAGGTAGTTTGATTTTCAATTGCTGTTGTTCAAAAAAAAAAAAAAAGGGAAAAGTTTGCTGAAAGTGTAGTCTGCTCCCCTTTCCTTTTTTGCAAAATACTTANGTAGTTTGATTTTCAATTGCTGTTGTTCAAAAAAAAAAAAAATGGGAAAGCTTGCTGCAAGTGTAGTCTGCTCTCCCTTTCCTTTTTGCTAAGTACTGTATTAATTAATAATGTATCTGAGTCACTTCAGTTTTCATTTAGCCTGGGAGTTACTTTACATCCAAAAAATAAAAGAGGATCTTAGAGAAAGAACAGCACAGCTGGTGCCTTTCCTGAAATAAATAGTAATTGATAGTTCAGAGTAGGAATGAAGAAGTTTGTGGATGAACTCTTTAACTTCACAGCATTTTAAATGCTGTAAAAATACATATTTTGGTGGTCACCCATCTTTGGCATTGTTGAAAGTCTGGATTTTGAACACTGCAGTTGTTGTAAAATACTGTTTTGATATCAACTCCTAACTTAAATTGTTAAGACTTAAATTTAAGTTAACAATTTTTAAATAGTTTATTTTTCAGTCATTTAATAAGATCATGATAGCGTGGATGCATATGTACCCCTGGTAATTCTTTTGAAGATTGAGGGGGAATATTAGGCCTATTAAAACTTGATCAGTAATTGATGTTTTACAGTGTTACCTTGCTTTCTACTATGAAGTGATGAAGCAATTCAGAAATTCTCTTGTAAAAAGCAAAATGTAACTCCTTAAGATAGATGCCTCCTGTACTAAGATAGTAGTATAAACCTGAGTGAATGTGTCAGAAAGTAGTATAGATCCACTTGGATTTGCATGTAAGTCTGTGATGAGGTTAGCTGTCGTTCTGCACAGTTTTTAGTGTTCAGCAGTATTGTTAGTTCTTACATCTCAAGCAAACACCAGTGTAGTACCTTGTGTTGATGTATGTTCTAAGTCTGATTACACATCAGACTATCTACTTCCCAGTGTTGACAAAGCACCATTGTGCTGGTTGCTTGGACTGCAACTGTGTCTGGTAAAATAATGCCAGAGCAAAATGGCTCTTTCTTTCTGTCTGAATAAACTCTTACTACTCTCATTTCATTTTATCATCATCCAAGAAATGAGATTTATTAAAAACAATACAAAAATAAACCCCCCAAAACCGCAATAAAAAAACTCAGTACTTTTAGGCTAGTTAAGTATGTGGACACATGCATGTGTAGAACTCCAAATGCTGGTCAGAATTACCTCAGGTTTGTGCTCAGAGTTAACCAAAGCAGTGTAACCTTCTTTAAAATAAAGAGAAGCCCTGATATTTCCAGGGTACCAATGATTTTCAATTTCCAGTTCCAGGAGGGAACTTTTATTCCTTGTAGTGTCTGTGAGGGAAAAAGAAAATGATAAACTCAGTCTTTTGGCTTGAGTCTCAACTGCAACTCTCTTGTTATTAAGCTTTTAATTCATTTCCATTATTCATATTTGGCTTGACTGTTATATCTTAAAGCTGGATAAACTATATATTTTTCCTCATAGCTTATGTTTGTAACTAAGAGGTGAGAAAAGAAAAATTTTAACTGTGAAGCAACCTTCTTATGGGTCTTTACCATAATACCTCGGTAGAGGGTGTTCTTGCATTGCAGTTCTAGCTCACTGGTGTTCTGCTGGTCTGAACAAGTAGGGCGTTTCTGACTGCTTTGAGGCAGTTTTGGCTGCAAGTGGAAGCAAAAACTAATAATATGCTTCAAAGAATTCGTCTTGCTGATTGAAATCTTGATGATGCCCTGAGATTGTAGAATAGGAAAACTATCTTGGCAAATGCATTTAGTAGGAACACAGATTTATTACTTTATGATAACTCTCTTCTAAGTGCGGTAAATTATTAACTTAATGAAGAGAGTGAAATGATGTAATTCTTAACCTGTCTATCTGCTCCACATGAGTTTTCTTCTTCTTACGTTCAAGCAAACAGACAGTACTACAGTGCTTGGTACACCCAAAGCACTAAAAGATAGGATTTGGGTCCAGAGATGAACAAGATGAATGAATGGGAAGCTCCAAAAATATATTTGTTCTATTTGGAAATGGTTTTGAGTCAGCTGAGAGCTGCATTAGAAGGTTTCTTCTGTTTTTATTCCACATCCTCAGTCTTGCCAAATACTAAATCAACTGTTTGTATAGTTGTGTTCTAACCAAGGAGGTGAAAATGGTTTATAGCGGTGGTGAAAAAGAACTTGCTTAAAACCTTAGGGTTTTGTTTACCGCCTTCAAAAAGTGATGGAAGTGGGTGTATTTCAAGATGTTTTGTGTTGAACTTTTGTTAAATATTGCTTTTAAGTTTGTGAGTTGCATTCTGCAAGAACATACATCATTTTAGAATAAAAGGGCACCCGAAAGATAGCCCTCCTCCTCCCAGTGACCTTTTATATGACATGCAGATTTTCTCAGACTTACTTTAAAAAAAAAATCAGGAACTGTCTTTAAATACTACTTTCAACTAATTTGCCAGTTGTCATCCTGCTAATCCTAAAACCTGGGATAGGAACTGAAGAAGAGAGAGACATAAAATTGATGTTTTCGTAGTATTTGTATCTGTAGTGCACAGAAGTTATCACTTCAATCAAACATCCTACTTCTAGAAAGAAGTAAATCGTAAATACAGGAGGCCTGAGTTTATGTTCTTATTATAATATGAGGGGAGTCATGCCCTTCAAAAGCATGACTGTTAGCTGTGTTTGTAGTCTCAGTTGTGATCTGTCATCCCAGTACTTGCTACAAGGACATCGATGCAAATAGCATGTGTAGTCATTACTCCCTGTAGGGCTGTGTATACCTCATCATGGAATTCCCCATCTCTAAGCTCTTCTCTAATACGGAGAAAAAGTGCTGTGGATGGAATTGCACGTGGTGTTTCAACAGTTGCCACTGTGATTCCTCAGATAGCATTAGAATAATATCCTGCAGCTTGTAATCAATACAGTGCCTGTGCTAGTGTACTTCAGAAATATGTTTGGTTTTAAGTATTGCCCTGCAGGCTTGAGTTCTGTAATGAGATATTTCATTTTCAAACCACTTCACAAACATAATGTAATTATGAAGTAGAGGGATCTGATCCCCTGCTTTGCATTCAACTGGGAAAGGGCAGAGCTGTGGAATTAAGGCACGAGTAGAGGGATTGTTTGAATGTGATTTATAGTTTGGGATCTTTTGACTTGTGTACTCACAGCACCCTAATCTACTGTTTCCTCTTAACTGAAGGGAAAAAGTAATTTAAAATCCCCTTTAATTATCTTTAACTTTGAAGTCAGTAGAGAGGAGGAAAAATTTGTCCTGTGGTCTTATTTTAGCATGGTTAGTAGCATGCATAAGTTTTCTCTAGTTTCTGATTCTACTCTCATAAAACAAGGAAAGGGAGTGAGATTGGCCACCCAACTGATTACCGAACACACTGTGTGCTTTAAATCAAGACACATATGATTGTTTAAATTGGTATTTTTGGATGCAGGCTTCTAGGCATGGTCGTATTCTCTAGTTTAGATGTATGTTCAAGGAAATTCAATTGGTAACTCATTTTATTTATGATTTTACACAAACAAGCTTATAATATGCCCCAAGATATTTTGTGAAGCAGACTTATTCATACTGTCTACATATGCAGTGTAATGAATCACACTGAACTTGAGTAAACAGTATTCCATCAATACTACTGTATAAATTTTGCTCAGTAACGAGCTGATTTTTGTATAACATACAAAGTCTGTGTGGTTTCTCCACCATCTCTCTTTCCCTGTAGTAATTCTAGCGCAGTTTTTAAGATTCCCTCATTCTTTTAGATGTACCAAAGAAAGACTTTTTTTTTTTAATTGAGTTCCTCTATCAGCTTATTAAAATGGTATGTGACGTGCTTCCTTCTGATTTCAACCAAAAGATGATGTGACCCTCTCTGTGCTCTTAAAAGTTTGATACATGTTTTCCAACCTCTTCATTATTTCCTTGACAAAATACATTATTCTGATGTAATTTAGGCTAGAGGAAGCGGTTAAAAAGGAACATTGATCTTCACTACTTTGGAGATATGAAGCTATTTTTTGTTTATTGTGTGTGATGGTTGTATGACAAATGCATAGTGTCACCTTTCTCTGACTGTATTAGCAGTCTGCAGTCCACTGGTTGGAATTACTACTGATTATAATTTTTGATTGTTGTTGTTTCAAGCCAAACAGCTTGACTTTGAAATTCAGCTTTTGTGAGAATGGTGAGATTGGATGTTCAGACCACATATAGACAATACTGGATCAGTTAGTCATTATACTGTCAATGTGCCGTCGTTAGTAAAGGAGGAACAGAGAATGGTGGTGTTGCTTCATTGTAAGAAGTTTTTAGGGGAGTTTTTTGAATTTTTTCTATTAATTACCTTTGCACTGATAGGCACTTTGTTGAACTGGAAACATTGTGCAGATTTTCTGTGTCCGATACCAATTTTGCAAGAACTGAGGACCTCGTGGAGAGGCCATTTGAGGTCTAAGTTAAAATTCTGGTTAACTTCAGTTTAGTTAAGTGTGTTTTCAGTGTGTTTGTCCCTCTTTGTTCTGCCCTTGTGAGGCCACAGGGAGTACTACATTCAGGTCTGGGTCCCTCAACAGGGGAAAACAGGAGCTTTTGGAGAGGGTTCAGATGAGAACCATGATGATCATCTGAGGACTGGAGCACCTCTTCTATGAAGAAAGTCTGAGGGAGCTGGGCTTGTTCAGTGTGGAAAAGAGAAGGCTCCAGGGAGATCTTGTTACAGCCTTGCAGTATTTAAGGGAAGATTATAAATAGGAAGGAAATCAACTTTTTACATGCATAGACAATAACAGTACAAGAGGAATGGTTTTAAACTAAAAGAGATGATATTTATTTTAGATTTTAGGGAAGTTTTTCACTGAGAGAGTGGTGAGGTTCTGGAACAGGCTGCCCAGAGAGGTGGTGGATATTCTGTCCCTGGCGATGCTCAAGGCCGGATTGGATGGGGCCCTGGGCAACCTGATATAGCGTCTGATCTAGTGGTTTGGCAACCCTGCCTGTAGCAAATGGGTTGGAACTAGATGATCTTTGAGGTTCCTTACAGCCCAAGCCATCTTGCAATTCTGTGAAGGGCATTCTTAATACATTGCAGAGTGCTTAAATCATTGAAAAATTACTAAAAAGAGGCAATAGATCATCATATGGGATCGATATGTCAGTACAAAGACGAGTGATTCTTTGCTTTCCAGAGCAAAGTTTGGGGAAGATACGTTTTTTGAAAGCTTTTGACATTAACAGTGTTCACTACAAGTCTTTGATTTCTTTTTCCTTTTAAATTTTGTTCAAATCTGGTAGCATTGCACTGATTTGAAGGCTGTGGCTTCTTTGTGCTTACTTTTGTATTTTTCTGTTATCGTTTCTTAGCAGTGGTAATTTTAATTCTACTTTCGACCTTTGGTACAACTATTGTTAAGTGTTGTACTGCTGAGTTCCATTTGTTGGTTGTGACACCTAAGTTCAGGATCCTCTTTCTGGGGCAGAATTGTCTTAAAGAAGCCTACCACGTTATGTTTCTTTGGGTATGTAAGGCTGCTGGAGATGGGCAGCAGAGTATGAGAAGTATTTATAAAGCATGGATTGAAGACAAGCGTTAGAGGAGGTTGTTCAGAGAAGTGCAGCAGTCTTCCTTACTGGAAGTTTTCAAGACCTAACTGGATAAAGCACTGTGCAACCTGGTCTGATGTCATAACTGCTTGTGCTTTAAGCATAAGGTTGGATATAGTCCTTGTGACATCCCTGAACTTTGTTATGGTCTCTCATGTAAAGCAAATAGTGTTTCTTGGAACCTGCATTCAAAGGAGTACATCTGGAACTGAAGAAGTGATTATTCATGAAGGATTTGTACAAAACAACAGAAGGTCGGTAGGGAAATGAAAAGGAGACTATGGGGTGGGGTCTGCTCAAGATTCTCAGATCAGGTCTGTTACCTTTGTATGCTACGGAATAAATAATTGTTAGTGAATCCCAGTGTTGGTACCAACAGCTCTTTCAGCTTTCTAGTAGTAGTATTTCCTTCTGTTCTTTGGCTTTTCCATGTTCTGCTTGTGTCTCCTTCACTAAGTGGTGTGTTCTAAATGAGTGGGCAATGCTCAGGGAAAAGGTTCATGATTACCTTAAGACCAAGTATGTCGTTTATTTTGTGTTGGTTTTTTGTTGTTGTTGTTTTTTTGTTTTTTATTACAGATGCTAACTCTGTTTGTTTCATTGTTTTTTGTGTGTTTATTTTTTTAAAGTATACCAGATCAAATTTCAAATACCATCTATTTAGGCATTTATTTTCATTTCTCTGTATGTTCTAGCTGCACTTGAATTAGGCTATCAGTTCTAGTTACAGTGTTAATAACAAGTTTCAAAGGGATTTTATTGCAACCTGATTTGTTTTTAAAGCTAGATGGAATTTGAGGGGTCTTGATTGTCCATTTGTAAACTGATGTCGTAGAAATGTGTGCATTTTGTTTCAGAGATCTGGGACTTCCCATTGCTTTTTGTGTCATTTCCAGGGTCTCTCGTAGCAGGCTGAATGCTCATTAGTACTCAGTAATACTGATTTGGTTTTAGTTTAGCCAAATGTGCAAGTATATTCTGTATCACTAGGAAAGTTTTCAAAAGGGGTGGAATTTTTTTAGTGCTGAACTAACGTTATCAGTAAGGGAAGCCTAATTTTTTACCATTGCAGGACAGAAGCAGTCTTTAGCTTTTTCTGTATTCAAGATTTAAACTTCTAGTGTTTATAGATACCACAGTTGCAACAACTTCAGCTTTACCTGCTTATCTTCAATAAGCAAATAATGCTTATTTAATTCTCAAATGGAAGAGCTGTTCTACACACACAAAAAAAAGAAAGTGGGGAGTTCTTTTGCATTTTTACATGGTAGAGCACATATACTTGTTCCTTCAAAGTGTAGGGTGAAATTTCAGGTATGATAAACGGAGATGTAGAGGAAGAGCACATAAATGTGAGAGCTTTTTCAAAGAGTTAGAGAACAGGGAGAAAAATGTGACAGAATAGCTTTGGAAGGACTGTGTTGACTAACACTTCAAAAATCAGCAAGTGGAAGAGAAAAATACCAAAATGTTCAAATATTGGTGAAACAAGAAAACTTAACTAAGCATAATGGGCAAAAAAAATTATCTTCAGGTCTTTTCCTTTGACAGCTTTTTGTTGCCCACAGTTCCACATATGTCAGATTGTCCTAGGAACTGATTTAAATTACATAAGGTATCTCATGTGAGGATTGTACACTCTCTCTGCCATATAATTAATTATTTGTTTTGGAAATGTGTTAAGCTTCTAATTGATATGATGAAAAATCGATTAATTTTTCTACTCCCCAAAAGCTTACGTTTGTTTCTGTGAGTGTAGTGTTGGGAGAGTGAGTAATAGAGTAAGGAAGAGCTCATACATGCAGAGAAGGGGAATCTTAGTCAGTCTCTGAAGAAAAGAACAAACTAATTCTATCTTTTCACTCCTAAAGCAAAAGCCAGCTTTAAATCCTAATTCTTCCTGACTGAACTGAGCTTTTCTCAACTGTAATATATTATTGTTGTTATTGTTATTATTTTGCTAGCAGTTTCTCAAACCATTGAAGTTTTGAGCTTTAATTTCACTTGCATTTTTTCTTTCTCTTCTTCCTGGGCTTGGCTGATGACATATAGCATGCTGCTTGGTTGCTGGTAAAACAGGAAACGGGGTGAGTAATTTCTTTTGGCAGCTATCACACCATGTCTACTAGAGTGTCCCAAAGAATTAGTGAAAGGAGAGGTACTCTTAGTATGACTTCTTTTCAGCATAGTTGACATGAGATACTACGTAATGCAATGGACCTCCTGAAATGTTTATGTTAAGAAAATTTTTTGAGCAAGCAATTCATGTCATATTTTAAGATCAAAACTGTTACTTTCATTTAAAGGTACTTCAGCTAACAGTTGTGGAATATGTAGAATCACTTCCCTATGTTCTTGGTTAAGATTTCAATTTACTTTGTATGTTTAAAGCTATTCAAAATTAAATTCAGAATTGGAATGTGCTATATTGATATATATTTATATTAATGCTTTATACTAGCTGAGCAGTGCAGTCGATACATTAGAGGGAAGGAGAAGCCATCCAGAGGGACCTAGACAGGCTGGAGAAGTGGGCCTTTGTGAACCTAATGAGGTTCAACAAGGCCAAGTGCAAGGTGTTGCACTTGGGCCAGGGTAATCCCAGGTATTTATACAGACTGAGGGAAGAACTCCTGGAGAGCAGCCCTGCAGAGAAGGACTTGGGGGTCCTGGTGGATGAGAAGCTAGACATGAGCCAGCAGCGTGTGCTTGCAAGCCAACAGTGTCCTGGGCTGCAAGAGAAAAGGAGTGGCCAGCAGGGAGAGGGAGGTAATTGTCCTCTTCTACTCAGCTCTTGTGAGGCCCCGTCTGGAGTACTGTGTCCAGGCCTGGGGCCCCCAGCACAAGAAAAGATGCAGAGCTCTTGGAATGGGCCCAGAAAAGGGCCACTAAAATGATCAGAGGGCTGGAGCACCTCTCCCATGAGGAAAGGTTGAGGGAATTGGACTTGCTTAGCTTGGAGAAGGCTCTGGGGAGACCTCATTGTGGCCTTCCAATACTTGAAGGGAGCTTATAAACAAAGGGGGGAATGGTTGTTTACATGGGTTAATAGGGAATGGTTTTAAACTAAAACAGGAGATTTAGGTTGGGTGTTAGGAGGAAGTTTTTCCCTCAGAGGGTGGTGATGCACTGGAACAGGTTGTCCATTCCTGAAGGCACTCAAGGCAAGGCTGGATGTGGCTCTGGGCAGCCTGCTCTAGTGGTTGGTGACCCTGCCTAAGGCAGAGGAGTTGAAACTAGGTGGTCTTTGAGGTTCTTTTCAACCCAGGTCATTCTATATCTTTTTGTTTTTCTTCATTTAATTCTCCATAGCCTTTGCTGTCTGTCTGATAAGACCTCTTTGGTAATAGTACAAATATTAGGCAGACAAGAAGTTAATTTTATAGTCTTGCTATGATATTATTGTCATGTTTACATAATGCTTACAAAGAATAAGGTGGCATCTGGGTTGTTTTTTGTATCCTGGTTTAATCTTAGTCAGAGTTTCTTATCTATCTGCCTTGTATTGTGGTTATAGCTAGGACATAGCATTTCAGTTTGAAGTGGAGGCTGTCTGTACAATTGTACAGCTTTTAATGAACATAATGGTTCTGAGATGGGTCATGATACCATCTGTGAACCAGAATCTCGTTATGCCCCGAAGACAAATGAAATACAGACCTTTTCATTTTGCCACTCTATGAGGTTTAGTTTACATTAATAATGACTGAAAATTGTTAGTCAGATAGTGGTGAAAGGTCAGATAGTAGCGCGGTGAGAGCAAGTTACGTACTTCTTTTATCCTCGGTGTTTTGAAAAGAAATTTAAATGGGTGATTATTTGTCTAATCCAGGACACTGTTACTCCCTGCCAAATGAGAACATGCAGAGCCACTCTGAATGGATATATTGTGTTTGTGGGCAAGAAGAAAGAAATCCATTTGTCTCCAAGTTAGTTGAGGATACTGGATTATTCTTTGGTGGAAGCCATCTGGAACGGAAGTAGAATTTCAAGATATTCATAGAAAGCCAGAGTAAAAGATGAATCTCTTCCTATTTTGAGACTAATTTTAAAGTCATTGTTTAATTAAATTGCTTCAGAGAGGATTAACTGCTATAGGGCAGATATTGTCATTGGTTCTGATCGTGTAGAAGGAATTGCACTTTGCTCTGCAAGTTCCCTAACATGGGGTTTGAAATCATATACTGGCATTCTTACCAGCATCTGCTCCTTTTAAATTTTCTCTGAGTAGGAATCAAGACTTGATCTTGTACCTACAGAGCCTGTTGAGCTCTCCCAGCAAGGTCAACTGAGATTGTTATCAGGGCATTTTCCCTTTTGGAGTTTCCATCTGTTGAACTTCATGACTGAATCATCCCTTTAACAACAGAAAAATGTCTTACATTAATGTTGTGGGTTTGTTTGATTCTTTTGCTTTAAAACAAAGGATTTTTCTGTCTATCTCTTTCTAACCTCTTCTCCAGGTAGGCTCTGAAAAGGCTTTGGTAACTTTTGCTCTGTGGTAAAACCATGGCATGTTCTCTTACACAGGAAGGAAAACCTATTCTTAAGCTGGTAATTAAACAGTAGCAAACATAAACTGGGCAAAACGTGATGTTATCTTATCTGGAACCTGAATGAAAGGATACTTAGCAAGTAGCAGGGGTGCTGTTCTGCAAGATCTGGATACAAAGTTTTTACTAAAGTTGAACTGGATGTTGATTTAAGAAGGATGTTGAGACAATACTAGCTCCATTTGCATGTACCTTCTATCTTTCTTGTATTAACATAAATACTTACGTGACCACTGATCATCTCACTGATCTGTCTGGGAAAAGAAACAAGATCTGTTCCTTTTAATGGATCGAGATTTACTTTAAATGTATGGGTATACATACGTACTGAGTAGTGTCAGCATGCATGTGTTTTATGTGTTTATCAAGAGGTATCTTACCTGGAATCCTGCTCTGACCTTAATGCTTCTTCAACACCTTGTTTTATTAATTCAAACGAAAGATTAATTGCAATTAGAAGAGCACTTGCAACAGCCTTTCTTTCATGGTGTGTTCAGTATGCTTAGCATATTTGTCCTTTTTATTTGTGCATTGCTTGCTCACTTGCAACTAGTTACTTGTAAGTTTGGGTTGAAATATCATGTTATCTATCTTTGAAGGACTTCTGTGCAAGTTATTATTTCATTGCATGTGTTATTCAGAAAACTGGGCCTCTCCTTGGCAAAGGAAGATATTGTTCAGCTGAAAGAAGCTTATAAGTGGATTATTCATCCCCAGTTGTCAGAGGAGTTGGGTTTTCCTGCTGATGGAAAGGTATCGTGTTGTGTAAATAAGAAAACACTTCTTTTCTGTGTGTTGTTTTTTTTTTAATA
>VXAB01000606.1:4955-19901 GCA_013399175.1 Odontophorus gujanensis | reverse complement strand
AAAAAAAAAAAAAAAAAAAGTAGTACAGCCAAACAGTGCAGTCCTGTAAAAACACCAAATTTTCTGCACTTATTTACTTAACTTTATTTGATCAGCTCTGGTTTCCTGTAGTGGTCTTCCTTTCTCTGAAACCTGGCAGCTCCTGTTTTCAGCTCATCCTTTCACTACCATTTTGTGACATTCAGAAATGTTAATACCAAGCTCGTTACGGTGGCAATGTTGGTACACCAAAAGAAGTATTTGTAAAATAGAAAACTAGAAAACTGTAAAGTACTCAGCTCTGTAACTTGATAATATTCCTTTATTTGCTGTCTCTTCGTGGGATAATTAGATAGTGACTGGACATTTTTAGCAAGTAGCAGCATATTACTTAGCTTAATTACATGGCAGTTTCTCAGGCATTCTCCATATGTAGAAGGCTAGCTGTGGGTGTATTTCTGAGACAGTGTTTTAGGTTTAATGTAAATAAGGAAAGTTGGCATTTATCAGAGTGTTGGTAATGACAGTGATATGAGAGCAAAGTAAGACATTGTCTGAACTTGGAGCTGTCTCCCCTGCTCCAGGTATACTTTTAGATGGGATTTCTAGGTATGGCATCTACAGTTTCTCCTCTCTCAAGCCCTTCTTACTCATTTACATGTAGGTGGGTGTGCTAAAATGACCCTCAGTATGATACGGAAGATCAATTGACTTTTGCTATATGTTTATATTTGGAGATTTGTATTTAAATTCTGGAAGAGGGGATTTGTGTCCCATACTGTCCAGGAAGTTGTTTCTATAGAAGCTGTAAAAGGTCAGACCTACTTCTTTATAGTCTACTGTAGTCTACTGATAAACTGTGTTACAGGCTAGAAATCATCTCTACTCGTGTACACAGAAATTCACTAATAGGAAGAGCAACTTCTTCTACAGTACAGTTCAGAAAAAAAAAGTTTAGCTGTCTTCACTTTCACTTTTGTGAAACAGCCAAGAATTTCCATTTGAAGAGGCAAAACACAAATGGTACCAAACAACTGGGGGTATTTTTTTCCATAGCAAGTTGAATTTTCCTATCCAGAAGTAACAGTTTGAGTCTCTAATTTGGTGATGTCTTATTTGCAGAGTGCTTGTAAGTATAGATTTCAAGATGTCAGCATATCTAGTGCAGAACATTAATCGCTACCTTTACTGAGAAGGACTGAAAAGGACTGAGAGAGAAACTTATGTGCTTGTACATTCTGTCTCAGAAGTGAGATGCATTTGGTTTAATCAGTGCAGAAGAGGCATACAGTGCTTTGTGATTTGTCTCTAGATCAAGCAATACACAGCTTCTTCCATTTGTGTTTTATATACAAAATTGATTTAAAAATCTGCTAAGCTGTGAGATGATGGAAATATTGGTACAAAGGCCATTAAATGTTATGCTTCTGTGTGTCTCTGTTTTTTGTTTTGTTTGTTTTTTACTTTATCTGTAAGGTTATTGGCTAATTTTCATTTCCGTATTTAGAGCCACAGTCTGTCCAGATTGTTTCAAGCCAGCAAAGAACAAACAGGTAGGATCTCATCATTGCCGTATTTCCTTTTTGACATTCAAAATTTCACATTAAAAACTACAAAAAAAAAAAAACTTATATGGGAATTTGGTCACTGTTTAATGTCTGTTTTTTCCTGCATCAGAGATCTCTCAGAATTTTTACTTATCTGAAAATAGTTTTCTCCTTTTATTCACTGATCATTTCTCTGCTTAGGAAAATGAAGATCTTGGTGTTTCTCTTTAGCTCGTTCATTCTCCAGATTGTCCAAATGAATACTTTTAGGAATGTTCTCTGTAAATACAGCCTGTAAGATGGAAGAATTTTGAGTATCTTGCATTAGAAGTAGCATAAAACAGGATGCTCAAATCCTCTGTGAGTGAAACAATTCAGATAAGTCACATTGTGAAAAGGAGACTCTACAGCTGAAAGAAAATGATCACATTACAGTTTTCATGTCCTGTAATCCAAACGAAAGACACAGTACCTTGAGACTGATTTTGTCCTATCCACTTCTGGAGCAGGGGAAAAAAGAAAAGAGACCTTGCCAACTGCTGCAGACCCTGAACACACATAATCATTATGAGAAAAGAGGGTGTGTAAGACTAAAAAACAGTTGGAGATAGTTTTTTATTGTCATAACCACTGCTCGCTGCATTGCTTTCCTTTAAAAGTGGGGAAATCCCCCATAAGGAGCTAAACCAGCAGGGTCTGATAAATCCACACAGACAACAGGATATAACAGAATGTAAAGAAAAAAATACAGTCCCTGAAGAGCTATCAGAGGCTAATCCTTAGAAAGAAGCTATGCTTGAAGTTGTTATCAAGGGCTGTGTTAATTAGAAGTGGAATAAAAGCTAGATTCTGAGTAAAAACATCTGGAACCTACTGTTAGTTTAAGGGTTTTCCTGCTGATCTTTCTATGAGGAAGGAAAGTGCATTTATCTCTAGTTCATGCTTAGGTAAGTGATGGAACAGCTTTCCTGAAGGCATTCAGGATGCCTGTGTTAGAGGAAAGACTTAAATACTCCCAGAAAGTAATCCAGTATTTTTCACTGTTTTTCCAAATCCCTGAGCTGCATGACTTTTCTGTTGCTTTCCATGTACCAGTGCTCATCATCAGACTTACTGTCTGAATGGATAATTGGATTTGAAGGATAGTGGGTAATGGATGTCATTCTTTTATCTGGATGCCTATGATGTACTGTGATGTGGAGTCTGTCCTGGGATCCCTGCTATTTAACATCTCTGTCAAAAGCCTGGAGGAGTGTGTGGAATCTGTTCTCATCAAGCATGCTGATGACAACAAATTGGAAGGGCCAGTATATACACTTGAGAGCAGAGCTACCATTCAGAGTGACCTAGGAATGCTGAAGGAATGGGTGGATGGAAACCGTATGAAATTTGGCTGCAACAAATACATATGACACCTGGGAAGGAATAAAGTCTGGCAACAACATGGTCTAGGGACTGCCAGGCTGGGAAACAACTTTTTCAAAGATGCCCTGGGAGCTGTGGTGACAGACAGCAAGCTGAGAAAGAGCACTGACTTCTGGCAGCAGTGGAGGCCAACAGCATCATGGGCTTAATTTACAGGAATGTAGTGTGTAGATTGAGGGGCAGGATTGTACTTCTCAGATGTATTGAGATCACATCCAGGTTTAGGCCCTCAGTGGAAAAAAAACATCAGTAAATTGGGAATCCAGCAGAGGATCTGGTGAGATAGTCAGATTTGGAATACATGCCCTGTGAGGAGAGACTGAGGAACTTGGTCTTGTTCAGCCTGGAGAAGGTGCTTGAGAGGTCTCAGCAGAAGCACCTACAGAGAAGTACCTACAGAGACATTACTGAGGGAATTAGGTTTTTCTCTGCACTGCAGAAAGTTGAGAGACAATGGGTACAAGTTAAAATGGTAAGATTCAGAGTAGATAGATATAAGAAAAGAACAAGAGGACAGTCAGATAACAGAATAAGCTGCCCTCTGAGAGGGTGTGCAGGCTCCATCCTTGGGGGATTTCAAGACACAATTGGATAAAACACTGAGCAACACTGTTTGATCTCATGGCTGATGTTATGCTGGTTAGGAGGCTCATTTAGAGAGCCTCCCTGGCTGCTCTGATACTATGACCTGGTAGGCACTACTAGTGATAGTATTGTTAGTTGTTGTTTTGTTTAAGGACAGTAAGTTGTATTTGGTTCATCAGGTCATTTTTTATTCTTTGAACATCTTCGCTATTGTCTCTTAACAATCACGTTTCCCTGCCCATCTCATTTCTTCTGTCTGTGTAGAATAGTGTATTAATATGCCCATCATGCTTGATTTCTTACATATATACACTATGCTGTTCATAGAGGCAGTAGCCACAATATGTACTATGATTACTGCTTTTACTATTGATTTACCCTTGTTAACTGATACTGCTGAGGCAGTGAGTTTACTTGTCTTCCCTGGTTTGGGAACTACCAAGGCCTGCCATTCAGGACACTTGCCTGTGAGTGTGAGTGAACCTTTGAGCTTTGTAAAAAAAAAATCATGTATTGAAGTCTAGAAGAAATTAGAATAACTAGTCGCCTACTGTCACTGAGGTAGAGATTGGAGCTTAGGAACTTAACACTTGAAAACACAGATGCTGGTTTAGGTTTATTTTCATGGATTTACCATTTTGTTTTTTCTCTCTTGCAGATTTTCACCTGAGCACCAAAGTGCTCCTTTTTCATATTCTTGCTTTTGCACACTTTTGTATATCATCTGAAATAAGACATGCTTAACATTTCTTTCAGCTAGCCAAAGTCCAGACTTAGCAATTGAATATTTTAAGGAAGTGTAGTAGGTTTATTTGGAAGTGTGAAAGTAACTTCAGAACTGCTGAAATTGGGTGGCCCTTGATTGCTTTTTTTCCTGTGTGAAAACAAAGTGAAGAAACTTACACTAATCCTTCTAGAAGCAAAGGAGCAAACTTGAACTAGGTGATCAAATCTTAATCCTCTGAGTTTCTGGTACTGATTTAAATGCTTAACAATGATTATCAAGTACTGATCCATCAGCTGCAGTGACTGAATTGCTTTCATATTGTGAGTAAAGTTACTTGAAAATTTTCAGGCCAAATTAAGTGTTGCTCTTCACTGTCCTGTCAAAGTTAAGAGTTAAGATCATATCTTGCTGATACGGAACTGATAGTAGGTATAAGAAAACAGAACATAAGTAAAAAAGACTGTATTGTGAGAAGTGTGTGGTGTGTATGTTTTAAGGTTTTCTTTCTTTTTTAGGCATGTCCTGTCTTAGCTTCTCTTCTTTTTATTTCACTGTGCAGTCTGTTTTCACTAGGATGGCAGTTGTAAAGGCCCTAGAGAAGATAAAAGAACAGGATTTTCTCAAGTAAGTACACTAAAATTGGTTATTAGTATTGTTTTTTTTTGTTAAGAACTAGGATGGGCAGGGAATTACTAGGCAGGTTGGGAGTAGAAAGGTGTCTATAAAAAAAAGTTTTAATTCTGCTGTTTATTGGTTAAAATGTGTTGCATTCTCTAAACTTCTGATGATAATATATAGTTCTAATTATTATTTTTTTTTTATTTAAAGAGTAATGTTAGAATGGAAAACTGGGCATGATGCAAATGAGTACAAAAGGAAAATCTTGTTAGGAAAAGTGCTTCATTGGTTTATTATGTCAGGAGTGCTACAAAGGAGAAACTAGATAAGAGAGGTGCAGTTCTGCTCTGCAATTCCAGCAGTATGTCACTGCATGTCTCTGGCACAAGGTTAGAAGTGAGAACAGTTTCTTGAAGCATTGCCATTCACATACATAAAAAAAAAATCATCGTGTACATCCTCAGAACTGCAGGAGAGATTTAGAGATCATGGATCTTTCATATGGATTTGAGCCTTAGAGTTTGTAAGGCAAACTCCTCTTTACATGAGTGATTCTTTTTCCCATATTTCCAAAATGTTAGGAGTTGAGTTTTAAGAAAACACCAAGCACTGTAAAGTGGTAGAAAAAAAAAATCACAATCAATGGGATGATATCAGTGGACTTTTTTTCAATATGTTTAATTGCACCGTGCCTTTGCAGCTCTTTTCATGGATTCCCAGCAAAGGTTCAGTAATAGATAGTGAAGCTGGTTTTCATGCAGAGTTTAGTTTCATTATTTCTATAACTGTAGCATGGTACCTCTTATTATCACACTTTGACCTTGGAGTGTTAAACATTGATAATGGTGGATGACAGACTAACAGAAGTATATTTTGCAATATAGTGTTCTTGATTTTCTTAATGTTTATTCATTTCTTTGTGTTCCAGCCATTAATGTGAATACTAAGTTTATATTGTAGGTGTGTTTT
This sequence comes from Odontophorus gujanensis, assembly GCA_013399175.1. Lineage (NCBI taxonomy): Eukaryota > Metazoa > Chordata > Aves > Galliformes > Odontophoridae > Odontophorus > Odontophorus gujanensis. The sequence continues at coordinate 14,051 of VXAB01000606.1, read as the reverse complement.
TTTTGTAACTGAAGCTATTGTCTTTCATGTCATTATTACTATGGTGATACTCCATTATGTTTTGATATTCCTAGGTTTTTTTTTCATCTTTTCTTATACAGGCATTTTCCATGTCCCCCAAGTTCACCGAAGAACCTCTGTGTTGCTCTGGAAATTCAGTGCAATAATGGTGCAGTTTTTGTGGCTGGTAAAGTGATCTGTTTACTTGTGCTGCTTTATTGTCTTAAACATAACTTTATAATACTGCCACATGACCCAGGAGATTTTTACTATCTACTGATTCTTGTAATTAATGATAATAAGGAGCAAATAATTAAATCTAGCTCTATCCAACAGTGGACTTTTAAAAGGGAAGAAATTATTGCTTTTGCTGAAGACCTGATTTTGTCAAAAATCAGTAATTACAGATCAACATCTGTTAATATTAAAACTATTTCCTTGCTCTTATTTTGTGAATTGAAATTTGGAGATGGTGTGTAGTGGGGGTGGGAGCTGCAATCAGAACCAAGGTGGGGTTCCCATGTCAGGAGCTGTAGCAGGGGGAATTCCTGCTGCTGCAGTCCATGTCTTCCTTTCTGGATGTTCAGGAAGATGAACATTGCCATTTTTTGTCTTCTGCTTTGTGGAATGGAAAGGTTCTCTCTTCTGAAGACTGCACAAGATGTACCATGAAGTGTGTTATAGCATGTGATGTGAGAATTTAAAACAACTTTGTGCCACTGCTCATTTTTTATTTATTAATAATAAAAAGAATTTTTATTTCTTAGGTGTTCAAAAGGAGTTGCCAAACTCAGAAACACTAGTTTTACTTTTAGCTCCCTCTTGCTCAAATCAAAAGCGAAAAATACAGAATGGGGAGTTGAAAGAAGAAATAAGTATTATTTTCCTAATTCTGTTTTATGGAAAGAGAATTTAGCAGCGTGGAGCAGACTTCTCAATGGTTATTCATAGTACTTTCATTATCTTCCCAGTGAAGCAGTATTAGTCAGTTTCCCCATCTTTTTATGTGGGTTTTTCTGCAGATCAAAATGCAGGAGGAAAACATGGTTAGATAGAGAAAAATATGATACTGAAAGCAAAAATAAATAAATAATTAAGGCGACAGAGATACAGGTACAACGTGCATAGCTACTTTGAAAAGCTTTTTAAATTTAATAAATGCAAGGTTTTGGTTACTTGAACTTATTATAAAACCTATCAGTAAGAGAGCTCATTTTGGTCGTCTGTGTCAGAATGGTTCTTGTTGTAGTAGTACTCAGGTCACGGGAGACTGCATGATAGTGTGACATCGTGTGGGACTTTGACAAATTGATCAGAGGATGGCAATCTTGTTATATAGCAGCTTTTCCTAAAATTTGTAGTAGCTTATTCTCGAGACGTTATGCTGGCATGATTTTCCTTGTGATAAGCCCAAGGATTTTTGTTTGGGTTTCTTTTGCTAAACATTCCTGCAGTGGCAGAACTTGGGGTTGAAACCTGAACTACTTGATACAAGGGTGTGTGAGAACTTCTTTACTTAGGAGATGTCCGTTGGTGGACAGGCATAAATGCAGCAGTAGTTTGGTGTAGGGGAGACTGGCTCAGTACCCTGCTCTAGTTTCACAAATAATTTCTCAATGTAGAATTACATTTACACAGACTAGGTATGTGGACCTCCTTTTTTTCATTCCAGTTGTATCAGGCTTCATACAGTTTTCTTTCTGTGGTTTTACCTGAAGATTTGACAGCAGCAATAGGCTTTCCAAGTCAACCTTTAAGCTGGCAGTCGTGGACACTGAAACTCTTATAGGTCCAGGAGCATGAATTTGGTATAAGTATAAGCAAGTATAACTATATTTATTTTCACGAGGCTCCTATGGAAGTTAAGTGCACTGTGATATGCTTTAGAATGATTATAGGTAACACGCATGCTTTTTACAGGAAGGTATAATAAATATTCAAGGAATTTACCTCAGACTCCATGGATTATCGATGGGGAACGGAAGCTGGAATCTTCAGTGGAAGAACTGATTTCAGAGCATCTAATGGCAGAATTCAAAGCAGACAGTAAGTTATCCAGGAGATTTTTTTACTGTATATATTTTTCGTTATTACTAAAACATTTTTTTCTTATTAGCTACTCAGTTAATTCAGAGGTGTAACAGAAAACATTTTGGTTCTTTATTCCTCTTTTACCCATCTAAGTCAAAGTCACAGTTATGCTCTGTGAGAAGTCATATGACTTTGGTTTATACAGTATCTTTTATTGGTGTAAAATATCTCCTCAGTTGACCTGATGATGTGAACGTTATGGTTTTATGCAGTAGTATTTTTACCTAGCTGTATTCCACAACAGTAATTCATTAATTGTCTCCTAATGCTGATGGTTTTTGCCATTGGCATTCCATAGTATTTGCTTAATTTTCAGCCATTTCATATTTCTTACCTTGATTAATTTTATTTCCTGAAGTGTGTAGAGTTCCATAAGAAATGCTTATCCAGGGATTACCTAGATGAAATAATCATTTGTTGCATACTACAGAAGTTTACAGACATAGAAATCTGAAGGAAAAACTGCATTACGTATTTGTTTAGAACTACTTTCTCCTCCTTTCCTTCCTTGTCCCAGTTGGTATGTTAGCCTGAATACTAGAAAAATCCTTAAACTTTTTCTTCAGACTAACTACTATATAATAACTAATTTCAACTTGCATATAATGTACTATACTATACAATAACTAAATTCAGCTACAGGTGACTATGAAAAGTACATGTAAGTAATGCTGAGAAGCAGTACAAGCCATGTTCAACCCACAGCCTGCAGGCCACATGCAGCCCAACATGGCTTGCAGTGCAGCCCACCCCCAATGCCACATGCTGTAAAGGCAATGGCTCTTCCCCCCAGAATGGCCCTGGGCACACACCCATTGTTCAGCAACAGCCAAACCATCAGGGCACTGTTAACCATGTGCTGACTGAAAGCAGGGCACCACAAGGGCAGTGCTGTGCAGTGCTGACTCAAGTGATGGCATATAGCTGTGTGCATTGTGATACATTGGCTAAACATGGCTCTGAGCAGTGAAGTGAGCACTGTCATCTTTTCTGTTTTGATGAAGGAGTTAGAAAATAGAATAATAGAATCCTTAGAGTTTGAAGGAACCTTTAAAGATCATTTTGTCCAACTCCCATGCAGTGAAAAGAGACATCCACAGCTAGATCAGGTTGCTTAGAATCCCATCCAGCTTGATCTGAATGTCCCCAAGGAGGGGGCTTCAAACACACCTCTGGGCAACCTGTGCAAAGGCCTCACTGCCCTCACTGTAGAAGAGTTATTCTTTATATCCCATCTTTGAATTTGAAACCATTTCCCCTTGTCCCATCACAACAGACCCTGATAGAGAGTCTGTTCCCTTCCTTCTTATACCCCCATCTAGATCCTGAGGTCCTGTTGGAGCCTTCTCTTCTACAGGCTGCACAGCCCCAGCTCTCTCAGCCTGTCTTTGTAGTGGAGATGCTCCATCCTTTGGATCACTTTTGTGGCCCTTCGGATGCACTCAGACAGGTCCGTGTCTGTCCTGTACTGAGCACTCCACGTGTGGAGGTCTCACAGCACAGAGCAGAGGGGCGTGATCCCCTCCCTTGCCGTGCCAGCCATGCTGCTTTGGATGTGGCCCAGGACACAGTTGGCTCTCTGGACTGCGAGGGCATATTGCAGGCCCATGTCCAGCTACCATCCACCAGTACTCCCAAGTCCTTTTCAGCATGGCTGTGTTTAATCCTTTCATCCCCCAGCTTGTACTGATAGTGAGGTTTGCCTTGACCCAGCTGTTGGACCTTGCATTTGGCTTTGTTGAATCTCATGAGGTTCACCTGGGCCCACTGCTCAAGCCTGTCTGTGTCCCTCTGCCCGTGGCCATGTTAACTTCACCTCACAGCTTGGGATTTCAAGGCTGCCACAAAAAAATCATCAGTTTACATTTGCGATACCATTTTCAGTTGATATATTACACGACCTGCAAATTTTCAAATGGAAAGTTGCAGTCAGATATTCAACTCCAAAATCGGATCATGTCTCTTCACTGGACTTTCATTATCCCTACCTTTGCAGAGAAAAATGCCTTTTGCTTCACAGTCACACCTTATTCATGCCATCGCTTTTTGGCAACACACACATTTTGAGCAATTATTGCCAAGGATTAAGTACAGGAAGAGTAAAATTTCATCAGAGATCTCTGATGAACACCTTGAGGCCTTACTGAGAATGTTGACCTCAACCATCAGAGCAGACTGGTTTGACAGAAGTAAGGTTACATATCCCACTAGTTTATATTTTTGGTTTTTTTTTTCCTCTCTATTTTTTTTAATGTTTTGAGAAAGAAATTTAATATTAAAATGTTTTGTTACTTATATATTAATGATATTTGAATATTTTCCAGGGGCTGCTCCAGAAGTAGTCCATCCTGTTCTGTTATGTGGGCTCATTAGAGCAGGGACAGATGTTTGTGGTATTACAGTAGAGGCTGAATCTTTCCACCAATGTTCTGTTACGTTTTGTTGCCTTCTGACAGATGGTAGCAGAGGGGCAGTCTGACAAAATGGCATCTGACATAAAAGTGTATATGAAGCAAAGGTGTGTCTTTGAATTCCTCCACATGGAATAATGGCACCCATTGACATCCAGCACTGCTTGCTTAATGTTTATGGAGAGCACACAGTGGACGTGAGCACAGTGAGACAGTGGGTGGTGTGTTTCAGCAGTAGTGGCAGTAGGTCACCTCTGCTGATGCAGTTGTTGATGAGAGCAGCATGCAGGCTTTTGTTCATTGCTGGTGAAAATTCATAGTTCATGGTGGTATCTGTTGAAAAATAGTGCTGTGTAGCTGAGTATTTGCTGTATCGAATATTATGCTCTTCAGATCTGTTGTTGTTTACATGGAAATAATTAAAAGCAACCTTTTGGAGCAACCTATGTCCAGCCCAAGACAATTTCTATTCACTAAAAGCAGCCCAGGCAAGCCAAAAGGTTGGATACCTGTGGTATAGGAGTACCACTGCCAGCAGGTCAAGGGAGGCAATCATTCCCTGTTTCTCAGCAGTGATGAGACATGCCTGGAATACTGGGTGCTGTTCAGGACTCCCCAGGACAAGAAAGGCCTGGGCTTAATGAAGTGAGACCATCAGAGGGTTGTGAAGATGATTAAGGGACTGGACAAGAATGGTCCCAACTCAGAAAATTCTGGTGGTGTTAATTTCTCTCCTGCCCAGGTGTATGACTAGCAGAAATTTCTCTGAAATCTATGGGAACTGTTGGGTGTGTTTAGGAAAAAAAGTTGTGTTTTGGATGAAGGCAGCTTAGTTTGATTTGAAGTATCTAGGTAAAAAATGAACAAAATTAAACAGAAAGTGGAATTCCTTTAGGAGGGTACTGCTTTGTTGGGCATGTTCAGGTTTGTCACATTCAGACTGGAGAATTAGGAGTGCTCTTCAAAAAATTAGTGAACCCCAAGAAATAAACAGTAACTATGCCCTGGTTTGTTCAAATACAGTGCAGGCTTCACTTTATCAACATAACTATTTTAAGTATATTTTAAACGAGTTTAGAATATCTCACCTTTTCAAAGCTGTGGAGGGCATTAAAAATGTAAAAATAAACTTTTCTTTTCCTTGCTCAAATCTGTTATAGGCTTTAATTTTTCTTCCTCTGGAAGAGAAGATGTGGATGTGAGGACACTAGGCAATGGTAAGGCTTGGAACATCCTCTGTAAAGCACATAAACTAACAAAATGGTTAATTAAAGCTACCTTAATAGACCTTGCTGAAGGCTCAGTGCTTAAGTGTGTGACTTGACATGCTTTGAAATTTTATCTTGGAAACATTTTGGTGATATTTGTGTATTTATTCCCAGAGACTGAACCCTTCCACAAAAAGTGCTGAGAAGTAGACCCTTTTTCAGTGTCCTTGGCTACACAGATACATGGAAAAGCACAGCGTGTTAGAAATATTTTATTTGCTTCCTATTTTTATTTCTTTCGTGTCAGACAGATTCCTGTCTTCTTTTCCGTTGAGTCCCTGTACTTTGCTTCCCTGTTGCTGGGGAGTGGGGAAGACTCACTGTTTTTTTGAACTTGGCTGCTTTTGTAAAGGTTGGTATTGGAAAATCTGCTGAATCTACTATTGATAGCCAAAGGGGGAGGGGAGAAGAAAAAGTGGAAACAAACAATGGTGTGTTCCAGTTGCTGACTGATTTGTAGTGCAGTTCTTGGTGTTGCTGATACTGGGGATCATCCCTGGCCCTGAGCATAGAAAGTGCAGCTCTTGCAACAGATGTTTAGCTGAGGGAGAGGGATTTAACATCATCTTGCACCTGGGCATTGCTGTAGGTGACAGAAAATAAGCTAATTAACTTCTTTTTCTTATTTTTTTTTTTTAATTAGCACAGACTTATACAAGATGCCTTCTGGGAAGTTGTAATTTGCACTGATTGCTGATACTGTGGTTTAATAGCCAAAAAAGTCCCTTGTTACTTTCCTTCCATCTGATGCTACATCCCTAAACCCACAAGTTCCTTTCCCTGTTTGCATAACAGCAGACAGTCTTCACACCTTCCAACCTTACTGCATAAATCCAAACATTAATATATATAATTAATTTAGAGCAGTATGTTTTTATGTTTTATGATTGTCCGTGTTTCCAGGAAGGCCTTTTGCAGTTGAGCTTGTGAATCCTCATAGAATACATTTTACTGCTGAAGAAATAAAGAGACTTCAGCAGGTAAATCATTTGCACCTCGTGGAATTCATAAAGTATGTATTTCTTCTCTAACTGAGCAGTTTTGTTAACTGATTGTTTTTGTTTTTTGTTTTATTAATGTCACAGACGATTAATAACTCTTCAGACAAAATACAGGTCCGAGATCTACAGCTTGTCACCAGGTCAGTATTTATCATCACTGGCAAGGGATTTCAGAGTGATGCTTTGGGAGTTTTGCAAGCACTCCTGCTCACATCATTATAAGATTGCTATGTGAGTAATTAATTTATTTTGTTTAGAGAGGCAATTGGTCGTATGAAGGAAGGTGAAGAGGAAAAAACAAAGACCTATAGTGCCTTAATATGGACAGACAAAACAATACAGAAAGAACATATTGCATTTCTAGATAATATAAAGGTATGTGTAGCTCTTTCTGCTAATTTTTATAGTACCTTTCCTGGTGCCTTAGGGGAGGGTTTCTATATGTGCTCTCGTGAATGTATTTCTTTCTCTGTTGCTTGATTTTGATCGAGATTATTTTTGCTATACAGACTTTTGTACCTCTTTTCACTTCCCCCTTTCTCACTCTTCCTTATTTTGTCATTGCCATGCCAGCACTATAGATGTTTGTCTGTTAGCCAAGACAAATTACCATACAGTGTTGGCCTTCTAGCAGACCAAATAGTTAAAAATCATGAATGGAAGAGGGGAAAAGCTAGCACTCCTTTCTTTCTCTCAGATTATGTGTTAAGTGAAAGGAATGATGATGGTCTTTTTTCCTACATGTTCTAAAGCCATTCTTTCACAACTGCAGCAGTTAGGAGTTTGTAAAGTCTATGAAAAGCAGTGCAAAAAGGCCTGAGTGCTCAGTGTAACAGGTGTGCTTTGTTAATATCTTCCTCCAACGTTGGTGGAAGAGGCAGGAGAAGTGTCCTCAGTTTTTGTAGTGTTATGTTGTTGCCTGTGAGCCTTGGCCATGAGGTGATTCTCAACCTGGTACTTGAAAAACTACAGTTCAGGATAACAACTACTGTGAACTGGCTGTGGTGGTGGTGGTGGTTGGATGGTTTTTGAAGCATGCCTACCCGCTTTGTGAAATCTTACTTTTCAAATGGCTGCATCTTATTTGGGGAAGGGGATGAGAATAGGTAATGAGCTTTCTAGAAGTCTGTTATGAGATCTTATTTCTGTTTGTTTCTCTTTACCCTCTCGGTTATTTCTAAAGCTGTGCTTTCAGACAGAGCATTTTGTGTGTGAGATTTTCGCGTTATTTTAGATTGCCTGAGACTCTCAGTGTGGTTTTAAATCCTGGAGCTATTCCAGCTAATGACCATGGAGATTTCAAGGTTATTCTTCTGTATTTGTGATTCCACTGTATTGTGTTCACGTGAGGTCTTCTTGTACAGCCTTTGAGATGGCTGTTCTTTTTTCCTTTGGTTAACATTAAAAAAAAAAAAGTCCTTCCCATGAGATTTCTCAACTCCCTTAACACAGTATAAGAAGAGATGTGATTGGTTGATGCCCCGTGTGCCCTTAGGTCAATGGGTGCAGTAGGTTGCACGCTTCCTTCCTCAGTTATTTTCTTATCTCTTGTATTAGGAATTAAAACTTGACCAGAAGACACCTCTCCGGGTTCTTCACAGAAGGCCTCTGGCTTTAAGATGTCGAATCATCCACACCATGAAGTCAGAGTACATAGATGAGCATCACTTCCGCCTGCGTCTGAAGACACAAGCAGGAACGTATCTTCAGATGCTGTTACACAACGTGTTTATGTTGATTATTGATTAGGGTAATCTAAGCAATGGGAAGTTTCCTGCTTTTGTCGTGGCACTGTTTCTAAATCTCTGCTCTTGAGCAGTCTCATGTTTCTGATGTTTGCTTTTATGTCAGAATTTCACATTCAGGCTTTCATTCAGGAATGTTACTGGTTTGTGTGGGTTTGTTTTTTGGTGGTTTTTTTTTTTTTTGATGACCACTGTGATAGTTCTGAAGTGTGCAATGTCTGTATAAGTGTACTGGTTAAAGGTACACTTAAGCCACTTTTAATTTAATTCATTTCTTTTTACCTTAGAAAATAACTTCTCCACAGTATTTGATGTGCATGCTGTGGATTGATTATACTCAGAAGTTTAGTCATAGTTGCTTTGGAATAGGACCTAAAATAGAGATTGGTAATACAGTTTTTGGCAGTGGAGTCAAAAGCCAAGAATTAGTAGCCTTTGAAAGATGGATATGGGCCTAGCAGGATGTTATGGAACATCTTAGCAGGACGTTCACTGTAAATTGGCTTAGGAGTAGAGAAAGACACTATTTTTGCTTTGAGTGTTTTCCACCATACTACCTCCCCCCCCCCCTCTACTTTTT
>VXAB01000604.1:2300005-2362726 GCA_013399175.1 Odontophorus gujanensis | reverse complement strand
GATTTAGTGGATGAAGTGCTCCATGGNGACTGTGGATGCCACAGGGACTTCCAGCACTAATCCAGTCTGGAAGAGCTGCTGAGGGGCAGAGTGCATGCAGGGAATGCCCCACTGGTGGGTGCCCTCATCCTGCTCTGTGAGACAGCACTGACTGCTCGGAGTTGCCAGGTTGGGTGTGGGGAACTATTCTGCAGGGAGACATGCATTTACCAGTGGCTGAGGCTGATGTGTCCAGGGATTGCAACTGAGCAGGGTAGGAAGCAGTGCCTTTGTGGGGAAGGTTCCCGAGCTCAGGGATCTGGAGAAAGGGACCCTGAACTCACTTCATTGCAGAGGCAGCAGTTCCACTGACAGCCCAAAGGCCGTTCAAGGCTTCCCAGAGCTGGCCCATTCATCACCAAGTCAGCTTCGTCCTTATTGAATCCGAATTGCTCCTGTCATTACATTGGTTCCCCAAGGGTTTTCTTCCACACAGCACTAAATATGACTTCCATGTCTCTTCCCTTTGCCAGTAAACACATCTGCAACACCCGGGAACAGTTCTACCAACTCATCAGGAACACCAACAGATGGTAAGGATGGGAAAGCATACCCAATGGTTCCAGAAGGCCTGCATTCCATGCAATCATACATACTGCTGCACTGTCTATTCCTTTTCCTTCATTAGGAAGCACCTCTGTAGAACTTGCGGAAATGTCTACCACTCCTGCATCTGCAGCACTAGATTAGGATGTTTTTATGTGTGTGTGCTGGTGACTAGGCCAGGTGTGACCAGCGATGATGACTAAACTTGGTGATAATATGCATGTCCTTCTTGGTCACATGCCCAAGGTTTTGCTGGAAAGGGCCCGCGGACATGCTAGACTAAAGTGTAGTCATGACCCTGGACAGCTCATGGGCAGGGCTAGTTTGTCTGCTGCCGCACACTTCTCCTTTTCTGCCTAGGCCTACTGTGGTTAGTGATTGCATCTGAGCAGTGAAGAATGCTGCTGTGTTCACACTCTGCATAGCATTCCGGTCGTTTTATTTATTAGAATGAGATGTGTACTGTTTAATGGTCTATATCCACTCACTACTGCAATTTTGTACAAATTCTGACATCAACATTTTTAATCTTTGTCTCAGAGGAGTTATGCAAACTCGATAGCTGTGGCGGAATGTTGTCTACGTGTTTCCCTCTGAATACCACACACATATGCCTGTGCCCGTATGGATTCTACTACTCCAGCAACAATTGTCACGTAGGTGAGTTGCAGGATGGCAATCTGTATTTTTAGGTATTTCACAGATAACTGCTTCGGTGAAATTTTCTTCCTGTGTGACTTGTTCTCATGTTATAACTGAAAACATAATCAGTCTGGGAAAGTAGCTGCTGAATAATGTCTTACTTTGCAGACAGCCTCTGCTACAATGACCTAGATTGTTATCTCACGAACCAGTCACAATCAAAGTGGTTAATGTGCTAGGAAAAGAAGCTGAGTTCCCTGAGTGTCAGGCATTCTGGGGATTAAAATATGTGAAAAGTGGGAAAGAAATGCAAGTGCATCCCTGACATCAGCATTTATGACCAAAAATTTATAAATGTCCAAGCCTCTGGAGACCTCAGAGTAGCTGGCTTGATTTTTCCTTTTGCTAAACATGCATCAGATTCCTCTTGAAATGTGACTGAGATGCTGTTGAAGAGCAACATGAGCAAACGGGGCTTCTTATGTAAATGTCAGCAGATGGGATTATTCCATTTACTTGTGAGCCTAAAGAAGGAGATAGATACTGAATTGCTTTCTTAAATATGATGAACCATGTTAGCTGCCTAGTGGCTGTGACTGCAAGTTTAAAGTCTTTAATGTATGTATCTGACTTGCTAAATGCATAAATACCTCAGAGTGTTTTGGTAGCTTTGGGTTATGCTTACAGTTTAATATTATTCAATTTCAAAGTCTTGCCAGTTTGAAACAGGGAGCTGGTAGATGATCTGCCCTTTGAGACACTCGAGGTCAGACCAGACAGGGCTCTGAGCACGTGGTTAAGCTGTAGGTGTCCCTGTTCATTGCAGAGGAGTTGTACCAGTTGGCATTTAAGGGTCCCTTCCAACTCAAATGATTCTATGATTCTATGCCTGAGACCAGGATCCTGCTTGCTTCTCAGGTAGCCAGAATACATGCCCAAATGCTGCTGAACTGATTGGGCAAATATTTATTCTGTAGTAGTTCCACTGTGAACGTATGAAAAACTGCAAATATTGATTTCTGCATTGTATTTTCTAACCTCTGACAGCTGGAGAATCCGAAGGTGAAATCCAAATTATTGAATACTTTGTAATTAATTAACATCCTTTGTTTTAATTGCAGGGACAGTATTCCCAGGGACCATTACACTGGAACAACAGTTCAGTAGTAATATTGCTATTGGAAGTTCAATGGAGTATGAAGAGATGTTCCAAACCATAACAGAATTTGTAAGTGACTTTATTTTTTAAACTTTTCTGCATATTTAATGTTTTTCTGAATGTGATACAGACTGAGGGCATACAAGCCACCTTAAATGTGGAGTCTGAGATAGTTTCACTTGATAAATCTACTTCTTTCAAAGAATATTTCACACTAGCTTAGACTTATTCATGAAAGAGTTGGATTTTGCCCTCAGATGACTACAGGTATGGTTCTTGTTGAAGTGAAGGGATGTACGTCAGGTCAAGCAATACCTGCATTTTCAGAGCCATTTCTGTTTTGGGAAGATCTCATATAAATTGCTCTGTATCATTCATAGTTATCTCCAATGGGCAAAGCAAAGTTTTCCAAACTGTTTAGTTTCTGATATCCACTGTTGAATACCTAATTAATAACCTTTTACATAACCATACCAGTATTCATATTTTAATTACATGAACGAAATGGGTATTACCACACGTTGAGCATTCTATGATAATAGATAAGTTCTTGTNACCAACAGGTAAGGATGGAAAATGCATGCAGGAGCACTTCAGGTGTGCATTTTGGTGCTACTCAGACCATGGAGCCCCAGAACCCCCACACACAGTGGTGTGTTCACCTCTGCATGCAGAGATGCCATCCCAACCCCTACAGAGCTTCCTCCATTGGGTTGGGGATCACGTTCATCAATTCCTCCAGATGGCAGTTATCCCAACAGCTGCCCAGTGCCTCGAAGGACTGTGGATGCCACAGGGACTTCCAGCACTAATCCAGTCTGGAAGAGCTGCTGAGGGGCAGAGTGCATGCAGGGAATGCCCCACTGGTGGGTGCCCTCATCCTGCTCTGTGAGACAGCACTGACTGCTCGGAGTTGCCAGGTTGGGTGTGGGGAACTATTCTGCAGGGAGACATGCATTTACCAGTGGCTGAGGCTGATGTGTCCAGGGATTGCAACTGAGCAGGGTAGGAAGCAGTGCCTTTGTGGGGAAGGTTCCCGAGCTCAGGGATCTGGAGAAAGGGACCCTGAACTCACTTCATTGCAGAGGCAGCAGTTCCACTGACAGCCCAAAGGCCGTTCAAGGCTTCCCAGAGCTGGCCCATTCATCACCAAGTCAGCTTCGTCCTTATTGAATCCGAATTGCTCCTGTCATTACATTGGTTCCCCAAGGGTTTTCTTCCACACAGCACTAAATATGACTTCCATGTCTCTTCCCTTTGCCAGTAAACACATCTGCAACACCCGGGAACAGTTCTACCAACTCATCAGGAACACCAACAGATGGTAAGGATGGGAAAGCATACCCAATGGTTCCAGAAGGCCTGCATTCCATGCAATCATACATACTGCTGCACTGTCTATTCCTTTTCCTTCATTAGGAAGCACCTCTGTAGAACTTGCGGAAATTTCTACCACTCCTGCATCTGCAGCACTAGATTAGGATGTTTTTATGTGTGTGTGCTGGTGACTAGGCCAGGTGTGACCAGCGATGATGACTAAACTTGGTGATAATATGCATGTCCTTCTTGGTCACATGCCCAAGGTTTTGCTGGAAAGGGCCCGCGGACATGCTAGACTAAAGTGTAGTCATGACCCTGGACAGCTCATGGGCAGGGCTAGTTTGTCTGCTGCCGCACACTTCTCCTTTTCTGCCTAGGCCTACTGTGGTTAGTGATTGCATCTGAGCAGTGAAGAATGCTGCTGTGTTCACACTCTGCATAGCATTCCGGTCGTTTTATTTATTAGAATGAGATGTGTACTGTTTAATGGTCTATATCCACTCACTACTGCAATTTTGTACAAATTCTGACATCAACATTTTTAATCTTTGTCTCAGAGGAGTTATGCAAACTCGATAGCTGTGGCGGAATGTTGTCTACGTGTTTCCCTCTGAATACCACACACATATGCCTGTGCCCGTATGGATTCTACTACTCCAGCAACAATTGTCACGTAGGTGAGTTGCAGGATGGCAATCTGTATTTTTAGGTATTTCACAGATAACTGCTTCGGTGAAATTTTCTTCCTGTGTGACTTGTTCTCATGTTATAACTGAAAACATAATCAGTCTGGGAAAGTAGCTGCTGAATAATGTCTTACTTTGCAGACAGCCTCTGCTACAATGACCTAGATTGTTATCTCACGAACCAGTCACAATCAAAGTGGTTAATGTGCTAGGAAAAGAAGCTGAGTTCCCTGAGTGTCAGGCATTCTGGGGATTAAAATATGTGAAAAGTGGGAAAGAAATGCAAGTGCATCCCTGACATCAGCATTTATGACCAAAAATTTATAAATGTCCAAGCCTCTGGAGACCTCAGAGTAGCTGGCTTGATTTTTCCTTTTGCTAAACATGCATCAGATTCCTCTTGAAATGTGACTGAGATGCTGTTGAAGAGCAACATGAGCAAACGGGGCTTCTTATGTAAATGTCAGCAGATGGGATTATTCCATTTACTTGTGAGCCTAAAGAAGGAGATAGATACTGAATTGCTTTCTTAAATATGATGAACCATGTTAGCTGCCTAGTGGCTGTGACTGCAAGTTTAAAGTCTTTAATGTATGTATCTGACTTGCTAAATGCATAAATACCTCAGAGTGTTTTGGTAGCTTTGGGTTATGCTTACAGTTTAATATTATTCAATTTCAAAGTCTTGCCAGTTTGAAACAGGGAGCTGGTAGATGATCTGCCCTTTGAGACACTCGAGGTCAGACCAGACAGGGCTCTGAGCACGTGGTTAAGCTGTAGGTGTCCCTGTTCATTGCAGAGGAGTTGTACCAGTTGGCATTTAAGGGTCCCTTCCAACTCAAATGATTCTATGATTCTATGCCTGAGACCAGGATCCTGCTTGCTTCTCAGGTAGCCAGAATACATGCCCAAATGCTGCTGAACTGATTGGGCAAATATTTATTCTGTAGTAGTTCCACTGTGAACGTATGAAAAACTGCAAATATTGATTTCTGCATTGTATTTTCTAACCTCTGACAGCTGGAGAATCCGAAGGTGAAATCCAAATTATTGAATACTTTGTAATTAATTAACATCCTTTGTTTTAATTGCAGGGACAGTATTCCCAGGGACCATTACACTGGAACAACAGTTCAGTAGTAATATTGCTATTGGAAGTTCAATGGAGTATGAAGAGATGTTCCAAACCATAACAGAATTTGTAAGTGACTTTATTTTTTAAACTTTTCTGCATATTTAATGTTTTTCTGAATATGATACAGACTGAGGGCATACAAGCCGCCTTAGATGTGGAGTCTGAGATAGTTTCACTTGATAAATCTACTTCTTTCAAAGAATATTTCACACTAGCTTAGACTTATTCATGAAAGAGTTGGATTTTGCCCTCAGATGACTACAGGTATGGTTCTTGTTGAAGTGAAGGGATGTACGTCAGGTCAAGCAATACCTGCATTTTCAGAGCCATTTCTGTTTTGGGAAGATCTCATATAAATTGCTCTGTATCATTCATAGTTATCTCCAATGGGCAAAGCAAAGTTTTCCAAACTGTTTAGTTTCTGATATCCACTGTTGAATACCTAATTAATAACCTTTTACATAACCATACCAGTATTCATATTTTAATTACATGAACGAAATGGGTATTACCACACGTTGAGCATTCTATGATAATAGATAAGTTCTTGTAAAGGTTTTCCTGGAGAAATAAGATAAACTGTTTAACTCATAGTGCTCTGCTGAAATGAGGTTTTATTGAAGTAAGAAAGAAGAGGTGTGCACCTCTGCCAGAGAGCTGATGATATTCGTTTATCTTTTATAGTTTGAGAATGCTTTCACTAATATGGCAGACTACAGGCAGACCGTCATCGTGAAAGTTAAGTAAGTTTGCCAGTTCCTTTTTCCCACAGCGTGTGAAGCTTGCTTTGTGTGCTTCCACTTTATTAATTTCCAGTGAATTACTTTGTTAAAGAAAAGACACTGGCTGAGCTAAGTGCTATCTGACTCCCATGAAATAAGGCCATTCATTTGCTATTTTAAAAATCCTTCCACATTTTTTCCCTATAGATTTCCAATAGATCTCTGAAGTGGGCAGGGTGAGACAGGTCCACAGGAGGATCTTCCATTTTTAACTCCATGTAGGATACAGTGCTGTGCCAATAACTACCCTGTTTGTCCCTGTGTTATCTGACCCTTCTGACTTCGTTGAAGTCATCCCTGAATTATCATCCCCATGTTTCAGGATGGGATCTCCAAGTCAGATCCTGGACAGGCTGATAACACCATGCAAAACTTAGGATTTAGTGGATGAAGTGCTCCATGGTGCAGAAGCTTTGAGGCTAACCCAGTATGAAAGCATCAGTTTCAGGCCAACAGCACACAGAGGAGCCATGTTGTTAGCATTAAATTCAACAGCTTTTACTTACCAGAGACTCATTTACATTTTGATGTAAAGGATGGCCATGAATTCAAGTGCAAGGATTTAACTCATTTTCGGGTATCTTAGCAACTACCCACATTAAGGGTTGAGAGAAGGAAAGCTTCTGTTGTTTTTGTATCTAACTTGCTCTCCATATATGCTGTATGAGACATTAAAGTGATGCTGTCTGTACTTCTCAGTTATACAGAAGAAGCTACAAGGACCAGAAGAAGTAATAATCTAGTGAATGTAACATTGATGAACATCTTCACAGAAAACACAATTGAGACCGCTGTTACAATTGACAAAGCAGTAATGGAAGAAGCAGAAAAATCAAGCTACGTGAGTCAGTACACAAGTACGTAATTCCTTACTGTGGAAGTAAATCAGCAGACACAGAGGTTCCTATCTTAAAAGTTGGTTACAACACTTCCATATGCAGCAAAGCCCATCAGAGCACAAGCTTTGTGGATTTTATGGAGCTAATTGGTCAAACTTCAGTGATACTGTTCGTTCAAACATTCAGTGCTGGGCTTTTTAGCCTTACCAAAGCTTTATAACCCCTGTGTAGGCCTATGGAGGAAATTAATTCATCCTAAATAAGCAATGTTACCTTGATTTTAGATTGCTGAGTGTTAAGTTTCTGGAAAAAAAATAATAAAAAAATAGGAAAAAATATTCAGTCATTGATTTTCCTTCTCAGAAGAAACCAATGTTTTATTGTTGAAACAGGATGAGGGTCTCCTTAGATTTATTCTTCCATAAATGATTTTATTAATTGAAATGAGCCTTTACTGATTAGCTACTCAACTAGGCGATGATGAAACAATATAATCTTTAGTTACTAAGAAGTGCAGTACTTGGAGATCATTTTTGTAAATGCATAGTTTTTCTCATCTTCTTCTGTCTAATGTGCTCCTATTTTGAAAGTATCCTTCGCAGAAGGTATAGCTAATAATTAAACAAGTCTAGTTCGTGGCTTGCAGCCAGATTTTGGCCTCCAAGGTAACTGTGTCCACCTGAACCATGACATTTCCTGTATCCTAAGCATGAGGGAGAAAGAAAAACACCTGGCAGCTCACAAAGCACCAGCACATTCACATCCTTCCACTGTATATCCACGGATGTTTTTAATATATATGTATATTTTTTAAGGCAAGTCAGAAATTTATTGTTCCAAATGTGAGCTTGCTGGTAGAATTTCTTTTTGTGGAGGATAGGGCAGGAAGTTGTAGGAGGCTGACAAACAGCACGTACAAGGGTGTGATGGAAGAAGGACCTTAACTGGTAAAGGGCAAGGGAAAAGGAATGGTCCAGGCACCTGCAGCATTGTTGTCCCAGAAAAAGGAATTGGAATTCTTTAGAACTGCTAAAAAATTGGTTGACAATGCACTGAGCAAATGCACTACTTTTTATGAGAGGATATTACTAGTACCCAGGTTGCTTCCTGACTGTTTCTCTTTTAAAGGTACAAGCTATTGTACTGTTTATGATTGTGATGCCAGGACCACACAATGTGAAGAAGATCCATATCCAACATGTGTATGCAAAACCGATTTTGCGAAGACAAGCTGGGATATTAATTCTTGTTCAGGTAAGTATCATGTTACTTTATTTATCCCAAAAGACTGGCATGGTCATCCCCTGTCTCTGTCTTTCTGAACTCCCAGTTGTGTTGAGTTCTAAAAATCAGGGGATGTGTGTCTTATTAAGCAAGCCATAAAAACACACTCCCACTTTTCACTTGGGACACATTTGTAATTGTATTCCAAGAGAGCAAATCACTAAAGCTTGAGAAAATTACCACTGAAATTAGTGAGTGGATAACTATATATATGCATCACTGAACTCTTGGTAAGAATTGACGTCTAAAGAGGATAAACAGTGGAATAAACTGAATCTTATATTCTCAGCCTTCTCTGGTAGGAAGTACTTTGGAAAAAAAAACTACCCAAGGATGCTGACAGAACTGGAAATCCAATGTTTCACTGCAACCATCTGTGACAGATGTGTCCCTCATTGGTTTTAGGATTGCGTTACCTTTGAGTAGACAGATTTTTGCAGAATCATTATTTTAGGAACTGCAAATCGTTGAGTTTTTATTTGATTGCTGGTTTTGAATTTTTAAGGAATACTATGTTTATATTATGGCAATCCTCTAGAGTACTGAGATGTACCCTTATTTTCTTGTTATTAAAAGTAAAATTATTCACACTTCAAGTATTACATTTTATGGAAAAAAAAAAAGAACCTATTACAAATACTCATGATAAAATCATAAAGCTGGCTGCAATAAAGACCAGAGAGATACTGTCTGGTGTAGGCCTTTGGTTCCTAACTTGTCTGTGTGTGATCCATTTAGATCATTTGCTGTATAGACAATCTACTGTGAGGTCAACCTCCAGGATTATTGGATTGCCTGTGTAAGATGCAACCTAACTAGATTCCAGTTCTGAATTACGAATCTGAATGTTTTGAGCAAGGCCTGTTTACTTCTAATGTTGTGCTTTAATATTTCGGATTCTGTTCTATGTACATATAACCCTAAAAAGGGCGTTCTGGTGTTCTGACACACAACAAAGGGGTGCGTTTGGAAATTGTCCCAGGTTTTATCTGTGATTAGAAAAAATAGAAATGTTTCCAAGATGCATTCTGCAAGGTTGATTTTTGCAGAGCTATATTCAATTCACTCTGTATTTTTCCTTCTAAAAATACAGACTGCTCGAACTGTTCAGCAGAAGAAAACAAGTTCTGTGAAACACAAAATGGGCTTCCAACATGCAAATGCATGACTAACTTTAAGAAGGAGGGGGATAATTGTGTAAGGTGAGTATTCAGCTTTTTCCCCGTGTTCCTGCATTCTTGGTAAAGATAGGGAAGAGGAACAGCTAAAACTGGGTTGCCCTCAGTCTAGGAGATCAACTGACAGCTAAGGTGGTTAACAGGTGGGCAGATCCCCACAATATCACAGGCAGTGCTGGTTTAGGTGCTTGGCATTAGCTGTTGACATGCACCTGTAATACCCCAGAATAAAGTCAAGGAGGCCCAAGGTCATCTGTGAGTCAGTGAAGAGGATGAACTACTTCACAGTCATTTTTTGGGATACCCCACAAATACACACTATCCCTTCCGAAGTAACTTAGCCACAGGGACTGCTATCCTAAAGCATTTAGTACGCAACTAGCAGTGGTGAAATAATTGCCTTAAATCCCTGGAAAAGGTACCCGTGGGGACTCTGCTCTCTGATAAGTTTCCGGTCTATGTGATTTCATCTTGTTTTTCCCCCTGTGAGTATTGCTGGCAGCTCAGGATCAGAACAGAGCAGTGTTGTTTGCTGGTGAAGTTGAGTAGGTCACCAGCTGAGCTCTGCTCCCATGGATAGACCACCTCACTCCCCAGGTCTGTTAATTCAGCACCTTTTGTTGTTTCTGCTGCTACACGCAGAACAGAATCTCTTCTTACCGTAAAGTCAATATGTTTTAAATTTAAGAAAAAACTATGGGAGGAAGATAAAGAGCTGTCCTGTCCTTACAGTTCTTATGTTGAGGCTTTTGATAAAGACAGCACTTTTCAGCGGTGGGTTTCAGTTCCAAGTGGCACAGAGACATAGGATTTGTTCCTTGGAGATATTAGTCCCTTTTAACATTTTTCCAGGCCAAGAACTTGAAGCTTTGAGTACACAGCTCACAAATTATTCAGAAAATCTCAGATTGTTTTCCTCCAAAAACAAAGCAGAACAATTTAAGATAGAATCAAAGAAGAAACCTTGCTGAAATTTCTGATAACATGTGGAAATATACTATTGCTTTGTGATCATCTGCTGAATGACATCATTATCGTTCTTTTTTTTTTTTTTTTCCTCCTGTAGCTGTCCAGTGGGCTATTCTGGAGAGAACTGTGAGAATAGTAAGTACAGCATGGAAAAATAACCAGTAATATTTAACCTACCTGAGATAACAGAAATGACAAGCAGCAGCCTTGAAAAAGATTAGTAAAATTCCACTGTTGCCTGAAAAGATAATTCCTCGAATCTCCTGTTCAGACAAACGGTAGCATTTTGTCTAATGAGATCTGCATTAAGCCCCATAGCTTTTAGTCAAACACAGGGTATTTGCAGAGCATTTAGTCCTCATCTGAAGATATGCAGTGCTGAGCTCTGCACCACCAATAGATTAGTTTCTCCTGCAACCAATCACTCCCTGTGATTAGTCATTCTAATAAGGCATCAATAAATTGTTGTGGTTTGAAATGTCCTTGCATTGATATCTAACCACTGGTTTGTGCTTTAGCTTACAAGCATCACATAGTTTCTAGTATCCTATACTGGTAAGATGGACCCAACTGTGTCATCCATAGTGGGTCAAGCAAACCAATCTGGACTTGCAAATCTTTTTCAATTTACTGAGTCTGTTTTCCAGCTGTTCTCTGCACCTTCCACAGGCTCTCTGGTGTATAAATTAGGACATTCTTCATCCCGGCTAGTGTTTATGTGTGCCTAATCTCAGAGCATCTATCACAGTCAAAGGCAGATTAAGAAACAAGTATTTATGGTTCTTTGCTTCCACAATGACTTGACACTGCTTAAGCAGAAAGTATATCCTCGTGTTGCCCCTTGGCAGATTCTCACACTGCTGCATCCTTAAACTAGTAAATGTTTAACATCCCTGTCTTTGCAAGTATGAGATCCTTGAGTCTTTGTTTTGTGCCTAAAAATGTTGTAGGTTGGCAAATAGAAGTAGCGCAGCCCAGAGTAACTCGCCAGGTGTAAATGTTTGACAGGAAGGATATTATGGTCCCATGGAATTTAAGTTTTCTGACAGATCTTTGGAAATCTTAGGCCTTTTCTTAAAGCAAATTAAAATACTAAATATGTACAAAATCAACATGCACATTGGGAACTTAAACACAGATTTAAAACCCTCTAATAATAAACTCTATGAATAGCCCAGGCTTCCCCATATACCACTTGGTGCGTGATGATGTTTGCTGAGCAGTAATCAAGGATACGTTACAGCTGTATTTGACATAACACTCTATGGAGAAACTATGCTCTCTGTTGTCTTACATGCCCCCAGTGTGACTGAATATGCCACATTGCTCTGCAGGTCATGGCACAATTGGTGTTTTAAAACTGTAATTCATAGTCCAGACAGACCGCTGTACTAAGGCAGTATCAGGAATCTAGGAATGAATAACATCTTTTTTTTAATTGCAAGGGGAGAGAAACAGGACTTGGTCTTCAGTATTTGCCATGAGTTCTCAATTCCTTTCTCTTTTTTCATTTTTTTTTTTCCAGATAAAGAACTCATCCTTATAATAGTAGGCACAGTGCTTGGAGCCGTTATCTTGTGTTTAGTTGTAGCAGTCTCAGTTGTTTCAATAAGGTAAGGGTATTTCTGACAATTGAATGGAAGATCCATTGCTGCATGTTCCTAGAGAATAAAGCAGAAATTTAGAAAGGGGAAGGGCTGCAGATGTGGTTGCATGCCTACCTGGGCAGACAAGTTCATCTAAGTCATGCAGCCATTAGGATTTGCTTTCATTCGTATAATCTCCCCAGAATTCCCCATATTCTTTTGCTGTGTATCAAACAATGCAAGCTTCAGCAACTTCTCTACCTCTCCTTTCAACGCTGCCCAGGTAAGGATTCCCACAAGGCCTCCCATAGTAGGCATAGGTCACAAACTGGTTCTGTGCTTATGGGCTTGTGATCACAGGCAATTCAAATTCATCATTTGAACTTAAAGCTTTAGATGCAGGTAGGCAGGCAACTTTTCTAAACTGGATGTAGGGGATGTCTCATTTCCTTCTCTCAACAGTCAGTTAGGGTTAGTGGTGACCAAGGAACCTCCATCAATCGGCTGGAAGAGGTCAATGTTACCCTCTTACTTTTTGCAGCTTATCTTCATCTGTGACAAGAGATGTCAAACTTTGCACTCTGTTGCTGACAACTAGGTGATTTACAATAAGTATGCTAGAAAAATCCAGGTTGTGTTTCAGAACAGGAGTGATGAGCATTCAAAATAAGGTGGATGGGACAACTGAATAAGTAAAAATTCCTTTCTTCTTCTATTTCCTCTTGAAGAGCCAAGAGCAGTCATGATCCGGAGAAAAAGAGGTTGATAAAGCCAAGAGATTCCCACTCAAATACCTCTGATGAGGCCAGGATCTTCCCCAGGGTCCAGACCACTTCTGGCCATGCGAACCCAGGGTATCAGCCAAACAACCCTTATGAGATGCATTCCACAAACAGAGGTGACTTTGTGGAGAAGGATTACGATGATTTGGTAAGTGTTTCACACAGGCCTATGGGAACTGTGTTTCTGAAGTGTGGTGGTGTGGGCTTCTGATGCTGTCAGAACCAGAGCTCCACTCTTGTCCATCCAACCTATTACAAAGATAGCATGCATCTCATGGAGATTTTTTTTAAAGCCCTAGTGGTTGTTCTTGAGTCATGGGAGGCATGTGTGAAAAACAAGAGTCAAAACAACAGTCTGGCTGCCCACAGGCCTACTATGTCACAGGACCGCGGTATAAGCAACACAGAAACCTGATGCTTAAAGGAGAGCTCTTAAAAAACCACCACCACCACCACCAACAACAACAACAAAAGGAGCATCTGTATAGTTATAGAATTGATCAGGTTCACGTGGATTTTGGCTTTTCCAGCTTTCCAAAGATGTCAAAATTTCACTGATGAAAATCTGTCTGTAAAATACATTTGGTTTTCCATGAGGACTTAGAGAAAGGGTTACCATGTGTTGTGTGATACTTGCTGACCTATTATGAGAAAGAAGTTTACTGACCAAGAACTCTTTTTTTTATTATTATTTTCTTGTCCAAATCCTCTCTAGTATGAAATAACACGGCAGCCTGAGGGCTTTCGGATGCAACGCAGATAACTGAGTGGCCAGTGGTAGAAGGATGGACAATGACCACGACACTGGGTCAGACCAAAGAATTTCACAGTCTCTTACCAGCACATTATGTCATCAGCAGAGACAACAGAGTCTGTAGTACAAGATTCTCTGAAGATTTTCTAAAAGAAGACCCCTGCTTGAAGGAGAAGGGCAATAACTCTTTGAAATAAGGGAAATAAAAATGAAGCAGAGTGTAGGGAGAAGGGGACTTTCAAAATAACTAAAAGGGTTCTATAAACATTAGACTCCTTGAGTTGGCAATAAAAGTGAGTGTAGACAAGATACCAGGATTTTAACCCTGCTGTGTTTCAGTTCTTCTGAAAGATGGTCCGTGCAATACATGTGATGAGCTTTGCCTATGTTTGTGCTCACTCGCTTCAGATAGAGACTGAGTGAATAGCTTTGGGCACATCAAAACTTTCATTCATGAGGACCTAACATTGTTCTCTTTGCTATATCAGATACAGTCTTTCTCCCTTCCTCAGCCCCCCAGTATTTCCTATCTGAAAGCATTCAGTGAAGATCTGTGCTGGCACTTGTTGTGGAGAGAGAGTGGCCTTGTCTGACCTTTTATGCAGCCTTCTTTCCCAATAAAACCCCAAAAAACATTATTTTTAAACAAGCACTGTTGTTCTCCATCTCATACGAGTACACTGATTTCACATTCTCAGCTGCTGTGCGTTAGCACTTTTTTTCCTCTTGCTGTCTGTAAGTTTAGATGGAATCATATTAAATCTTTCTTTTTCTTTTTACTTAAATACTCTGTTAAAAAATCCACATTTTATGGAGGATACATGTGCGTTGTCTGTTGACTGCCATTGGCATGTCTTTATATATATATATATATATATATATATAGAATNCCTTCCTCAGCCCCCCAGTATTTCCTATCTGAAAGCATTCAGTGAAGATCTGTGCTGGCACTTGTTGTGGAGAGAGAGTGGCCTTGTCTGACCTTTTATGCAGCCTTCTTTCCCAATAAAACCCCAAAAAACATTATTTTTAAACAAGCACTGTTGTTCTCCATCTCATACGAGTACACTGATTTCACATTCTCAGCTGCTGTGCGTTAGCACTTTTTTTCCTCTTGCTGTCTGTAAGTTTAGATGGAATCATATTAAATCTTTCTTTTTCTTTTTACTTAAATACTCTGTTAAAAAATCCACATTTTATGGAGGATACATGTGCGTTGTCTGTTGACTGCCATTGGCATGTCTTTATATATATATATATATATAGAATACAATACCCTAAAATGTACATATATTTATAGATTATGTTCATTTAATGCATCATTTAATCTCATGTTTTGTGGTCATTCTTTTTTTCACATATGCAGGTTAACTTTTCCTATTAAATATTATCATCCCACAGTGCAAAGTCTTTCTTACGTTGCTGCCCAGCGGTGTTATTTACAAGTTCAAAGACTGCCTTATGTTGAAACCTGTGCAAGCTACAGGTTTACAAGTAGCCTGGTGAGAAAGGGGGCAAGTCTCTCTCTGTTGCTTTTCTGTGTTTTTACAGTCAACTGTCAGAGCTGCTCTCTTCCAGTTGACTATTTCCATCTCTGTCTGCAGGAGGCAGGTTCTGGTGGCCTGGGCCCACTCAGCACTGACTGTGTGCACCTCAGTGTGCACAATGCAGCTTGTCCTCTGTGCAAGCAGGGCTCACAGGATTTAGCTATTTTTGACATGTTACTCAAAGCATGGTAGAAACTTGGTCTTATTTTCTCAACTTTTCTTCTAGGCGCACTTTTAAAGTGTTCTCTCTTACTCTTCTGCAAAGCAACGGAGGTTTGAAAGCTCAACAATAACCGCAACTCAGTGCTGTAAAATTTTATTGAGGGTGAGATACGTAGAAATTGATAGTAGAAGTGGCAAAATAGTCAGGTGTTTGGGTCATTTATCTGCTGAGGAATTTTCATTGCTCTTGTTCAAAGCTGGTTTCTGAAGCTCAGCCAGTTCCCATTTAGTTTGTGCTAGGGAGGGGCCATCAGATACTAGATACACCTACTTCTCTTTTACATTTCAAAGGCTGAGACAGCTGTGTTGTCAGGACTGAAACTGTACTGAAACTGCAAACTCTCAGATATTTCCCTTCTTCTTTTTGGCTACTACCAAAGCGTAATTCTGCTGTGTAATGTGAACATGAAAAATGGCCCTCGGTGGTATTTTGGGACTGCTGCATGTATTGTTCCAGCTGCACATGTTCCAAACCCAGCTGGGCAATGGAGAAACCTTTACCCTTGAGAGAGAATGTGCTGCAGGCAGGCAAAGCCTCCAGGGAAGCTGGGCTTTCCCACTCTCCTGTGACAATGGGGTGTCCTGTTGTGTCCCCTAGAGTCTGCCACCCACTTTTGTCCTAGACTGAGGGTGATACTGGAGAGATTTCTTGGTGTATCTGCACAGGGAATGCTGAACAGAGGAGTCAGGGATTGTATTGCTTGTATGAAGGTATTGAGGTTGCTTAAGTCATGCGTTGTGCGGACTTTATTTGGAGACACTTGCGTACATTCAGGTGATGCAGGATGGTCAGATAAAGGCACAGTGTTGTGGATGGTTGTGGGCCAAGAGCCTGGATCTGGGCAGCTGCCTTGCAGGAGGATGGGATGTGGCAGGATGAGGGTAAGGAGAAGCTGAACTGCTTGAGGCTTCAACCTTGAAAATGAGCCATAAGACCCTGCGTCCAAGCACTCTGCAGCACCTTTAGAACAAGGGGTGATGGCCTTAAGTTGCAACAGGGGAGGCCCAGTTTGGATTTTAGGAAAGATTTCTTTTCAAAATGAGTGGTGATGCACAGGCACAGGCTGCACAGGGAGGTGGGTGAGTTCAAGAGCCGTGGTGATGTGGCACTGAGGTATGTGGTTAGTGGGCATGGTGGGGATGGCTTGGCAGTTGGACTAAATTGTCTTAATGATCTTTTCCAACATTAATGATTGTATGTGAAAGGCAGCTCCTTTCAGTCCCGGGAGCAGGAAACATTTTGTGTTTTTCTAGCTTTCTGCTGGTGAAAAAGCACCTGATTTGTTTTATGAGGCTGGTTTTACACCGATCCTGCACGTGCTGATTCAGGCTGCAGTCACTAGCTGGTAAGGGTGCGTAATAAAGGTAAGGAGGTTCTCTAGAGCCTTGATTTTTGCTCCTCTACTTTCTCTGACCTTTGTGCTTTGTTGTTTTCTGGATGAACTCTAGCACTCCTTCCAACTGAAGGAATAACAAATATTTTTTCAGCCTTTATTTCCTGGTATCTGTGACCTGTATGCCTTATGGACTTCCCTGTTCTTAGACTACTGCTTTTAGGACTTGGTTTGGTCCATTGTTGATTTTTTTTTTAAACTAATTTCTGCACAAAGCTGTATGTTCAACTCACACTCCCAAACCTGGATGAAGTCAATTAATTCCTTCAAGGAACCCTTACTGGGCAAAGCTGCTCCATTAGCAAGCACCAGAATCAAGGCTGAAAAAAGAATCCAGCAAGTGCCTTGCGAAGGATGCTCCAAAAGCTGGTAAAATACTGCTGTGGAAAAAGGTTCTGCATCAGAGGGTAGTGAGCATGGAACAGGATCCCCCTGGGCAGTGGGCATGGCCTTGAACTGCTGGTGTTCAAAGAGCATCTGGGCACCACTTTCAGACATAGGGTTTGAACTTTGTATGGTCCTGCTTGAAGCCAGAAGTTGGACTTGATGATTTTTATGGGTCCCTTCCACCTTGGAGTTTTTCATGGTTCTTTTTTTTGCTGCTGGAGATGCTGGGAGTTTCCCACACACCCCATAACCTTTGCAACGGGTTTGCTGGATGGGCCAGACCTGCAAGAAGTAAATAGGGAATGAAGAGAAGAGACAGTAGGAGTAAAAGAAAGTCACTGGAGTAAACAAATAACAGGAGAAATAAGGTCAAATAGGCACAGTGGTTGTTGATAAGTGATCCAGACCCAATAACTTGGACCCAAAGGAAGGGTGCAGCCAGCAGCATGGGGACATTGCACCCAATGCTGAGCCATCAGTGACAGGCTGTGATGGCACTGATGTCGATAGCAGGCAAATAACTCCCAGAAGGAGGAGTATCCAAACCACAGGAGATCCAGGCAAAGCAGACTAAATAAATAAGTAAATAGAGGAGCAGATGGTCCCCAGTCCCAGGCACTGTCCCCATAGCACCTACCCAATGTGGCAGGAATTTGCCAGGGGAAAAGAAATTTTTCTCCACTCTCTGATAGGGCAAGAGGTGATGGTCTTAAGTTGTGCCAGGGAGGCTCAGGTTGGATATTAGGAAATATTTCTTCTCAGAAAGA
Organism: Odontophorus gujanensis; assembly: GCA_013399175.1. Classification (NCBI taxonomy): domain Eukaryota; kingdom Metazoa; phylum Chordata; class Aves; order Galliformes; family Odontophoridae; genus Odontophorus; species Odontophorus gujanensis. The sequence continues at coordinate 2,344,708 of VXAB01000604.1, read as the reverse complement.
GAGGTGATGCACTGGCACAGGCTGCCCAGGGAGGTCGTGGAGTCACCGTCCCTGGAGGTGTTCCAGAACTGTGGAGATGTAGCACTGAGGAACATGGTCTAGAGTGACAACAGGCTTGAGATGATGGCCGGGCTGCACAGTCATATTGGTCTTTCCAACCTCAATGATTCTATGATTTTGCAATCTGGAATATTAACATCTGGTGACACCTGGAAGGACATTTGTCTCACCAAATCTCCCAGCCTGGCCATTGCTTGAGGAAGGCACTCTGCCACCCTGAGTTGTCCCTCTGTCCCCACGGTCCTTGCTGGGTACCGCTGCCACCTGCTCTGTGCCCTCTGACACCACCTAGGTAAACGTTAAGGAACTTCAGCCTCTGCTTTAGTCACGCATAACCGGATGTAGGTGGGAGAAAAAAGTCTGCTGCCTAATCAAGACTTCAGATAAAAGACTTTCTCTGAAATCTGTAATCTGCAGGGGCCCTTTTTCAGGGCTGATTAGCCAAACAAGGGAGCTGCCATGACAGAGGCCATAGGAATTGCTTAGGTCTTAGAATCACATTCCTTTTCAAATAAATCTCTTTTCTTTTTTTCTTCTATTTTTAAATATTCAGTATCTGGGATATTAAAAAAAGAATCAAGGCAGTACCGTAGAGCTAAGGTGTGTAATTTCTTCCAGGTTGAGGAACGTTTAAATTAGTGTGAATCAGAGGTCAGATCCAAGCAGGCATTTCAGTGCCTGACTTGTGCTGAAATTGACGGGAATTGGGGTCCCTGAAGAGGACCTGTGTTTCTATACATCAGTCCTGTAAGCAAAGCAGGCCTTTTTCTGCACACATGGAACAAGATCTTTCACAGTAAGGCCTTTCCTTGTAGAATATTAACCACACTCTGCAGCAAGCTAATGCTGGGTAGAAATGAGATGCTCGGGGAGGATATATTTTAACACCGCAGGCAGGGCAGGGACGGATGAGCCTCCAGGGTTTGGTTTGCTCACTCTGCAGCTTGGCAGGGTCCTTGCCACAAGATGGTGCTAACTCTTCGCAGTTGCAGGAATGGCCACAAGAAATGCACAACCTTTTAGTGAGCAGCCTGAGGTGGGGCTAACCATTAGCAGGCACAGCCTGCCACTGATTTTAACCCTCTCCTGCACCCCAGCCTTGGGAGCCCCCGATGTCCCTTCGTTTGATGGGCTCCCTAACCTCAGGGATGTGGACACATTTTTTGGGGTGGCCCACAGGGACCTCCATTACCCACCTGATCAGCACCCCAGTAACCCCCCCATAAAAAGCTATTCAGGCAGCCAGGTGCACTCCAGCCTGCTCATCTTCCTCATGCTGCACTTGGAGTTGTGTGTATTACATCAAAAGTTGGATCCACCAGCGCTGTTTGAAGGACTCACATTGATGCACTTGGCTCTTCTGGGGGCATAAGAATGATCTCCTCCACACACCTCCCTCATTCCCCAGCCCAGCAGCTCCAAGCTTGCCCATGGAGCGTAAGAACATGAAAACAAGCTGCTCCAGCTGAGCTTTCCCACGAGGAAGGGACACCTGGGACTGGGACTTGCCCTGCTCCTGGGTGGCACAGTTGTGACAAGTGGGAGGTGAAGTGGTCTGTTGGTCACCCGGAATCTAGAAGAGAGGCTTGCTTGTTGGCCGCCCCAAATACACCAAAATACAGTTCAGGTGAGCAGTTAAGGAAGAGAAGGAAAACAAGCACTGAGGTCACTGAAGCTCAAGCACCAGTTGGCAGACCCCACTGTCTTCATGTATTCATGTGGTGCAAGCCCCATGGGACACCCACTAAAGGATGCTTTAAGGCACAGAGAGGCATTCTGAATTCCCCTCCTCTATTTTTTTTTTTTTTCCCCACGCAGGAAAAGGAACGCGAAAACAAATTCTCAGGTGCCCTCCTCTGCTGTCCTGGGTTTCTGCAATGTTTCCTCTGGGCAGCAGGGGGTGCTAGTGTTGCTCTTGAGTAGCAGAGGACAAGGACAGAGGCTGGTCTCAGACGGTAAATATGTGTACACTTAATGGAAGCGGCGGTATGAGCAGCATCATTAGCTGTAGGAGAACATACTGTTTAAGAAAGAACAGAATTCATGATGGTAATTTCTTTTTGGCATTGTTTAATCAATAGGTGATTGTTGCCTATATATGTGTGAATGTTGTATGAATTGAAATTTGTTGTAGATTCCATGCAAAAAGCAGGAGACGACCCTTCTCCATTACTGCAGGGAAGCTCTGTCAGGAAGGCAAAGCCCACGGAGTTTATCTGCACTCCCACCTCCCTGGCATGGCCAGGTCCTATGGCTTCTGAACTGGCTGCAGGTATGGTGGTTTAAAGCCAATAGTAAAGTTATAATGAGTTGTATCTAGCTGGAAGAGATGAATTCCAACTGGAGCTGCCAGTAAGCAACAGCAGGTTGGATATCAGGGAAAGGTTCTGCACCAGAAGGCAGTGGGCATGGAGCAGGCTCCCAGGGCAGTGGGCACGGCCCTGAGCTGCTGGAGATCAAGGAGCATCAGGACAATGCTCTCAGAAATAGGGTCCAATTTTTGGGTGGTGCTGCATGGGTTGGACTAGATGATCTTTATGGGTCCCTTTCAGTGATTCTATCATAATCCAAAGTCTATGTCACAAGAAGGCCAGGGACATCCCAGGATCTCACCACAGCATCCGAGCTGTGTTGAGTGCCATGTTCTGGCAGTCCTGTGTCACCCTGAGCTGTGGCTGTGCCTTGAGGCTGAGGACCACCATTCCACTTGGAGTGGTGTGAAAAGAGGGGTCAGCATCGGGAACCCAGAACGTCTTCAATGACACAGGGTTATCCAAACATGAATCTGATGCTTTTATCCACCCTTCCTGCCACGAGGGAGATACGGCAATGAGAACGTATCTTTCATTGACCTGAAGTATCACTGATAAACCACTTTATTTGTTTTGCCTGACAACTGCAGAACCAAAGAGCTGACTTTAAATTACCTCGCTTGTAAGTTATGCTGCATTGCATCCTACTTGCACCACAGCTTTAAAATGCAAGTGATAAGAAAACAAGCATAAAGATCAGGAGTTTCTAACCAGCTGTATCCCGTCTCCCATCCAGCAGGGCTGGGTGATGTTACAAACCAAACTCTGTGGCCCTTAAATTCTTGAAGAAAGCAGAGAGGTCTTAGTCCCCTGGACTGAGTAATCCCTGGAAATAGTGCATTGTAAGCAAGGGAGAAAAGACACAGGGAGCAATGGGCTGTGTCTGGAGGAACTTTGGGTTCCTACCCTGAAATTGTAGAATCACGGAATGGCTTGGGTTGGAAGAGACCTCGAAGACCATCTTGTTCCAACCACCTGCTGCAGGCAAAGTTGCCAACCATCAGATCAGGCACTAGATCAGGCCGCCCAGGGCCCCATCCAACCTGGCCTTATTTGTATGATGTCTTAGTCCTTAATAACCTTGTTAATATACCAAGTCTGATTTCTTGGAAGCCCAACAGGAAGATGAAGGCCTTGTGTAGTTTTGCTCACAGTTACCCTTCAGAGCAGCTACAGTCCCACTTGCTCTGCACATAAGGGTAGATGTGCAGTGCTGGCTTTGGAGAAGGATATGAAGGTGGGCAATAGATGAGGGATCCACCAGTATTGTAGATTATACATACCATCCGTATGTATTTGCAACCATATGTACTTGTGCATGTTTACAGAAAGACTGGCTTCTATCCAGGGATGGAGGATATATGCAGTGGGAGATGCTCGGAGTGTATCAGAGGAGCTCTACAGCCACACCAGGAGCTACTGTTGCTGAGCAGCACCAGGACAGCTTTGGTGAAATCCAAACTCGGTGTGGCCCAGTGGTATGGAGGTGCTGAAGAAACCAGCTGTGCATGTGAAGGCATGAGGATGTGTGCTGAGCAAACCTAAAGGTGAGATCCTGTAAATACACCACTGAATTGGCACGAAGGTCTGCAGGCCACGGGTAGTAGCTGTTGCTATAAACTGCCTTTGGAATCGGCCATCCGCTTGACAGCTGATTAATGTTTTGTTTTAAAAGCAGGAGCAGAGCTTGCCAGCAGCCCAAATGCTGCCATAAATCCACTGTTCCCCTTAGATCTCAAGTGCTGATGCCCCCATTGCGCTGGGGACAGGCTCAGAGCTGGAGGCGGGGCACAGCCCTGCTCAGAGCCCTCCGCCAGATGGACGCTGTTTGTTTGGGTGACAAAAATCCCTGAAGCAGGAAAATGCCACGTAACAGCGAGCAGCGACCCAGAGGGAATGAGTGCCAGCCCGGCGGCGAGCAGGCAGGCAGAGATAGGTGCGCATATGGCCGTGTCCGGGTGTGACAGCGTACATCACAGAACGACTTGAGTCGGAAGGGACATTATGGACCGTCAGGTTCCAGCTGTGGAGTGTGTGTGCACGTGTCCGCGCGAGTTCCGCGCGAAGGTGTGCGTACATCAGCCCGAGCGTAACATGCACGCGTGTATATACATCTGCACGTGGGTGTCCGCACGTGAACGCACATGCGAGCACGCACGTACACACTCGCGGCCCCTTGCACAACCGCGCACACCAGCCCGAGTGCGGCTCCGCTCCGCTCCCCGGCTCCGGGCTCCGCCTCCCCCGCTCCGTCCCCCGGCCCGAGCGGCGGCACCAGCACCGCCTCCTCCTCCTCCTCCTCCTCTTCGTCCTCCTCCGCCGCCGCCGTCGCACAAAAGGCGGTGGGGAGGGAGGGAGGGAGGCCCGGCGGGAAGGGCAGCCCCGGCCGCCCGCACCATGCCCCGCCGAGGGGGGCTGCCGGCCCCCGCCGCCGCCCGCCGGCCCCCCCCGCTCCTNGGCCCCCCCCGCTCCTCCGCCTCCTCCTCCGCCTCCTCCTCCTGGCCGCCCCGCTGCAGCCCGGCAGAGGTAAGGGCCCCCGAGCCACCGCCGCCGCGCTGGGACAAGGAGTTAACTTTCTTTTGCTTCGCTTTGCTTTTCCTGTCTTTGCGTTCCCCCTCTCCGGGCGGCTTCGTCAGCCCCGCTTCCACGTCTGCCCGGTGCGTGCCCCAGCGGCGGGGATGTGCCCGCATCCCTGTGCAGCCGTGTGCGTGGTAGCCCCTCCCGGGGCTGCTCCTGGCGCCGGTCCTCCGCGGGACCCGGAGCTCCTCGAGCTCTGCCGATGGAATCGTACCATTGGGGGCACAGAGGAATGGGTTGGGTTGGAGCTGATCCCATCCAGCCCGTCCCTGGACACCTCCGGGGATGGGGCATCCTCAGCATAAGTAAAGTGACGCTTTTCTCGCGTATAGCTGAGTGGAGCATGGAGCGTATCACTTTCCTCCTCCTCAGAAAACCACTGCATTCACCCCGCAGTCTGGGGAGCTGCCCAGACGGGGTTTTCTTGCAGAACAGGTTTAAAATGTGGTCTGATTGCCCGGAGCATCTTCATGAATAAAACTTAGGTGTACCTTTCATGAGGGGTTCCCATCTTGCTCTGCATCTCTGGTGTTACATATTAAAATCCTAGCGACCCGCTGGGGTGTGCTGCCTTCCCTGGCTCACTGGAGCTCTGCCCGAGGGTGGGATGGGCCTGGAGATGCTGTATGTGCCCACTGGATCCTTCTGCACAATGCAATTGGGGTTTAGGAACTGGTGGCACCGGGGCAGATGTGTACATGGAGTGCAGCTTGGCAGTAACGGGGGTGGATTATCATCCTCCAGAGTAATCTCAGCTAAATCCTGGGTGGAATTTTTTGCATTGTGTGAAGTTTAGTGGAAAGGAGTGGCTCTGGAAATGTTTCCCATCAAAGTGGGGAAAGAGAAAGTGTGCTAATAGACAGAAGAAGACCTTGAATTTCATTCAGACATCACTATGGTCCAGTAAACTTTCCAAAACCAATTGGTCAGAAATGGAGATAAATGCTCTCCTGTTTCCAGGTGAATGGGCAGGGAAGCCTGCTGGGTAGCTGGAGCAAAGATTGGCTTTAGAGTGGGGGGTTTTGGAAAGGCTTTGGTCTGTGCTGGAAGCCACTGCAGCTGTAGGGCTTGGAAGTGCAAGTGTTAATCTCCCTGCATGTTGTAACTGCTGAACAAGCCGCGTTTTGCTTTCTATTACATCTTTATACTTAGAGCTCACGCAGTGCCCAGGAGTTGAAACACAACTTCTTAGTGTGAACAAGGAATGAGATGCACGGGTATGCACTAACGGTCAGCAAGAAAAAAAATTAATAAGCCCCTTGTTTGGCCTGCAGGAAAGCCAGCAGCCTGCCTGAATGAAAGCCATACAGACAGCACAGCTTCACAGCCTGTGCTGGGCTGAACCACCTGGCAGGGCACAGCCAGCCTCTGTGCAGGGCTGGGTCGTGCCATAGGGGTGGCTTTGGAGCAGGGGTAGAAGTGCCTGACCTGCTGGGGCAGGTCCTTGCCCTGGGACAAAAACCTGTGTGGTTCTGCAGCCATCAGCGAGTCCGTGCTGTCTGCACGTGGCATCCTGCAGCACTTGCAGCCCTCTGAAAATAGAGGCTGGACAGTGCCCTTATTGACATCCGGGGGGGGAAAAGAATAGCAGGCTGCTGGTTCACGCCCAAGGCATTTCATTGAGAGTCTGCAGCCCCTGGGCTGAAAATTAGTTTAATTACGTATTGACAGTGGATATTAAGAGCTGCACTCTGGGCAGCTGGGGCATCAGTGCCACTGAAGGGCACATTCCTTGCCCCAGGCTTGGTTAAACAAGCTGCTGCATTCAGAGCCCATGCTATTGACGTTGGATTTAACTTGCGCCGTTCTGCTTTATTTTGAAGTCCTCTCCCGGCCCAAATCCTGGATGTTAGCAGATGGGAATAGCTGTGTACTCAGAGCAGAAATCAGCATCCTGGTTGGCAGCACAGAGCCCTGCTGGTGGTGTGGCCATTGGTCAGCCCAGCCTGGGTATCCCAGGGAAGTGAATCCTGTCATAAGTTAAAGCAGTTTGTTGTGAAAGCAGTCAGCTGTGGGAATCTTCACTGGGGAGGAGGATATCTTCTAAGACTGATTTAAGATGGAAATGCTGGGAGGGGGTTAGGTGTGCCTAGTGTGACTTCACAGTCAGCATCTTGGGGGTTTAGGGACAGCCACCTTTGGGCCAATGGCACAGATACTGCATTGTCAGCAGTGTTATTTCCTTCTTTGGTTAACCAGACATCGCTGAAAAAGAGAGAAGAAGAGTCACCAGAATCACATTCTGGTGGTTCTCAGAACCCCTCTTCCCCCGCCCCAAACCCATTTCTATCCTTTTAAATATTTCTTGGGGAAGGAAAAGAAACCAAGACCTCCATACAGGATAGGAGGAGAGATTTATTCTCCTCCAGCCTTTTTATGTGGGAGGTTCTCTGCTCATGATACTAAACTTGCAGTGTATTCAGCTCAGCCCACCCCATTCTCTGTCCTTTCTTATAGGTCTCAACCTGTGCACGAGTGGAAGTGCCTCATCCTGTGAAGAGTGTCTCCTCATCCATCCCAAATGTGCTTGGTGCTCCAAAGAGGTATGTTCCTTCTTCTGCTCCTCCAGCTGCCTCCCTGTCTGCATGGGGCACCGTCACTGCATGGGCACAGTTGCAGGGAGCCTTGCTGGAAAGCACTCTGCCCTGGCTGCCATCCCAATCCGTGCTGCATGGCCTGGTGTGGCTGCAGCAAAGGTGATTCCCCTCTGTGAATCTGCTGTGCTGTTTCAGGAGAGTGCCACTGCTTCTGGTGTCTGCACCATTACTGGTGGCAATGAGCTCTGCAGCTAACCAGTGTAATTTGCAGCAAAAATGTGTCCTTATGTTTTAGCTGTCTTGTAGTCTGAAGCAATCTACTCCTGTCCTGTCAAATAGAGAGGTGCAGTTGAATTGCTGTGTCCAACTGCCTGACCACTGCATGGCGGCAGCTCTCCAGGGAAAACATCTCCATGTTGCTATAGCACCATGTTACCTGACAACAGAATAGTTCCCATGCTTTTTTTTCCAGTTCCCATTCCCTTTTTTTTTCCAGCGGGATGAGTGATGCATAGAAGGGAAAGGATAAAGCAGTAGATCCTGCTTTTGAGACATCTTGTAAACATCTGTAAGAGCTCCTCTTCCAGGCAGCTAATCTGCGGTGTGATATTGCATCCAGGAGTGCTGGTTATTCACTTATGGGTACCCAATAGTTTGACTTTAAAAATAAAACAATTCAGATCTTGGCATCAAAAGCCAAGTTTTGCAAATGCTGCCAGTGGAAATGTTGATCTGGTGGTCACTGCAACCACTAATTGTACGTCAGCCTGTGGCACTGGCAGCTTGACTCTTATCTTGCAAAAGGAAGAGTCACCAAAGAAAACAGTTTCCAAACGGAGTGGAGGGGCCGAGGGAGGGAAGAGGAGTGTTTACAAGGAAGTTCCTTAATCCTTCCTGACCTTTAGCCTGGAGCAGCTATTTAAAAATGCACTTCCAGGTATTCCTGGCCAAGAGCCCTGTGTTAAAAAGCTGCTGTCCCCATTACAGGCTGCAGGCTGGAACTTAGCAAGCTCTTGTTCTAACTCTGTGTTGGTTTATAATGTGATGCCTATGAAAAGCAGAGCTTAAATAGGATCATCTATTTAAATTACACTTGAAAGAGGAGGCATGAAGCGTGCTTACCCTGTAAACACGTGTACCCCATGCTTTCTGATTGCAGGAGTTTGTGCCTGGAGGGTGAGGAAGGAGAGTCAAGGGATCTCCTGGAGGGAATATGTCAGCTTTCTAAGCAAAGAAAGAAAGCATAGTTTCTGCTGAATTAATGCAGGATTGAACTGATTAAAGCAAAAACTACAGGGAATAGTTTAGGACATGTAAAGTCATAGTTATGTATGGCCAGTGCTGTTCTTGCATGAGCCAAGCAAATTTGTCTTAAAACTTCCATGCTGACGAGCATGTAATTGTTGTGTTGTTGGCCTAATCTCCATTAACTTCTGACTGCTTGTGCTCATTGCCTTTTGCTTGCTTATTGGTGCACAGGTCCAGCAAGCAGTGTGAGTCAATACCAAGAGCTGCAGGGTGCAGTCTCTGAGCAGATGCCATTCTGCAGCACGAGCCAGTGCAGCTCAGCATTTGTCATCCTGTGGCAATTCCCTGGGGCCAATTTTAGAAGAAATCAAGGCAGAAAATAGGTCAGGAGAAGCAGAGATAGAGAGCTGAAGAAGTGCAGAGGTGCTGCTGAAGTGAGAGCTTTTGCAGCCCATGAGAGCCATGTCCATGGTGGCTTGGCTTGGTGAGACAGTCAGAGCTGGGAGCTGAGTATCTCCATAAACACATACCCAGAGCCTTTCTCCTGGTGCTCTAGGATGTGCTGCTAAGGACTGATAGACAGTCAGGAAGCATCCTCCTCCTCCTCCAGAGCTGCATTGTGCTACCCCATCCCAGGCAGAAAATCAGGTCCCACTTCAGAGCCCTTTGAAGTCTAGCCATTCTGTGATCATTAGACCTCAGGAGTGACTGGAAGTGCTTGACAAAGGCTGATTTAATCATAGAATATCCCAAGTTGGAAGGGACCGGTAAGGATCGCTGAGTCCAACTCCTTTAATGACTAATTGTGTCTGAGATAAACTCTTCCCCAGGGCTGCCCTAAACCTGCTGCTCTGCTGGGCGTTGTTCTCTGCTCTCTATTTTGTCACGCTGGAGATGATTTACATAGTCCCAGTCCTTTGTTGCAGTCCATTTGCTTACACGGTACGTTCCAAGAAATTGGTGTTCACATCCATCTGATGTGCTGTCTCCTAAGCTTGGCATTGCTGCTCCATGATGGAATGCAAACCTTGCATTTTTCAAATAGTGTTCAGGCCTCGTAGTGAGGAAACACAGAGGAAATGCTCTGTATGTGTCCCAGGACCCCATGGCCAAGGCTGTCCCTGGGGACCCTCCCGAGCTGTGTTTGACATCAGTCAGGCAACCTCTTCCTCCTCAATGTTTCCCCTGTCCCTTTCTGCCCTCCAGCATTGACAAAAAGCAGGATTTATCCAGCTCTGCTCTGCTTTTTTTTGGCTGTGTGGCTGAAGGAGGGGCTGCGAGCATCTTCTCTGCATTATTTTGTGTGATTTTAGTATAGTAGCTTAGCCTCTGAGCAGAAGACGGTTATGTCTATTGTTATAGTACAGAAATAAGCAGAAATCAACTGTTGAAAATTCAGTGAGCTTTGGGCAACTCGCTTTTTTTAGCCTTTTGAAAAAAAATAAAAATAAAACCAGCACGCCAACAAATAGGACGTGCTGGCTGCCAAAGGCTGCATTGTGAGGCCAGGCTGTTCCTGAGTGCCTGCCACACACAATGCACTGTTGTGTGCCATGGTGGGGGCCAACCAGGGGCTGCAGGAGGGCTGGGGGAGGCACAGGGGGAGATGTCCCTGCTCATTGCAGGGGAGGTTGGACCAGATGACCTTTAAGGGTCCCTTCCATGATACTATGTGCTCTTTGTCAGCCATCTCCCTGGTCTACTCATGCTGGTTTCTTGTCCAGCCTGCAGCTGATTCGGTGTAACACCTCCCATCAGCCCTCATCCAAGTCCCTTATTCTCCCTAGACAGCCTGCCCACGTCAGAGCACTCCAGCTGTGCTCCAGCCTGCAGAACTCTTGCTGCAGTGGCATTTTTCCTGTGTGATAGAGCCCAGGGCCCTCTTTGCAGAGGTTTGAGGTAGGGGTACCATAGTGTGGTCTCAACCGGGGAAGAGGGGTCATATGTCCCTGGAGCCCCCATCCTCACTCTCCGGCTTGCTCTTGGCCCTCTGTCTTCTCTTGGCAACACTTCTTTGTCCTCTCTTCCTTTTGTAAAGCTCCTCCAGGCTCATGCACACGTGGAAAAAAATCACCTTCTGGTCTTCTCCTTCCCCTGTCTGTCCTTCACCTCCCAGGAGTTTGGCAGCACAAAGTCCGTCCCATCGCGGTGTGACTTCCTGCAGAACCTCATTGCCAACGGCTGCGCCGGAGCCATCGAGAACCCTCGCAGCAGCAGCAGCGTGGTGAAGAACGTCCCCCTGAGCAGCAAGGGCTCTGGGCAGACCCACCTGGATGTCACGCAGATCACCCCGCAGAAGGTCGCCCTGAGTCTCCGTCCTGGTGAGTCTCAGCAGCTCCCAGCTCCCTGGTGGCACGTGGGTGGGAAAGAAGTGGAGCAGGATGTAGAATCATAGGCCCTTTCCAATTCAAATGATTCTTAAAGATCATCTATTCCAGCTGTTGTGCCACGAGAAGGCACACCTGTTGTTAGATCAGGGTGCTCAGAGCCTGGTCCAGCCTGAGCAAGCAGAGGGATGGCTGTACCCATGTCCTTGAGCTCACTGAAGGCAGTGGCTGCTGACCCCGTGCACTGGGGCTGAGGTTTTCTGTGAGAGCGGACAGTGCAAGGTCAATCAGATCCCACCTAAAACTGTCACCTAACCCTTGTGTGCATTTAAAAAAGGAGCACGCTCAGCTTAAAAATGCACTCTTCAGATGGAAGGAATTACAGATTAAGCTTGGATCCTGAAGCCTGACAGTGCTTGACTCTAAACTGAGACAGCTCCTTATGTACATTTTTTTTTTAAAAGCATATCTGTTTTCTGTTGGTATGCAAAAGAGCCATGGGATCAAGGCCTGAGATGAAGATTTGAACTTGTGACTCAGAGCTTGGACCATATCCACATCCTTGTTTCATTCCCCTGAGCCATCGCTTTTCTTAAGTCTTTTCATTTTAATTGAAAATTAAGAGGGAAAACCTAGATGGAGCCACGCGAGCATGCTTGTTATCAAAAGTTTTTGCATGGTGGGGGGAGGCTTTAATGTGGGTTCAGAATTCTAGCAAACATTTGGCAGCTGATGTTTCTGAAGGGGGAAAAGAAGCTCTTTATGGTGAAGTTAAGAAGCAAGTATAAAAGCGTGATTCATTATAGGCAATTGGTGTGGGTTTCTGGGGCTTCTGTTTCTGTGACAGCTCTTGTGAGCATTCAGAAAAATGAGATAGGATGTTTTTCCCAAGAAAAACAGCAACATGAGCTGGTGCTTGCCCCACCAACACTCTTTCAAGAGCTACCAGGGCTGATGATGGCTCCATCAGGTGTGACTCTGCCTCTGCAGTTCAGTGCTGCTTACACAACAGGTTTGCTCCCGTCCAAAGGGAGTTGTTATTACTGTTATTACTCTGATCCCTCGAGGCAGTCACTGTGGGAAGGGGCAGGCTCAGCGTTGCCATCTTGCAGGCATGACACCTGGTACTCAGCACATTCCTTTCTCCACCCCCGGCTGTTGGGACACTCATGGCTCCAGCAGTGAGGTGGGATGTGAGGTCTGTCTCCTTGTAGCTTTCCTGGGGCTGTGTTGCTGGATGCTGGAACTGCCATTCCTTCTGGGCCTCCCAGGGAGCCAGGCTGTACTTCTAAGTTCCCATATGGGAGGAAGATGGAAAGTAGGGCTGATAACCCATATGGGGTCCAGTACTGCTCTCACATCACCTGGGTGCTGTGGGTTGCCACAGCCTATGGTCTGCTGGACAAATTGTAGAGTCATAAAGTGACTTAGGTTGGAAGGGACCTTAAAGATCACCCATTCTCAACCCCATGACTTGGCAGAGCTGCCACCTCTCCAGATCAGGCTGCCCAGAGCCCATCCCACCAGGCCTTGAGCACCTTTAGGGATGAATAGGGATGAGGCATCCACAGCTCCTCTGGGCAACCAGCAAAGATCTGCAGAAACAGGGACTGAAGGTGAGGCTGCACTGCTTCTCCTGCATGCCAACAAATGCAGGAGTCTGGGAGAGGTAGGAGCCTTGCCAGCAGCTTTCTGCTGTCTCACCTTTGCAGCTGCTCCTGCGGCTGTAGGACTTGCCCTCAAGTCCTCCAAATCACCATGGGAAGAGAAATATATCTGCATCTTTTTTGTAATGTTTCCCATTTTTGCTGGTTTCTTCTGTTGTTTTTTTCCTTTGTTTTTTTTTTGATGCAGAGCAGCATACCATCTTACTCTTACTGATGACTTCTCAAACGCTGGGCTTTGCATCCCCAGTTTAAATCATCCATTCACATTTGAGCTTGAGGGTGGATCCTGAGGGCTGCGCCCAAGACAAAAAGGAGACAGTATTGATTCAATTTTGTGCATACTGTGCATAATACCAATTTTGCGCTCCATCAGGAATTATTTTCTTGTGCCCAGAGAGTAGGGTTTCAAAGACCAATTGACACAGCAGGCGTGGTGATTGTGCTCTTCTATTCTCAGACCGCTAAGCAGAAGCAGAACAGGGCGAATTGTCAATTGTTTGCTGGTCCCACCCAGGCTGTGAGATCTAAGCATCCTGTGGCAGAAACCACATCCCCAAATCTCTGTGCTCAGAGCTGATTCCCAAAGGCCTTACATCCAGGGCAGCTTTTGGATCAAGTGTTTAGTTTTTATGATGTTGCTTGTTAGCCCTGGGTCCTGCTATAAGACAGTGTTCTGGTATGAAAAGCATGAATATCGTAAAAGGAATTTAAAGCAGTGAATAGATTCATGTCGTGTTGTCCGTTAAATAAGCAGAACTGGGTTTTGTGGATAATCATGGTTGTCGAGTTTGCATTCTTAAATTAAAAGCTTTTCCAGTTATTGTGCTGCCTCTATGTGACAGTATCCAGGAAACATTTCTGAATGCAGTTTTGACTTTAACGCTTCTCAATAAAGGCCCTAAGGAGAGGATGGTGGTGGGGGCACAGGGGGAAGGAAGGGGCTGGGTTATCCCTACAGAGTGAGACTAATACTGTACACAGCAAATAATAAATTCTTTTGTACTGACATCACCATACATTAGCAACATTTTCTGTGAGATAGTTAATTTGTGCGGTTAGGAATGAAAGAAGAAGCAGCGCTGGGGTCCTGTTATTTATGGTGTTTTTTCATGGAGTGATATATTCATTACCATCAAGAAGGGTTCAGTGGAGCATCTCAAGTCCTCATTCCAGCACGCCAGTTCCCATCTTAGGACCTGCTCTGGAAGAGGAGTGTTTTTGAAACTGCCATGCTTGGGGCATTGTGTGCCAGGGGCACTTTTCCTTTTTTCTCGAAGGCTTAAGTGGGGAAGAATGCATCTTGGGGTGGGGGTGGCACAGGGCTCAGGGGAGCGGGACCTGGTACTGTATGGGGCTGCAGAGCACTGGGGATGCTGCTCCTGCTGGTTTGTGGGCTGGAAGTAAGTGGGAGCAGCTGTGCTGCTGCAAACAATGAGGAAAACAATAAAACTTTCAGGGAAATGTTTTCATGATAATAAAAAATGTGCTTTTCATTTCTGAAGAAGAGGGGGGAAGCAAAGAGAGTGCTGCGGAAGCTGCTGGTGTCTGAATGTTCAGCCTACGCTGTGAAGAGAGAGGTGGAAAGGAAGGGGAGCATTGGTCTTGAGATGGCCTTTGCCCCTGAGGGCTCACCAACCTGGAAAATGGTAGAGCCAGCAGGAGATATGGGTTTTCCCAGCTGGAGAGTGTTAAGAGTTTCAGATTGTCCCTTCTCTCAGCTGTTGGCAAAGTGTAAGGCAGACGTTGGCCATGTCCCTTCTAACTTGAATTTGAGCTCGTATTGATGCCAGTTCACCTTTTTCAGTGCATGGACTCCCCGTTCTGGGCACCGTCTTGGCCAAAAGAGCTTTGCAAAAGGGCAGCACTTGTGAGAGGTCAGGGAGAAGGCTTTCTTCAGCTCTTTTTCACGTCTCATCAACCTGACTCAGTCCTGTCAGCTCCTTCCCTTGTGCTCATCACTTTGAATGAAAGCTTCATCTCCGCTTGGGTACTTCCCCATTTGACTGCAACATCCTTCTTTTCCTGTTTCACTTCCCTTTTTGCCCTGATTTCTCCAGAGCGATGGTGACGTGATTCTTTTCCTGGGGAGAGGTAATTCTGGAAGGTGTTCCTTCTGTGTCTGTCTCAACCTGCCTTCCAGGCACTGCCCAGAGGACGTCTTACTTTGATCTCTTGTTTTCTCCTGCCCCTCTTCCTTCTCCTGCTCCACCTCCTTTCCTTTTTGTGCAGGGCTTGCTTGCTTACCTATTAGTCTCCTAAGGAGCGGGCTTGAAACCTGTCTGTTCTGCACAGGGGAAAAAAGAATAGCACACAGTCTGGATTTGCTGTGTGCTAGGGGTTTTCTTGCAGCGCTTTTCACTGCTCTCAACTCTTGTGTGTGTGTGCAGGTGACCCGACCTCCTTCCGTGTTCAGGTCCGGCAAGTGGAGGACTATCCCGTGGACCTGTACTACCTGATGGATCTCTCCCTGTCCATGAATGATGACCTGGACAATATACGCAATCTGGGGACCAAACTGGCTGAAGAGATGCGAAAGCTCACTAGCAATTTCCGGCTGGGGTTTGGCTCTTTTGTGGACAAAAACATTTCTCCTTTCTCCTACACGGCACCAAGATACCAAAACAATCCCTGCATTGGGTAAGTGGTAGGTGCTCCTCAGAGGGAGAAGCCCAGGACTGGCACTGACAGAGTCTGTAGAGTCTTTCCTTGCTGTTCTGGCTTTAGGCACTGGACCACGCTTTTGGGACTGTGTGGTAATGCTCCAGAGCCATTTGAAATACGACAGTTCCCAATTTTGCAGTGGCTTTTGGGGTTACTCTGTACCTAGACACGTGAAAATCTTGTGCCAGGAATCTGAAGTTATTTTTAAATACCTGAAGAGGATGCAGACGTTGCAAGCTTTTTCTAATGGGCTTTGAGAAAAGGGAGCAAGAGCCAGAAATTCCTGATTTCTGATCCTGGTTCTGAGTCATAGTTTGGCCTTGAGTAGGTCAACTAAACTCTTCTTCTCTGCTTTACAGATAAGGAGACCAAAGCAGTGCAATTCTTTCCCAACAGAAGTGTTTGGGGGAAGTGAGATTTGGACGGGCCTGTGAGACTGATTAATGAGTATTTGTAAGGCATTCTGAAGATGTCAGACAGCTTCCTTCATCTTTATTGCTGTGAAAGGAAAGCAAGCTGGCAATTGCAACAGACACAAATAATGCAGTTTGCTTTGCAGTGTTATCAGAGCCGTTTTTTTTTCCTTGTTAGTAGCTTTCTTAGTGTCTTTTTGTTTGACTTGCAACAGCCAGAGGATCTAGCCTGTTGAATCAAGGATTATGCCAAAGTGAAATAGGCTGACATGAAGGGTGTGCAGGCTCAGATGGATTTGGATGTTGGCACATGAGGATGGATACAGCAATGAGTCACAGAATCATTAAGGTTGGAAAAGACTACAAAGATCAGCAAGTCCAACCCATCCACATAATGTCCACTAATCATGTCACCCAGCACCCATCTAGTCCTTTCCTGAACACCTCTGGGGACGGTGGCTCTACCACCTCTCTGGGCAGCCTGTGCTAGTGCATCACTACCCTTTATGAGAAGATATTTTTTCCTAATATCCAATCTGAAATGTCCTCCTGGGAGAATGTTGCCTTTGACACTTTGTGCTCCTTGCCCAGCCCCTTCTTCTCCTCCTCCCTTTTTGGGGTGCTCTTGACTGCTGGAGGGGCAGTAGAGTTGGCTCTTTTTTGTGAAGCATGTGGAGGTACTTAGGCTGTAAGATCATATCACAGACGCCAAGCTTTATGAGTGTGCTTGCTCTAAGTTTTCTATATGAGAGGCAGATTAAAGAGAGCTTTCATCAGCTGTAAGTCCCTTGCCATCTTTTGGCATTCGCCATATATTTAGCATCTCATCACCCACTGACCAAACAAAATTATCCGCACATTTTTTTCATCAGTTCTGTCCTGAGAGAAAAGTCGATTGGATGGTGCTTTTAATACTAAAAACTCATGCTTTGGCTGTGAAACATAGCCACAAATCTGGAACTCCTTGACTTTGGTGCCCTTGCACGTGTTTATAGTGGGATAGGTAAGTCAGAGAAAAGTACAAAGCTTGTTTTGGAGCACAGAGAATCCTACAGTACCCAGATGAAAGCCCTGGCTAGTGAAGGAGTACTTTCATCTGTCATTTCTTCTTCAAACACTTCCTCTTGCTCAGAGCATTCAGGTTATGCAGTATTTTCCATTCTGCATCCCTTGCATGCCTTACTTTGGGACGCTGCTGTAATGGAAACCACCTGGCTGACAGACCTGGCTGGGCACAGACAAGGGGCTCTGCACGAGGTGTTTACTGACATCACAGCACCATGTCCTCTGCTCTGCACAGGTCTTTCCCTGCACCTGAGATTTGACATGGCCTCAGAGATGCACACAGTAGTCTCCTTAGTCCTTATTTGCTGCTGCACCAAAGGTTGGCTGCCATGCCCAGGAGGCTGGGCCTGCTAGGTCCATGTGTGGTGGTGTGCATGGGTTTGCACAGTGGGGACGTGCATGTGACATGCAGCATCTGGCATGGAGGGGTTAGAGCTACCAGCAGTGGTAAACTTTAACTGCTCCTTTGTTAAGAAAGCCTTTTAGAGCCTACCCGCAGTGGGTCATTTTAAATTGTACTCTGCTTTCTACCTCTGAAGATAAGACTGACCTACTGCAAGTGCAACTCCTTTGTAAACATGTTTTCTTCTTAACTTTTCTCCTCCCTCTCCACTGCCCATGCTTACCTCCTGCCCACACTGCAGGACTCACTCAGCTCAGGACTCCCAACCACACCATGAACCCCAAACCCACGAGGTTTGTTGCCTCCTGTCTGCTTTGCAAGGTTTTCTGGAAGCCTGCCACGTTGTTTCTCCACCTTAGGGTGCCACTCCTTCCTTGCTGCTCTAAGCTAAGCAGAAGTGATGGTGCTTGCTCACCTGCCTCTCAGGGAGGGTGGGAGGATGCATGAGACATTAAGTGCATGCCCACTGCATCGCTGTGCTGGAGGCTCTAGTGTGGAAATTGCTGTGATTTATGAGTACCGAGACCCCACAACTGTATGGCCCCAGTGCTTGGTGTCTCCACTTGAACGTTATGTGGAGACATTCAGTCCAGATGAGATCTTTGGAAACTTCAGTTGCTCAAAGCCAGTGCAGGGTGGAAACAGAGATAGGCTGCACTGTGTATTTGCAGATAACTAGCCAGAAATCATAGCATCCAAAGCATGGAGTCTTGTGGAAGGCTCAAAAATTTGGAAGCCTGGATGGTAGAGCTGGGTGCTCCTACAGCACGTGGCTCCTGGTGAGGTTGATGCCAGTTAACCTCTCCTCCTCTGCTCCTCTTGCAGATATAAGCTGTTCCCAAGCTGCGTCCCCTCCTTTGGTTTCCGCCATCTCTTGTCCCTGACGGACAAAGTCGACCGTTTTAATGAGGAAGTGCAGAAGCAGAAGGTGTCCCGGAACAGGGATGCTCCAGAGGGCGGTTTCGATGCAATTTTGCAGGCTGCTGTGTGCAAGGTGAGTCCTGCTGCCTTCTGGGTTTTTAAAACAAAGTAAAAGAGGGGAAGTTTCTTTAGCTGTGTTCTTGGACCCAGCTTCAGTGTCTGGTTTCTTGGAAGGAATGAGTAAATTTTTCTTGCAGAAACCATGAAAACTGCATGGAGAAGTAAGGGCTTCTATGTGCTTTTGTGTGTGAAAGAACATAGTAAAAATGCATCTCCCTTGCTGTCACCATGCCACAAAGGACAAATCCCCTCCCTGCAGTGCACAGCTAAGTTTGCATGCCGTTCCCACTGCAAGATTCTTGCTCAAAATCCTCCTGGAGCAAGTGTTGGGTGAACTGGAGATAAAAACCAACACTTCTTTCAAGTGTCCTCTCCCCTGGGTGGTGCGGCTGGGTTACCCTGCTCTCCATGGACAGCCCCGGCTGCCTCTTTCCCTCTGACATACAATGTGGTTTTTGCCTTACGCAGTCCTTTTGGTAGATTCTGTTTTCTTGTGGGTGTAGGTTTTGGGAGCCAGGAGATAAGCATCATCTTCAGCAGCGGTGGGATGCAGGCTTGTGCAACAGGGTTGAGTGGGAACGCTGATCTCGCTTTGTTCACGCTGGGTGCTCGACAGGACTGAGCCTGCCCTGCTGGCTCTGATGGCTCAGAGCAGCCATCTCTCCTCTCCCAGCCTGGTGCAGGTGCTGCTGCTGGCACTGGGACAGCGCTGCTCCCAGGGCTCCTGTAGGTACAAAGTTCATCATGTGGCTAAGGGGGTGGCACTAGAGCAGGGACACCTAGGGCCGGTGACTCCGTTGTGCTACCCTTCGTGTGGCTCTTTGTGGTTTCTCTGTCACATTTTCCTTACTGCAGAAGTGGGACAGGATTTCCTTATCGTGTAGAAATACTGCACAGAGCATTGTTTGGGCTGTGCTTCCTAAGTCCCATAACCCCTAGGGGAGCTTTGTTCCCCTTGCAGGTCCAGAGATGGTGATCTGGGGGCTGTCTGTGGCTGTGGGGTGGGTTTCCCCATGGCCACATGCCTGTAGTACCCCGCTGCCTTTCCTGGCATGCTCCAGCTCTTCCAGCTTTCACCCCTTAGGGCATTTGAGACCCTGTGAGCACTTAAAGGAGCTGTTTGTAGCATCCCAAGGGACATCCCTTGGCAACTGCAGTCTTGGAGCATGGTGTTCTTCCGTGCAAGCACAGAGGTGGGAAGGTGTTTTCATGCTGTAATTCATATCAAGCGTTTCTTCTGCATGAGCTGTTATAAGAGCTCTGTAATGCTCCAGACATTTTTTGGCTGAGGTTTTAAACCAAGGAGTGGGGAGAGCTTGCACAGTTAATACAGACTAATAACTGGTCTGTGTTTGACTCGTCTCTGAAAGATGGAGAGATGGTAAATGTTATTCTGGAGGCAATGAAAGAGCCAGAGACAATAAGCTTTTATGCTGATGCTGGAGTGGTTAGCCAGGAATATTAATCAACTTTCTGTAATTACATTTTCCATTTGCAATACTTTGGTTTTCTGCCATCTTGAAGTGGGGATTGGTGGCACGTGTAAGTGCACAGAGCTGCAACAAGGAGGTAATGCTAGGTTATAATACGAAGTGTCTTTTGAACTTTTGATCAGTGCTCGCTAGGCTCTACATTTAGCATAAATTTAGATGCTTACTTCAGACTTGGAAGCGCTGATAGCAGTCCAGCCGCCTTTCTTAGGGGTGTGCTGTAGCAGTTCTGACAGCAGTGACTGTGGGAGCGGGGCAGGATCTGTTCCTGCATGGCCCTGCAGAGACAGGTCCTGCCCCTCCACACTGCCTCAGGTCAGGACCCACCCCGCCTTTCAAACCTTTGTATCCCACGGGGATTAAAACCAGCGCCGGCGTCAATGCAGATTGCTGTTCAAAAACCACAGGCCAGTAAAAATAAATGAAAACCTCTTTGGTTGTTTGTATTGAGCAGAGCAGAGCACTGCATGTCGTGCGGAGGATGGCGTTTCCCAGTGCTTTGCAGCTGCTGGTGAAGGCAGTGAGAGATGCTGCAGCTGCTCAGTGCCAACCTCTCGCTTTTTCCACCCATCTCCAGCAGCCATGCACGTTTTGCAATATGTTGGTGTTTGCTGTGTTGGCTCGAAGTGCCGTGCAGATTTGGCATCAGGTTGGGTGCCCTAGCTGCGAAATGCTGCCCAGATTTTTTCAGCATTTCTGTGTGCTTGGCTTAAGTGCAAGAATAGGGAAGAGGAGGTGGTGAAAAACAGAGGCATCATGCCTGAAGTGGCTGCGTAACTGTTGTCTGAATGAAACCTGTATGCTTTGTGCATAGCACACTTCTAAGCAAGTGGAATCAGTGGTTTTTGACTCAGTCCTTAAAGAAGTCAGTGTTGGGCACCCGAAGGAAAGCGAGTTGGATGGGATGTTGGGTGGGTGTCTGTCTGGTGGCTGAGTTGTGAACACGAGAACTGGTGCTTGTGTTGTCAGAGCTGTTATCACTTTTGGGTTTCAGCCTTTTGTCTAGTGGTATTGCTTCAGTGCCGGAGAGGTAGTGAATGCCCCATCCCTGGAGGCATTCGAGGCAAGGCTGGATGTGGCTCTGGGCAGCCTGGTCTAGTGGTTGGCAGCCCTGCCTACGGCAGGGGGGTTGAAACTAGAAGATCTTTGAGGTCCTTTTCAACCATTCCCTTGATTCTGTGTTTCTATGAATGGCTCCCAATTTCCAGACTTGTAGTTTTCTGACCTGGATGGCAGTGTGCTGCTACACAGCGCAACTGTCCTTCCACAGAGGGCTTCCTCTGGCCATACCTGCATTGCATGGCTCTTGAAAATGCCCGTAATGAAAAAATACTTCTTGCACTGTGGAAGAAAAGGAAGTAGAGTCTGGGGTAGTTCTCCTGAAGCTGTATTTATCAGAAAGGTCAGCAGTCTGTGGGCTGTGACTCACATCTGCAGCTGAAAATTGTGGTGGCAATCATGGTTATATACTTCAGTGCACACTGCCAGCTCACCATCACCCCACTAGCGGTTTCAATAGGAAATGCGTGAAGCCAAGCTGAAGTTTGTCAGCTGGTGTGTGAATGTAGGACGAGGTAGATTTCAGATGTTACTAAGTAAGCTGAGCAGTGAAATCCTGAGGATTTGGGTGTTTTCAGATGTGGGTTGCTTCTGGGTGCTCCTGGCTCCGTGCTGTTCGCATTGCGTAGGCACAAGCTGGAGGCCAGAGCCATCCAGTAGGTGGAGAGAGCTGCTGCCTGATGGTTTCCAAAAATTTCCTTTTGGCTCCTTTGTTTCCCTCCACTTCCATTGCAACAAACAGCTTCAGCATGCTTTCTTAGGCACGGATCTGCTCCTTGGGCTGGTGTGGAGCTGGGGGAGCTCTGTGGGAGGGAAGCAATTAGCATCCCATTCTGGTGCCTTTCCATGCAAAATCCCTATCTCTGCGGATCTGTCCATGCACAGACAGTCACAATGCCTGCTCCTTGCATGGACAGGCTGCAGGTAAGGGCCTTGCTTCCTGTGCTGCAGCTCTGAAGCTGCTTTTCCAAGCAGGCTGCAAGGAAAATGCTGAGCAGGGCTGGTGCAGCTCTCGTGCTGCCTGCAGCAGCAACGGCTGTTCTGCAGAGCTGAGGAAACGAGGTCAAATAAAACGCGTGCAGAGGAATTTGGCAGTTCTCCTCTGGCTATAAAAGCAGCTGAAATTCTTATTCTTGGATCAGGGTAGAGAAGTTCTGGTGGACAGTCCACGTACCTCGTTGTGCCTTTTTAAGTTAATGCATTGGAGGGAGATGCTGGGTAATACCAGAAGGGCCCCAACATCTTCTTTTCTCACCAGACAGGGGTGGACAGATGCATGGCACTCTACTAATTAGTGTTAACGAGGCCTTTTGTTCTGCTTCAGGAGAAGATCGGCTGGCGGAAGGAGGCATCCCACCTGCTGGTCTTCACAACGGACGACGTGCCCCACATAGCTCTGGATGGGAAGCTGGGGGGGCTGGTGCAGCCCCACGATGGCCAGTGCCACCTGAATGAGGCCAATGAGTACAGTGCATCCAGCCAGCTGGTGAGCGGGCACGGGGACCTCGGGGTGCCAGCAGGCCCCGTGCTGCTCTGGGTGTTGTTTGCTCCTGACTCTGGAGGCTTTTGATGAGCATGGCCCTGATGAATGTGGTTTCACCCTTCCCCTTGGGCATCTCCAGCTCAGTGAATGCACTTGTGATGCTCAAAGATGGGTTTGGAGCCCAGCAAATTTTGTCAGGATTCACTGACAGTGAGGGAAATGTAACTTGGCATGCTGAAGTGCTTCATCAACTGCCAAGTGCCCAGGAATTGTCGGGCTCTCAGCAGGGAGGCTGAGCCCACCTTGATGTGGCTGCAGCCGCGAGCACAACGCGGTGCTGAATCCTATTCATGGCCTTTGAGTGCAACCCTCACGAAGATCTTAGTACTAAATAAACAGACCAACCCCCTTTTTCCCCCCCTTTATTTAAACTCATTGGAGGAAACTTCTCTGGTGAATAAGCACTTGTCTGCTGCCTAATTATCACATCTCCTGCAGAATGGTGCTTTATCCAGCAGGTCACAAGCACTAATTATGATTTTTGTCCCTGCATACACCACTCTGTAACTCTGTAGAGGTGTTTCTGGATGGCTGCCTATGGCTGCTTAGAGAACCCCCTGTTCACAGCCCATGCAATCTTGCAAGTGTTTGCATTCCGGAGTACAGCTGCTGTACTTGAGCTGTGCTGGGGAGCTGGCGTGGGGATGCTGTCTCTGTGTTTATCTGAGTCTTGGAAGCTCTAAATCATCCCTCCAGCTTGCAAGTGAGTGGGGTGCTTTTTCTGAGAGCAACATTTCAGAAGCAGCTTGAGGTCTGAAACTGGAGTTTCAAAGCCCTTTAAATGGGCACTGTTTTGTTCTTTTGCTGCTTATGTATTGCTAGGACAGTACCTTCCTGCCAGCTTTTCTTTCTCTGAGTTCTGCAGAATTGAAGTTTATCAACATCTCTTCGAGGCTCTACCATGCAGCAAGAGCAGGCAATGGATATTTCAGCTTTCAGAGAAAAATCACACTTCTCTGCTTAGTGCAGTTGTAGATCATGATCTTGTCTTGCATTCCTAGAGGTAGCAGCTAGGGTATGACATACGTACACTGGCTGATGGCAAAGTAAAAGGAGGAGGGAAAAAAATTCAGTGTTTCAGGTGTTGCTGTGGCTCACGGTGTTGTCATTTTATGTGTTCTAATGATTGGTGCAGGAGAAATAATCAGGGGGTGACAGAATTACCAGAATGTTTCTACTGTTTTAGTTGTGGGTGTAGTGGTGCATCAGGGACTTCATGCTGCAGTGAAATGCCATGGGTTTTGCTGCTGGGAGGAGAAGAGCAATGAAATTGGTCTTTGTCTCTGTGCTACTCATCAGACTTTCTGTACTGTTGCTTTTTTTCCACCAGGATTATCCTTCCCTGGCACTCCTTGGGGAGAAACTAGCTGAAAACAACATCCACCTGATTTTTGCTGTTACAAAAAGCCATTATGTCCTGTACAAAGTAAGTGCTGCTGAGCTGCCCATGGGCAGGGCTTTGGGTCCCTCTTGAGAGCATCTTTGCCACGGTGCCCTTAGGTCACACCAGCTTGGCACAGCTGTCACCTCTCTCTGCTGGCACCCAGAGAGTGGTCATTCAGTGAAAAGCACTAAAGCTGCTTAGTGCAAACAGATCTCTGTGTTAGGGAGCGTGTGCATACCTAAAATAGACCCTAGCCTAATCTTGCTGCCGTGCAGCAGACAGCAGGGCAGAAACCTGTTCAGCCCATTCCGCTGTGACTCAATCCCATTACCTAATCCAGCACGGTGCTGCTGCCCAGCTGTGTTTTTCCATCACCCCAACCCCAACCTGAGCTCCTTTGCCATTCCCACAGCAGGAGGCTCTTCCCTGGGGCTGCCTCATGACAGGAGTGGGTGGAGGGATGTGGGGATGCAGGTCAGGTTTTTGGGAAGTGCATGCTCTGCACTGAGCTGGGCAAGCAGAGAGGTGGTGGAAGTCCCCACGGGGCTGGGGGCTGAGCTCATGCTCCACACCCACTCCCGGGGAAGCTCAGCTGCTGCACTGCATTGCATCACAGCACACTTTCCTCTTGTTGTCTTTTCAAGAACTTCACTGCATTGATTCCTGGGACCACGGTGGAGATTTTGCACAAGGACTCCAAGAATATCATCGAGCTGATCGTCAAGGCCTACAACGTAAGTGTGTTTTAACACCACAGCTGCTGTGGTGGGAATGCCAAGAGCTGAGCTCTCTCGGCTCTGCCTCGTGTGCTCCACCCAGGCTTGGCTCCATCTCTCTGGTCCTGTCCGCAGTGGGTCACTGCTGACGTGCTTGCATCCACCCTGGGGAGGGAAAGGAGCTGCTTGTCCTCTTTAGGATGATGCTGATGGTTGGGCTGATCTAATCTGCTTGGGCCCTTGCTGGGCTGGCAAGGAAGCAAAGCGCTTCTTAGGTCTTCCCTGCATGAACTGGAGCAGGAGTACTGGGCTGCCCAAAAAATTTGTGGCAAAGCAGAGGTTTGGTCCCACTTCTGTTACATGTAGGACTGCATCATAAATGCGACCTAGATTTGTTGTTGTCACAGACCACCCTATCCTTAGAGAAAATAGACCATTTCTTTGCTATTTGATGCTCAGTGACCTCCCGGGGACATAACAAGGCATCCTTGGGTTGATCACTGTGCACCTCTATGGAGATAAGGGGAGCAGAGCAATCAGAAGTAGCTAGATAGTAAGCTAGGGGGATAGCTGTCTTAGCTGTCGGCATTTCTGTCTTCTTACTGGATCCTTATGGTTCAGCTCCGTGCTTCTGGGAGGATGTTGGGTGTGTGAGATGTGTGACTCAGTGTGACCATGTGTGAATGTCTGTTGTGGAAATACTTTGCTTCACCTGTGTCCTTAAAGTTAAACCAAAATACCTGGGTCAGCCCTCAGGTAGTGTTCTGCTAGGGGGACAAACAGTGCACTGCTTTCCTGAACCCATCCTCCAGTAGATCTCATGATGTTTCTTGCTACAGCACTGATGAGTTCCCATCACAGGTGGTCTCTGCATCAGGTATCTCTGGAGAATCTGCAGGTTCTGAATTCCCTTGTGTTCACACTGAAATGCTCCTCCTTAGAGTGCACCCCATGCTGTTACAGCTTTAGTTCAGTCAGAAGTTGCTCCATCTCATGGGCCAAGTCCTTCTCCTGGATCTCTCCGGATCATCTCTGAAAGCATTGCAGGCCTGGGGGCCACCAAACAGCACAGCAGCAAAACTCCTCTAGTAGTGACTGCAGTGCTGTCAGGAGGTATGCTGCACTGCAGTGCTGAGTGGCTAATAATAATTAGCATTTAAATTAGGCTAATGGCATTACCCTGTAAGGCTGATAAGAAATCTTAGTGTTTGCATCAGACCGTAAGAATGACCCAGGTGAGGTCATACCATGGTCCTTCTGACCTGGTGTCCTGTGTTCTGTAGCCTTTGTCTTTTTTGGACACCACTCACAATGCATCAGTTCCAGCCATTAGGAGAACTGAACAAAACAACCTTGATTCACATTAATACTTATAAACAGAGTTTTCCCTTTATTTTCTTTTGGCTTAAGAAGTCCGGGTTGTGCAGCAGGGCAGACAGATGAGAAGAAGAAAGGGGATAGGAGCATACCAAAATATCACTGATGGAGAACATTTTTCCACTTCAAAATGTTACACAAAGGAAGAGGTTTTACATTTTGTTTTCACTATGAAAAACCTCATATTTGCTACTGACATACCCGAAAGCATCTGGCATTTTCTCTTTAGAGGGAAATAAGTGTTTTTCTGACCAGTTTGTGTTGAATCAAGAAAGTAGGACAGAGTAGCTGATTCAGTTTCAAGTGTGGTTTTACGCTGCCTTTATGCAGTACGAAAGGCATCACAGGATGGATGCCAGCGGAGCGTCAGGCTCTGCAATCCTCCAACAGACTTTGCTGTGGAGGAGGTGCAGATGTGCTCACAAGGCTCTGACCTTCATCTCAGAGGTGAAGCAAATGGTCCATTTGTGGTTGAGAATGTTTCCTTTTTTCTTTTGCTGTGTATGCATATCTTTCCAGTACGGGTTGCAGTGGTCATCATGACCCTTGCAGAGTGCATAAACATCCCCAGGTGCTCCAGTCCAATTCCAGGTATTGCTTTTTGTGTTGGTGCACACATGTCTTGGCTGCCTTCTGAATACAACAGAAGACTGCAAAGCAGAATGCTCCACAAAAGAAACCTGTCTACCTATAATAACCTGACAGCTTTCTTTCCCATTGTTTCTAGAGCATTCGGTCCAAAGTAGAACTCACTGTCTGGGACAGCCCTGAGGACATTGGCTTGACCTTCACTGCCACGTGCCAGGATGGGTTGTCCTACCCTGGGCTCAGAAAGTGTGGAGATCTCAAGATAGGAGATACGGTGAGTCCATCTCTCTGCACTTCTTGGATGTCCATGTTTCTCTGCTAGCCTCAAAATAGTACCAGGGTAATGTAAAAACCCACTGAGAGCAGCTCTGCCAGCTGAACAGCTCTTCCCTCTTCATGCAGGGGAATTGGACTAGATGGCCTTTAAAGGTGTCTTCCAGCTCAAATGATCCTATGATTCTGTCATTCTGTGAAGTCCACCTGAACATGTCGGGCATGAGCCTACCTTGTGTACAGGGCAGGAGGGCACACTGTCACCTGGCATCAGCACTGCATTGCAGGGCCAGCTGGGGTTCCTGAGCCCCAGGCCTTTGCTGTTTGCGAGGACTCATTGGCAGGATAATTTCCTTATTTGAGAAGAACGGCTTTTAAAACATACCAGAGTGCTAAGCACTTAGGCATATAAAAATAGTATGGAAGAATAAACAGTAGCTGAACTTTTACCCCTCCAAATAAGGGCCATGTGAAGTGTTAAAAGGGGAGGTGGCCTCAGCATTTTAGCTGACATTTCTGGATTTCAGCTCAATGGGTAGAATCAGTGCCTGGAGCTGTGCCAACCGTAGGCACGTGCCCTCCTGATGTCCTCAGCAAGGCCAGGGCCCCTAGAGCAGGAGCTGGGCTTTGGGCTTTGGCACAAAGACAGGAGCTCACCCAGCTGCAGTGGCTTGTCCCTGCATCCCCGCCTGCTCAGCAGCTTCTATGAGGATCAGGGTCTAGCTCCTGCAAACAGCTGAGAACTTCCCCAGATGGGCTGACACCAGCACAGGGTCCTGACCTGCTGGGATGTGGTGCTGGTGACGTGTGGAAGGAAGCAGGGTGATGTCCCGAGCTTGCTTTCTCATTTAATGGCCTTAAGTCGTACCAGGGGAGGTTCAGGTTGGAAATAAGGAAAAATTTCTTCTCAGAAAGAGAGGTTGGGCACTGGCATAGGCTGTCCAGGGAGGGGGTGGTGTCACCATCCTTGGAGATGTTCAAGAGCTGTGGAGATGTGGCACTGAGGGACATGGTGGGAGTGGGCTGGGGATCAGACTTGATCTTAGAGGTCTTTTCCAACTTTAGTTGTTCTACAATTCTATGTCCTTCTCTGCAATTTATGTGTGTTCCCTAATTGGGGCTTTATGAGCAATGCAGGTTGGGTTTCTCACAAAAGGCTCTGAATCCTTCACCTTGTGGACACCTTGGATCCTTGTGCTGCACTGGCTAGATCTGACACTTGCTTTCAAGAAAATGTCATACTTTTGCTGTTATGAGAACCTGTCTGTTTGCTAGACTTTTGCCCCAGTTATTTCATGGGATAGACAAGCTCCCTCCTGCCTCACAGAAACCAGCAGTCTGTGATGGAATCCTCATGGGTGATGGCAATAAGCCTTGAAACTTCACTTGAATGCTTGTGGTGTCTTTTGAAATGAGCAACCCATGGAATAACAAACGCTTTGGTGAGGGCTGAGATGTGGGTTCTGCAGGCAGAAGCTGTGGGGGCCTAAGGTGATGAGGAGAGCGGCTGCGCAGTTGTATGGGGCTCCCCTAGCACGGCACCAGCACTTCCCTCTTGGTGGTTCTCCCCTTGGTGTGAGGTTTGTGGGTATCAAACATTAGCTTTGTGCCCATGCTTGTCCCGCTTGGGTCACATGTGGCCCAAATGGGGACCCAGAGTGGCAGTGAGGAGCGAGAAGGAGGCCAAAACCTCGATGGGCTATCAGTGTGCTGAGTTGCCCACATGCGATGTGGGTTGGGGCAGTTCATCCACGCCTGAGGGGCCATTTTGGGCTGTACACTGACTGCCCCCTCGCCCTCTCTCCCCAGGTCTCCTTCGACGTGTCAGTGGAGGCCCGTGGCTGCCCGGCTGAGGACACCTCCCATGTCTTCACCATCAAGCCGGCTGGTTTCCGTGACACACTGGAGGTGACCGTCACCTACAACTGCCTCTGCGGCTGCACCGGCCATGCCGAGCCGGCCAGCACCAAGTGCACCGGCAATGGGACCTATGCCTGTGGGCTGTGCGAGTGTGACTCTGGTTACCTGGGGGCTCGCTGCGAGTGCGAGGAGGGGGCTGGTGGGGAGACCCAGCCCGGGCTGTGCCGTGAGGTGGAAGGAAAGCCCGTCT
The DNA here is from genome assembly GCA_013399175.1 of Odontophorus gujanensis. Classification (NCBI taxonomy): domain Eukaryota; kingdom Metazoa; phylum Chordata; class Aves; order Galliformes; family Odontophoridae; genus Odontophorus; species Odontophorus gujanensis. Next base: position 2,315,917 of record VXAB01000604.1, on the reverse strand, counting down.
GCAGTGGGCGGGGGGAGTGCAGCTGCAACCAGTGCGTCTGCTACGAGAGCGAGTTTGGGAACATCTACGGGCCCTTCTGTGAGTGTGATGACTTCTCCTGCGCACGGTACAAGGGAGTCCTCTGCTCAGGTAGGTGCTGTCTCACCTCTTGTAACTCCGCTTTGCTCGGGCTGTGAAGTGGCAGCTTTGGTGTTGATCTTTTGAGAGTAGCCTTAGTGTAGCCCTCGTGAGGCCCCATCTGGAGTGCTGTGTCCGGCATAAAAAAGATGCGGGGTTTTTGGAGCAGGTCCAGAAGAGGCCATGAGGATGCTCCAAGGGCTGGAGCAGCTCTCCTGCTAAGAAAGACGGGAGAAACTGGGCTTGTTAAGCCTGGAGGAGAGAAGGCTCTGAGGAGACCCTGTGACCTCATTCCTGTACTTAAGGGGACCATAATAAGTAAACCAGAGTGAGTGAATTTTTAACATGGTCTGATAGTTGATAGGACAAGGGAGAATGACTTTAAACTAAAAAAAGGAGTTGTAGTTAGATGTGAGGAAGAAATTCTTCACTAAAAGGGTGATGAGGCACTGGCACTGCTGCCCAGAGAGCTGTAGATGCCCCATCCATGGAGGTGCTCACAGCCGGGTTGGATGGCGCCTTGGGCAGCCTGAGCTGGTGGGTAGCAACCAGCCCAGGGCAGGGATGTGGAACCAGTGAGCTTTAATGTCTCCTCCGAACCGACGATTATGTGATTCTACTAAAACCCTCACAGGCTTGGATTCTCCCAAGCTTTGCCTTCCCTTCTTAAGTTGGATTTCTCCACTTGTGACATATGCCTGCATTGAAACCATCTTTTTTTTTTTAAAAGATAACATGTTTGAAGCAATCCCCCGGTATGGGGCAGGTGAAAGGAAAGGTTGACTTTCCGTCTGTTACTCATTAGAGAAAATCTGTTTTGGAGATTCCTAAAGATACTTTGCATGCAGATTTTTCTGCCCTCTGGGAAAACAAATAATTCACTAGTCAAGATGTAGCCGGTCTGTTTTGCTTAAGCAAAGGCAGAGGAGCTATTAAGTGGTGTTTGCTAAAATGGCTTTAATTCCTTGTCATCTGAGGTCATGTAATTTACCTTGCATGCATCACCTAGATCCAGCCCTAAGACATTATTCTTTCACCTGGAGCTGGGTAAAATGTTACTCTTTGAAAGTTGTTTGTTTTCAAAGTGAAATGTTTCCTTAAGTGAAAATCTCAGACCAAATTTCCTAAATGCTGTGTAGGTTTGTGTTAGTTCTCTTGTTGGTAGAGTAAGCTTGGATCAGCAGCTGTTTTTCTCCTTCTCTAGAGAACAGTGAGGGATTTTGTCCCACTGTGCCCTACCCTGCAGGTTTCTAAGTAAGTGATTGGCCACCCCTGGCCTGTGCAATTATAGAATGATAGAAATATTAAGGTTGGAAAAGACCACTAAGATCACCAAGTCCAACCCCAGTCCATCCCTTCCATGCCCACTAGTCACATCCCTTTGTGCCACATCTACACAGTTCCTGTGTAGATTTCCAGGGACGGTGACTCCACCACTCCCTGGGCCATTGGAGACTGTTGTGTTGGTTGGCAGTTTGGGGCCACTGGGGTTTGTTTTCCTGCAGACTGGCCAGCAGTGTTTCTGCACTGTCTGCAAATGGTCATGGTGATCCTCTGGCTTTTGCCAGCAACTGGAAACAGCACCATGGCGAGTTGTGTGTTTTCTGCTGCACCTGCTTTCTTCTGTCCCAGTGGAGGGCTGCTGGTGGTGGGAAGAAGGGCAGAGCTGGTTTGGGATGTGTCAGTTTTAAAGTCACTTAAAAGTCCTTTTGTAGCTGTGAAAGAAAAAGTGTAGGCTGAGGCCAAGCAGCTCCGGGAGTGGGCTGGTGGGGTGGTTCTCACCATGCCTCCTGGTATTTTATTGTTTTGTGGCCTTTTTTTCTTCTAAATTCCAGCCACTACAATGCTAAGTCTGAGTTGTAGCAAGCACCCATAATGTACTGAGATACTTTTGTCAGCCCAAGGGGCTTGGGGCTTCTCCAGCCTACCAAAAGTGCCTGAGCTTGCACAGCAGTTGGTGTGGGGTGTGGCCCAAACTGCCCCTAAAGAGCAGCTGGTCTCTGGAAGAATTTGCCTTGGTGGATTCAGCTTTTCTGAAGAAAGGGAGGACAGAAGAGTTTCTGAAAGCTGCACACAGTTGTGCATCGTGTTGGGAGCTTCAGCACAAGGTCTGGCCTTTCCTAGACAGTTTGGATGGCTGCCATGGAGAGGCAGAGCCCTCTGCTCGCTGCCTGCCTCCCTGCCTGGAGCCCAGCTCAGGAATTTGCAGATCACTGCGCGTCCCCATGGCTTTTGGACCCCTTGGCTGCCTTCCAGCAGATCTGACAAAGGAGGAAACATCTCAGTGCTAATTGCATTCCTAAAGGTCCTATAAAATGAGGTAGTATGAGGGGGCCCTGGTGAGAGCATCATACACTGGCCACTAGTGAAGCAGGACTGGTTTGCTGGAGGCCACGCTTTGTTGGCTGTGGTGCTCAGACCTGTATTTGCAGGGGGTATGGGTAGTACAGCATCTCCTTTGCATGTCTACGGAAATTTCCTTGTCTTCACCACTGCTGATCCAAAAAGCTAACATCAGCAATAGTGCGTCAGATTTGGAAATACACTCAAATACCAAAACCACTTCTGAAAAGGGATATAGGAAATGGCAGCTCGACCCAAAACCCGTGGCATATTGCACAGAGCCTCTATCTACATGGACCTCCAACTGCCCTGTGGAAACAACTTCCAAAACTGCTGAGGGTGTGCAAATCCTTCATGGCCTCCATAGTTATTTCTGACTGCTTCCCTTTCCTGGTTCTGTTAAATGGGGAAGGACTCTGGGTTTACAGCCTGTGCTGGCACACGGTGACATAAGGCTTTTGTTTGTTTTGCTACAACCACACATTAGAAATCACACTCCTGCTTCTGCTATTTGTTTTAGGAGTTCCTGGTTGCAGGCGCCGCATCAGGGTTCAGCAGCTCCCTCCTTGTGCTGGCTCTCATGGGAAGATGCTGCTCAGTGCCAGCACTGCACTTTCTGGTTGTGCAAGAGGCATGGAATACACTAGCCCCGTGCTTTGAGGGCAGTGCTCACATCTGCTAGCACCGCTGGTATCCCTGTCTTGTGATTCCTGGTGCAACCTGTTACTGTACTAATTCCTACAGGCTGAGACACTTGGTGTGGAAGCAGACTTTTTCCCCCATGAACTTCTGAAGTCATCATTTGTCTGCTTGCACCAGGACGAGCGTGCCAGGGAGGGCTCAGGTGCAGGAACAGAAGGAACCCAGCTGTAACGATTTATTTTTTTTTTCATCTCAGCAATCTTCATTCCTACAATGCAAGCTTTTACCAGTAGCTGCTGTGTTTTGTTGAGAAAACAGTGCCAGGTGGCTCCAGAGGTGGAGGCTGAGTGTGGTTGGGGTGGATAGGGGAACTTCTCTGTGCCTTGGCTGCTTTGCTGCCCTGCTGTACAGGGTAGTGTAAGCAGGTGGTGCATAGCCCCAAAGGGAAAAGGTTGCCCTGTGGAAGAAAGAGGGAACAGAGCTTAAACCACATCTGCTGTGTTTTCTTGTCTGTCATGTCAAGTTTTATCTTGGTTTATTTTTATTTTTATTTGGGGAATTAAAAAAAAGGGGAGCTTGAGTAAAAAGGCAGAAATTGAGTGCAGATGCACATCGCTGCCTAGAAATGCAGGAAGATTTCCTTTCTTGGTAGTGTTGCAGGGCTGTGAGTGTCGGTTCCTTCTCTCTCTGCATCCTCCCCACCCTGGGCAAAGATGAGTACTGCGTGCCCATTGCTGCTTCTCAGCAGCCAACAGACATGGTGCAGGCATCTCAGGGTCTACCACCTGGATGAGGAAAAAGGAAACCTCTGGTTCGTGGTGTACCCTTCCAGTCCTAGCCCATAAGCATCACTTGGTTGGAGCTTTCCACCCATGAAACATCTTGGCTTTGATGAGAATTTGTACGGACACTGCATACATTCTGTAATAAGCCAAGCCTAACAGGGAGGCCTCCTCTGCTCTCCTCCTTTCTCTGGGTTAAGCTGCTAAGCTGAGCATGTTGCATTTGCTCTCATCACATGGATTAGCATGAAGAAATTAGGGGTCACCGGGTCAGCTCCATTTGCTCCCATCATATGGGGCAGCCTGGGGAGATTTAAGGTCTGGGGCAGCCAGGACAGCAGGGCCTGGGGCTGGAGGGATTAGTTGAATTCCTTTGACTCATCCCTGCTGGGCAATTGGAAGGAACTGGAAAGGTATGCAAATTCGTGGTGCCTCTTGCAGGTGAGATGGGGTCCTCCCTGTGAGTCTCCTGAAATCTCTCTGCTTCTCCACCCTTCTCCTGCCTTTCTCTTCTGCTTCCTCTCTGTATTTATTTTTCCCTTTTAACCTGGTTTCTGTTCCGCTCTCTCTGCAATGCAGTCCTGAGGTGCGTGTTGTGTTCCTCTGAGTGTACGCCTTTTGTTTCCTGCTCCATGCCCAATCCAAAGGCAGAGAGCCGAAGACTTAAAATAGCATAAAGAAGACTTGCACCCTGCTTCTGCCTTCCCCTCCTAGGAACTCTTTTCCCTTTCACACAAAGCAAGTGGCACCTCCTCCTCTTGCCGTGGACCTCTCTCTTGGGCGCAGCCTTGGGCTGGATCCCTAGGGACCTCCCCAAAGCTGCACACCAGCAGTCCTGGGGGATTCCCCAGGGACAATATGTGCTTGGGAAACACCCATACATGTCACTGACGTGTGCTGGGCACCTGCTAAGGGGTTTTTCTGTTTCTAGCCCAGTCTGTTCTGATGCTTGCCGGTTTTGTCAGCCCCAGACAGTCACAGCCTGGGAGAAGCCATCAGAAACTGACAGATTTGGGGTTTTGTCCCTGAAAAACTGAGCTCTTTCTCCAGAAGTCCCATTCCATGCACAAGACGGAAGTGCCAGCTTTTCTTACCCCTCCTTTCCCCTGCCCAGGCTCTTGATGCTGTTGCAGCCCCCCCCCAGCCCTGGCAGCGATCCCTTCAAGGACCTGACTGCACAGAGCGCTGCTGTTCCGGCCGCTTTTCACTTGGGGTTTCTCCTTGCCCTCAAGCAGGCTTTTTGCAACCATTAATGCATGCTAATGAGGCATTAAATGCCATGGCAGAATAAAAAGAATACAGCAGTGATGCTTTCTATGTCCTTGTGGGAGCCAGAGCTCTGCCTGGGGGTCTCTTAAAGCAGCAGCAAGAAGTGCCCTCTGGTGGCACAGGTACCTGCCTGACATGGAAGGTACCCCATGGACAACAAACTCCAGAAAGCCCCCAAAGTATGAATGGTATGGTCCTGGAAAGCAAGCTGTGCCAAGCCCGTGCTCCTCAAAGGGAGATGATGGTGCGGGGTGGTCTCGGTTAAATGCTCTGCGTTTCTGGCTGCTTCCTTTGGAGCTTGGATTTGACATTTCTGGTTACTGTAATTAACAGAAAGAAATGGTTGGAAATGAATGCTGAATTTTAGGTTGGGAGGCTGAAAGTCTAAACCAAGCAGGTGTGGGAAACTGTGTTTCTTATTGGCGTGCACAGGCAGCCCCTGAATTTTGCTCAGTTTAGAAAACCAAACATGAGACCTAAAAGTGCAGTTCAGCTGTGAATTATTTCTCTTTTTCTGTATCTTATTTTGAATGAAATTCTGACTTCTTTCAGCTTCTTTGGTAAGGGAGAAATCCATCCCCAAACCATGGACCTTTGGTGAACTTGCACCAGATTATGTGTTTGCATCCAAACGCAGAACTGGGCAAGGCTCCTGCAGCTCTGGATTCTGCAGAGAAAGAATGTCTCTTTGCTCTGGGGACCACTCCTCATAATGAGGTCCAGCTGAAAGGACATTCAGCACGTTTGTGCCTCAGTAGGTTGGGAGTTAGCCTGCTTTTCATTTTAAGGATGGGCTTGAACCATAGGATTTGACCCTAGAGTTCAGGCATTTGGGATTCTGCAGCTTTGTTTTGGAGCCAAGCTTTATTTTAAGAATAAATCTAAGGGAGCTAGGTGTTTTTTTTAATATGTGCTTGCTGAAATCCATCCCTGCTGACCAGCCGTGCTGTGCCTGCAGAGGTGGATCAAGAGGTATGAAAGTGGGGGTGATGGATGCTCTGTCCCTAGAAACACTCAAGGTCATGTTGCACAGGGCTCTGAGCACCTGGCTGAGCTGTAGGTGTAGGTTCATTGCAGGGAGTAGGACCAGATGGCTTTTAAAGGTCCCTTTCAACTCAAACAATTCTATGATTGTGTGATAAATGGAAGAGAAGCTCCTGGTTGTGGACCCTTGGATCATCACCTGCAGCAAGGAAGCTTTGGTAATAGGGATTATCAGCTATTTTTGCAGTGCCTCCCATGCCAGGCTCCTAAGAGGTGATGAAGCCGTGGATGAACACGTACTCTGTGTAACTCTGTGTGTTACTTCAACCCACAGCCATACTGGAACCATTACACCCATCCCAGTTTTATCCCCTCAGGTCTGGCAGCCCCACGTCACTCCCGGCAGTGGTAGCAGAGTCGGCAGTGGGACCTGAAAGCTTCCAGTTCCCAGCTTTGGGTCCCCATCCAAAAAGCCACGTGTGGTGGAGGTGCTCGTGTAAGCAAAAGTCAAGAGATCTGTGGAGTGCTGAGATTACTTAACCATAAAAAGAAAAAAAAGAAGGCTTTATTTTAAGAAATCAGGAAATGATACATCAAAAAGCCAAAATGGGCAGCAAGGACTCGTGACTTCATTTCAGCTGCACTTCTGTAGGGGAGAGAAGGAAGAGGAGGGAAGGCTGGACCCCTGAGCTCCCTGCCCAGTTCCTGTTTAACCCAGAGTGAGAGAGAAATGGGAAGGATGAGGGGGTGAGAACGTTAGTCATTGGGATGCTGACGGTAACGTGGAGTTGGTGATGCGGCTCATGGTGCTCAGGGCTGAAGTCACAGCTCAGGCATGGATTTCTTCCTCCAGTTTTGCTTTTATTGGTCTGTATTGCTGGTGCTATTTTCAGTGGTGGAACTGCGAGCTCAGCCAGTGCTAGGGTTGAGTAAAGGATTATTTAAAGCCTCATCGATTCGTGGCCAAAACCCCTGTGCTTCGAGATATAAATATCCACTGACATTAATGCAGTGGTAGGATGCACAAATCCATGGTGTGTTGTGTAATTAACGTGCAGGAAAGCTCCTTTCCCCTATTATCTGCCTTCTAGTGCTTGGTTTGTTGTTTCTGCGCTGAGCTGTTGGTAAATGAGTGTGGGTGAATGCTCTTCTGGCACGAGTGGAGGCAGTCAGTGCGCATGTTGCAGTTCAAACTGATACCTCAGTGCCTTTTTGCAGCAAGGACACTGGGCTGGGGTGCTCCTGCAGCCTGCAGGACAGGGGGAACATCTCCTGTCCCCGCTTCATAAACTTCCCTGCCCGCTGGTGCCGGCCGTCTGGCAGCACGATGCTCATCAGCCTGCGGCTCCTTTGAGTCATGGAAAGAGATTAGTGGCAATCCAGATGATTTATTTGCTTAAGGAGGCACTGTGTCTTACCAGGGCCCTTTCCCATACGGAAAGTTTCCAAACTCTCCCAGCCTCTTCCGCTGCCCTTCTCCCTCCCATGCAAACTGTGCGGGGCCAGACGCTCCAATCCTTCCCTCACACTGCAGGGCTGGCCCAGCAGTGCCTTGTGTCTGGGCTTTGGCTGCTCCCTCTGCTGTAGGCAGATATTTTTGGTACCTTCAATCCTAGGGAATGCAAACAACATGTAGGGCAGCAAGAACGGTGCTCAGGGCTTGGCACTCTGCATAAGGGATGGCACTGGTGAGGCTGTGTGTTGCTTGCATGTGCTTATCTTATTTGTCTTAACTGGGTCATGCCCCAGCTTTCCTCTCTTTTGTTTTGTGGTGATATTGTTTTTTCTCCTCCTTTTTTTGTTCTTTAGAGCAGTCATTCAGGAAAACAAAAATGACAATAGCAGGTGCACAGAGTTTGGAAGGTGTTATCCCTAACAATTAAAGGTTGGCTGGAAAGTACGTTATCAAAGTGAGATGGAGCTTGTCATTTCCCAGCTAGATAGGGATCTTTTCAATGTCTCAGATCCTCCCATTTCAAGGATGGGAACAGAAGAAAACATCTTGTTATGTTTGGAGCACATAGTGAATGTATTTTGGCTTTGCAAAGCCACTCCTAATAGAGACTATGCAAATCCAAATGGCTCCAGGGTTAAAGGCCATGCTGATGTCCTGCACCATGAGTGCTGCAGGAGCAGGGAGACCTGGAGCACACCCTCCTTGTTGGACCCGAGGCTGTGTTTTCTTCTCAAACATGAATCTGGGAAGCAAGACTGAGTTTGTCTTGGGAGTGAATTCCCATCTCTGAGGCTCTGGGTATACTTTGAGAAGCGGGTCTGCTCCTGCCATGCCCACGTGAGGTGTAAATGTGTCCCACCCAGCCTTCATGCCATGCTGGATGGGAGATGCAGGGCATCACAAATGGAGCTCTTGGTGCTTACAGGAGAGGCTGCTCTTTCAGGCTGGTGCAGGCAGATTGTAAATGTCTTTGCTGCTAAAGGTCAACATGGAAATTCCCACTCTTGGCTTGCTCCCCATGGTGAGCTTCTTGTGCTGTGAGCCAGTGTGGCCAGGCAGAAAACACATTTCAACATGTTTTTAAATTTCAGGCTCACACCCCACACTTAGTCACCTTCATATATAGAAGCTTCTTCTCTGCAGAAACCAAAGCTGCTTTCTCTTAGAGGCCGTTTCTTCATTTTTTCCAGTTGTAGCACTGGAATAGGACGAAGATTTGCAAGCGGTTGTTTCCCTTCCCCGTCTCAGTGTGTCCAGGCTCCATCCCAGTGTGCCAGGACTGGAAGGGATGCGCAGGATCTCTGCCCTCCTGGATTGGCCTGGCACCAACTGCTTGCATATATACTGAACCATTTTGTGAGTAACAAGACTTCCAGAGATGGATTTCTAGCAGATTTGCATCTTGTGCTGGGCTCTGCAGTGTCCAGAGGTTGAGCTGAAGTTAATGATGCAGGGCTGCTCTCCCTAGGACAGAGAATGGCTTGCACTCCAGTTGGGACCTTGGGTGGTGTGAACGCATCTGATTTAGGCAGAAGTAACCCTCAGAGGTCATGTAAACAGCCTCCTCCCTCTGGTAATGTCTGAGCACACAGGTTGGCTCTCAACCAAATGTTGGGAGCACAGAAGAGGCTGCTATGACAGATTAAATGCTCACAGAGCAGGAGTTGCTCCCAGAACTTCTGGCAAAGGGACACAGAGCTTGGTGCTTCGTGGCCCCTCTGGTGTTCTCAGGGTGATGGGAGAGGCAGAGCTATCCGTGGCTTAGTGCTGATGAGAAGAGCATGTATATGATTTGTCTTGTCTGAGCGATTTGAGGCTGCTTCCAGTGGGAAAGCTGAGCTGTAATTAGGTTGCTGATGAGCCTTGTGGACAAATCGTGCCTGCAAAAGCATCCCTGCTCCTCAGGACCAACCACAGAGGAATTTGAGTGGTGTTTCCAGTGAGCTGATGGATGCTATCCTGAAACCAGCTGCAGGGCAGCCAGCCATGCCACTTACTGTAACTGAAAGCCTTTAAGCCTGTTGATTTTCTCTCACTGCTCTGTCCCCTAGGCCACGGCGAGTGTCACTGCGGGGAGTGCAAGTGCCACACGGGCTACATTGGGGACAACTGCAACTGTTCCACTGAGACTGCTGGCTGTGTCTCCAGTGATGGGCAGATGTGCAGCGGCCGTGGCAACTGCATCTGTGGGAGGTGTCAGTGCACCGAGCCCGGGGCGTTCGGGGAGACCTGTGAGAAGTGTCCCACCTGCCCAGGGGTCTGCAGCACCAAAAGGTATGCATGGGGATTCAGGAGGGACTTCTTGTCGGAGGGAAAGGGGATTCTTTGGTTCCTGGGAGGCTCCTGCCCACACAGATAGAGGTGGAGATGCAGAGGTGGAGATGCCCTGCACATCAGCACCTGGCCATGCTTCTGTCTTCATCTCAGACAGGAGGGGTTTTGCAATAACTGACACGCAGCTTCCTACATCCAGTCTCAGACCTACAGCTGTTTGCTTCTTCACTGAATCCTCCTCTGGAACAAATCCATCCTTGTGATGAAAATGGTTGGCCCTGAAGCTTCTCTTTCCCACCCTCTTTGCATACTCAGTCTTTTCTCTCTGTGTGTCTTTCTGAAGGGACTGTATCGAATGCAAGCTGTTTAACTCAGGAAGACTGGATAACCAAACCTGCCAAAAGCACTGCAAGGATGAGCTCATCACCACCGTGGATGTTCTCAGTAAGTACTCAGCTGAATCATGGAATCATAATATCATTAAGGTTGGAAAAAGCCACAACTGCTAACCCATCCCCACCATGCCCACTGACCATGTCCCCAAGTGCCACATCTCCATGGTTCTTGAACACCTCCAGGGATGGTGACTCCACCACCTCCCTGGGCAGCCTGTGCCAGTGTATTGCCACTCTTTCAGAGAATATTTTTTTCCTAAAATCCAACCTGAACCTCCCGTGGTGCAATGTGTGGCTATTACCTCTCATCCTCTCTCTGTTACGTGGGAGAAGAGGCCAACCCCCACCTTGGCACAACCTCCTTTCTGTTGTAGAGAGTGATAAGGCCTTCCCTGAGCCTCCTCCACCCTGAACAATCCCATTCCCTCAACCACTCTCCATAAGACTGGTGCTCCAGGCCCAGCAAGTAGTACCCAGTGACCAACTCCACTAAGCTAGATCAAGACATATCTATAAGGAAAGCCCCAGGAAAACACAGTATTTAAAAAGCATAATGTGTGACCCCCTGCATGGGCTGTAATTTGTATTCCTTTGAGTGTTTGTGTTAGCAACTCAATTGCTGTTGTGTTCTTATTTCTGGATTAGCTACAGTCTCAATGCTAAGTAAAAAACCCTTGATTTTAAATAGCATCTTAAAATCTGGATTCAGGCAGCTGTACGTAACATTTCCTCATTGCCTTTTGGAAGGAAATGCATTAATTTAATGAAGTCATTTAGAAAAAATTGGAGGGAATAGTGAGCGTTATGAATTGGATGTATTGGTTGTTGTAGATGTGAGATGATAATTGCTGTAAGGTTAGCCATTAGCACGTCCCTCTGGGCATGCATTTGCTACGTGCAGCTGTGACTCTGCCTTTCTGAGCTCACAGCCACATGAAGTCTGCCCAGGCCTGTCCAAAGGGTTTGCTTCTCCACTGCACCTGAGCAGGTACAGAGCTGGTGTGTGCAAGGCCCACTGTGGCCAATGCAAAAAGCAAAGAGAGCAGGTGACAGGAGAGATTAGATGAGCTGTGAGAGAGTGCAGAAAGGACAAAACATCTCCCCAAAATGGAATTCTCTAATCTCCCTGAGAATTCATCTTGGAAAAAGTATCCTGTTCATTGTGTCCTCTTCTGGAGGTCACCCCACACCGCGTCCCTCAGCAGATACCTTTCTCCCCCTTCTTTTCAAGCTTCACTCTGCCAGTCTCCGATTGCTGTTTTATGGGAGAGAGGAGAGCCAAACAGTGAGAACTTGAGTCTCAGTCCTGACCCTGACCTTGTTTACAGCCCTTGGAGTTGGGGCAGAGAGACCAGTGCTTCTGGATCAAGCAGGGATACATGACCTCTTACATTTGACATTTGTTGCTTCTCTTCCATAGTTCATAGGGAGTACAAGTACTCTACCTTGCTTGTCCTTTCCCTTTCAATTAACAGCCAGCAGGGTTTCCTACCTTCTTTGGGACTCTCACTCTCCCCTTCCTCACTGCAGCTTGTTGGGGAGCAAACCTGTCCCAGTGCACTGTGAAAGGTTACAAAGCCATCTTAAATGCTTCCAACTCACGTGAATCTCCTTTCTGATGCCTGGCTGACCAGTGTTACTAAGCAGCCAGCTCATACCAGGGGTTAAAGCTTAACTCTCCTGCCTGCCTGTTGCACAACTCTCTAGCCAGCCTTTGTGCTGGCTGCGCCCTGGGAGGTGGGTCTGGACTGTGGTTGGCCAACCCCCCATTGCTTTTGGAGGAAAATGGCCAAATCTCTGTTTTAAGACGTGTTGGAGAATTATGCTTATTCTTCTGTTGTGCTGCCAGTCTGATCCTGGGCGGTGCTGAGATCTGGGAGCTCAGAACTTGGAAATCTGGGCTGCAAAATATTCCTAGAGAAAGTGCACAGGGACTCACAGGCAAACACAGCCAGATCCTCGTCCTCAAGTGTTTCTGTGATGTAGCACGTGTTAGAAAACCCTGGCTGAAAGGCTGAATGCTGGTATTTGTCACTGGCAGACAGAAGACACAGGTTTGCACTGTGCACCCCTGGGATGTCCCAGGTGCCTTCTGGCTGTGGGCATGAACCACAGAACCATGGAACCGTTTAGTTAGAAGAGCCTTAAGTTCATCAAGTCCAGCTACCACCTAACTCGACAAGTCCACGACTAATACATATCCCTAAGCACCACATCCACACAGCTCTTAAATACCTCCAGGGATGGCAACTCGACCACTTCCCTGAGCAGCCTGTTCCAATGCTCTGCAACATAGTAAAGGACAACAAGAGTCATTACTATTGACACTTTGATTGCTTTATGTTTTTGTAGAATATTGGTTCAAGGCTGGGGCTGGAAGCAGTGGGGGCCTGAAGGAGCAAAGATAGCTCAAGAGCATATAGGGGCATTAGTCAAGAAACTCTCAAGTGTTATCTGTATCAGCCTAATTGGCCTAATTAATCTCCAGCCCTTCCTTTGGTGCCACAGGTGCAGGTAGAGTGGATGTTTGTGTCCTGAGGCAGGAACAGCTGAGGGCTGTCTGCAGCAGTGAGCCCACTGGGCTCTGAGCTGTTGAAATGGAGGGTATTAATCTCTCCACTGAAGGCTGGTCAAAGGCATTGAAAGGAAAGATAAACAGAAGGGAGAGAGATAAGGGCCTGGGATAGCAGTGGTCGTTAATGCCATCATTTCTCAGGGTGACAGCCAGACACAGATGCTAGTGACAAGCAGGGCATTTCCAGGTGCCAGAACCAGAGTTGTGTCTTGACAACCAATAGAACAAAGTTGCCTGGATCCCTTTCTTAAAATGCCATCCCATAAAGGCAAGTGGTGCTCTGCAGGGCTGCCTGGCATGGCTGGAGGTGCTGCCCTGCAAGGGGACGTTTCCAGGAGTTGGGGAATGCAGGAAGGGCTGAAGGCACACATCTCTGGGAGTCAGTTTATCTCCTTTCTTGCAGCTCCCCCATCTCCACTTTCACACAAAACGAGATCAAAGTGTGCTGATGATTTCCAGGAGCAGTTTTTGTTCCCTGTGTTCCTCCTCACCTTGCTAATTCCCCATTTTTTCTCAGGCCATTTCCTGGTTCCATCAGCCTTAATCTTAGACAGAGCTCCTTGCAGCAGGACCAGGGGCAGCTGCAAAGCAAAGGTACCATGGTAGAGGCTTTTAGGTTTTTCCTAATGCTTGACATTCTCCCTTCCCCCACGTGATGCCATTTCAGCTCTCCTCGCCGCTGGGGCTGGGCCGTAATGTGCACCATATGTAGGACAGGAAGCCCCTCGTATGGGAAGGAATGCACAGTCTCCAGCATGACACTGCTGCTGAAGAGCAAGGGCTGTGTCTGATGCTGGGCCTTTGGGTGGAAGTGAGCCTCTCCAAAGCACCTGGCCAAGAGTGAAGGTGCTTTGACATATGGGGTGTGCTGTCCAAGTCACCAAGTTGCTCTTATTATTCCAGAAACGGATGACCCCAGTGTGATCCTGTGTGCCTACCCAGTGAACAACTGTGTTATGAAGTTCACCTATTCGGAGCTCGCCAGTGGGAAGTCCAACCTCACCGTACTCAAGGAGCCAGGTTGGGCATTTTTTGCTTCCCCTGTCAACAGCATGAGAGGTGACAAGGCTGCACACAAGAGCAAAAGAACTGGGCTGATTTAGCAGGGCTGAAACACAGAGCCAAGTGCTCCCAGTGTGGTTAATGAAAGGCTTACTAAGAGTGTGATGTGCACCTGAGCTGCCAGCATTACTAGAGCTTTCTGCCAGATCGGGTTGCTGAAATTAAACACAGCCTGCTCAGGAAGCAGCAAGTATGCCATGCCCTGGTTTGGAGACAGAGCCACTGGGAAGAGAAACCAGCTCTGGTCCCAGCAGCGCTGTTCCTGTGTCCCAGCCCCCTCACAGCAGCTGTCCCCAGCATGTCCCCTGTGTATTGCTTTCATCCAATGCAGAGCATGTTTCTGTGAGGAAACCCCACGTGACACTGCAGGAAGAGCTGGCAAGCAGCCAGTGGGAGCTTATTATGCTCTGCTTGAGTCCTCTTGAGGACACAGGCCAGGATGGGAAGTCCTGAGGGAGGCACGTTTTATTTCATTGAGGCTGCAGCTTGCCTTTAATTGAAAGACCAGTTGATTAAGTTAAGGCAGTTAAGGTCCCTTCCTTTACAGAGAGGACTGTTTATTTTTTTTTTAATTAGAGCCTGCTGCCAGTACTGCCCACAAAGCCACTAACTCAGCTGTGCTCCTGTCTTTCTGATCTGGGATGCACCTGCCCCAGAGCTGACTTCCTTCTCCCCCTCCTTTCCAGCATGCAGCTCAGCCCCCAGCGCTGTGACCATTGTGCTGGCTGTCATTGGCAGCGTGGTGCTCATTGGCACCATCCTGCTGGGGCTCTGGAAGCTGCTCGTCACCATTCATGACAGGAGGGAGTTTGACCGATTCCAGACTGAACGCACCCGGGCGAGATACGAAATGGTGAGCACTGGGGGGGGGACTGCTGGGGTGGGCACTTGGCATTGCAGCAAACAGCTCTGCAGTGATGGAGAGCAGAGAGAGGTGGATGTGTGAGCTGTGCTTTTGGGAATGTCAGGTGGGCAGGTCTATGAGGAAGCATTCTGGGGAGGCTTCCTGGCCAGAGGTTCGCTCAGCATTTGAGGGCATCAGAGAGGGCATTAAGATCCCTTCCTAATCCACCATCCTATGATTCTGTGAGGTTTACACGTCGCTTTGCCTTGACGCAGACTTTGTTCCTTACATTTGCACTGTGTTTCTTTTTCCAAAGGCATCCAATCCTCTCTACAGAAAGCCCATTTCTACGCATAACGTGGAGTTCACATTCAACAAGCTCAACAAATCTTACAACGGTACAGTTGACTGATCAGGGACTCAGCACGTGGGACCGCTGTGGACTAATTGCTTGACGGTGTTTACTGCTTCTCGACTTGAAGGTGGGATCCTCTTCAGGGGAGAGAATACTTTACAACAGGACGGGTCGATGACACAAGCCTGTTATTTGCACAGTAAGGAGAAAAGCAGTGTGTGTGCTGTCTGATTTGGGACGTGCCGATGCCATGGCAGGCTCACTGGTTGTGCTCACAGATTCTGAGCCCTGTGACCCCACAGCCCAGCTTTCCGGATCTATGAAACCTGCCAACGAAGAGAACCAAGTGCCATATTGCAGCTTTAGACATATCCCATCCCACTAGAAAGGGTGAGTAGGCCAAAATCAGGGGAAGCCGTGGAGCTGCAGGTTGGGAGGGAGGGGGGGAGGAATTAGCTTAAAATGAGGAGGGTGTTGGAAACGTTTGTCTAAGAAATTAGGATACGAGAGTTCTGCAGTCTTTAGAATTTTTTTTTATATAAAAACGAAATAAAACTATTGTGCATATATGATGCTGAGAGTGGAGTTTGTTGAGCTTAATAAGCCCTGCACCGACCTGGGGGCACGCTGCTGCCAGCACAGCGTGTGCTGCCTTCTTTCTTTATCAGCAGTGCCTTATCAGCCNTTCCCTTTTTCCTCTGGAGCTGAAGTTTAAGTTACCCCAGATGACAGCTGCAGCATTAAACCCCCCCCAAGCTCTGCCCTGGGACTGCAGCAGGCAGCCAGAGAGAAGCCAGAGCTACTGCTTTGCTTT